>CAJQZP010001697.1:45000-272500 GCA_907164705.1 Parnassius apollo
TACTTATATTTTTATGTATGTATATACATTAAATTTTCATAAATATATTGCGATGCCAAATGTTTCTTTCGTTAAATTTTTCTCTGAGGGACTCTTTTTAATTTAAGTTTTAAATCGCTCGTTCCTCGCCCCTTTTTAATTTTTTAATATAAAATAATTACATTTTTTTATAGTAACAGCAAAACTATAAATGTTTGTAATAATATAATATATGTATGTAATATATGATTTATGATGTTTCCGCTTGATATTTTCTAATATAGACAGACAGTTCTAGTTTTGGTGTTGATAATGAATACTTGTTATACTTTTAACTGAGAAAAAAATGTAAATTTAATTGCAGACAATACTTTTTTATTAACCTATAAAACGTTTTATAACTTAGTATTTTTATCTCATAACTTGTTCAGTTTTGCTCAAGGACATTATGGCCTAATTGATCGGTAATATTCACTCCTACAACCTCCTAGCAGGAATAAAAATAAAATTTAAGTATCTGTCTTTATATCGGAACAAGTGCATTTTATTGAGCAGAGGGGGTTATTTGCATTTAATTAAGATATAGACAACCACATTTATGTCCGGGATAGTCTTGGGAATGACTGTGTTGTAATGAAACTTGACGAACAGATAGAGAGTAATGCCAGGAAAGATCTGTGTTGCATTTTATCCGATAAACTTAATTAATGAAAAACTAAGATTCGTTTACCTGTACGAGGCTGCCACTCGAGAACCTTTCTTTCCTATCGGTTGTTGGTTCTTCGGGCAATATGGCCGGCCCATTGCTATTTCAACTTAACGATCCTTTACACTATATCGGTTTCACTAATTCTTCTGAGGATATCTTCATTACGAAGCCTATCACTACATAGTAATTTGAATAAAATTAGTTTTGAAACAGTTTTTGATTTGTTTAAATTACCTAAATATAGACAATTATCATAGTAATTATCAAAGAGCTATAATTTAACTCATTTATCAAACTCCCCGCGGTACTGTTAAGAATGCTGGATGCGTTTCCTCATTGAATGGTTATACTTAGCCATTGAATGAAAAAAGAACCAGCCCTATTATCGTAAACTGATACGTGACTCGTAACTCCACGGACCAATAATATCAATATCAAATGGCACAAATATCTAGTCATCTCTTGGAGACTTATATTTGCTCCATTTACTCAGTTCAGTTGGCCCTGATGCTACTCCAGACCTAAGCAATGTAACCCTCAGACGAGTCGTCTCTAGTGTCTACGCGCGTAGTCGTACCATCGAGTCTCCTGCCATCGCATCTGCTATTACTTGACAGAAAAACCCAATTACTAAAATTCGACCCGGGATCCCGTGATCTGTAAATGCCTTTACAACTACGACTCATAATGACTCATTTAAACTAGCCACAGTATTTAGAAGTTGTGCGTGCTCGTTTTTCACCCATACTTCTATAAAAACATAAAATGTGTTTCTGAATCCACGACCCTTTTAATTTCACAATTTGTCATGAAAGTAATGGGAAACTATCGCTATTAAGAGTTATTACGCAGCTCTAGCAGTTTCAGTTTGACTTTAGTTTGTATTTTGACGTGTATTCTCTCGCCGCAGGCATGTTCAAAAAGTTTGCGATATTCTGTAATCAATGATACAAGTAATATATTTATAGTAACACCGAAGACCCGTGGTAAATACCACAACTGTATTTCAAATGATTCTTGTTTTCTTTTTCCCTAGACATCCCAATCGCCACCCGTGGCCTTATCGATAACAAGGCCAGTTTGTGTGTGTGAGTGTTATGTAGTTACAATAAGCGGGAGACATATGATTGTACAACATAATATAGCAATAATATATTGTGTGTATGCTTTTATTCCTGTTATCTTATGTCATTTAATTTAATTTTCGATTATTATGGAAAATTAACTCATGTACGACACGTAAGTACGAAAAGACGTAGGACAACAGTAGTCGTAAAAACCGACTACGAGAAATGCCAGAAAAATCTTATGGCTTCCGATAGACACACATATTTATTGCCTTGCCCCATTACTATACAATAAAATAATAAAATTTGTATTTGTAAATAAATACAATACGATTCAACACAACAACTTTATTTTAGGCATCAAGGACTTTAAAATTAGGAGCATTAGACGATAGCATAAATTTTACCGTCTGGAAAAAAATAGGGTGTAACATGTGAACGGCGTAGAAGCCTATGGTACTGATGTTTTACAAAAAATGTGTGTGACTGTGACCCTGCGAAGTGACAAAGTCAAAGATGCCTACTAAATTATTGTCGTTCGTAAAGGAGGGTGGATATGATTTGAATTTCGATAGACTAATTAATTTATTTATTTAATTCAACAATTTTGTTTTTATTTTTTGTAAAATATCAGTGCCATAGGCTTCTACTCCATTCACATGTTACATCATCCTATTTTTTTATTACATAGTTAGTGTAAATATTTATTCCGGCGTGAAGTATTGCTGCAACGTTTTAGAACGACACCAGTTTCGTTGTCTTTAAACTCAATGAACCGCACAAAGTACATATTCAGTTTGCAAAAAGCTTAACTCCTAGCTGCTGAGTGCGGTAGGTGAATACCAATGATACATTATGGAATGAAGGAGCCAAAGTTAACCGGCTCCTTTTCGTAAAGAGACAAACTTGTGTTTTGAAGGCGTTGAATCTCACGAGTTTGGCATTGCCCCATTTGAAGACTGCCTGCAGTGAGAGATTCACACGCGCAACTGTAGCTTCTCTTTCGGGCTTGATTTAATCCATCCTATATAGGTGAATACTGTTGCGAGCCATGATTAATGTCTGGTACATGGCACCATTAGTTATAACTAGTGCCCTCTAGTATCAAGTAGTAGAACTAGGACAGTCAAGATCCTTCTAGAGATTTCCATACTAAAACTTTCTACACCTAGTCAGTCACAAAGACATTTAAGTAGTCGTAATAGACCGGACATCAGCAACAAAATCGTCGCCTGTAACTTTGTCCCATAGGATATATTTCCGATTTTTGCCATTTAGGCTTAGTGACATCGTCAAAAGGTCAAGACGCGTTCGTCTCATAAAATTAAAAGAAATTTTTAAAGAAAATATATTATATGCCCGGTTGTGCATTAAGGTATTGTAAGTCATGATATGGAGCTAAAAATGAACGTGATTTCGGTTAATTATCGTAAAAATAATGTATTCACCAAATAATCTTTAAATTTTATTATTTCTAGCAGATTTTTTTAAAGCATTTATTAATTATTGTAATAAGCTCTCTCTGTTATTCAGTAATCTCCTTATTTATTTACTAATGTGTTAGTGCTTGACGACGTGCCTAAAAACTGATTATTACCTTATATGTAGTAGCGTCAACTAATGGGGAGTAGCAAAAATGTTTTTCAAATAATTATTCAGCGTCAGCGAGGAAGTAACACACGCGCGCAAACTCACAGTTTTTGTATGCAAATGTTACCAGTTCAGTAGAAGAGGCCCTAGAAAAGAAGTTTTAAGTTATAATTGGTGTTTGGTAATTAAAGTGTCAATTTTGGTAATTTAATCGGCAGTTTTACGAAGTTTTAAGTTGTAATTGGTGTTTGGTAATTAAAGTGTCAATTTTGGTAATTTAATCGGCAGTTTTTACGAAGTTTTAAGTTGTAATTGGTGTTTGGTAATTAAAGTGTCAATTTTGGTAATTTAATCGGCAGTTTTTACGAAGTTTTAAGTTGTAATTGGTGTTTGGTAATTAAAGTGTCAATTTTGGTAATTTAATCGGCAGTTTTTACGAAGTTTTAAGTTGTAATTGGTGTTTGGTAATTAAAGTGTCAATTTTGGTAATTTAATCGGCAGTTTTTACGAAGTTTTAAGTTGTAATTGGTGTTTGGTAATTAAAGTGTCAATTTTGGTAATTTAATCGGCAGTTTTTACGAAGTTTTAAGTTGTAATTGGTGTTTCGTAATTAAAGTGTCAATTTTGGTAATTTAATCGGCAGTTTTTACGAAGTTTTAAGTTGTAATTGGTGTTTGGTAATTAAAGTGTCAATTTTGGTAATTCAATCGACAGTTTTTACGAACCCTTAGCTCGTAACACTAGTAAGACATAAATAAAAAAGGGTTGACACGTGGAAAAAAATGGAAAATGAAATAGAATGGAATACCACAATAATGTGAAGCAATGTTATTTTCAAGCTTAAAATCAAATTTCCAAAAGTCTATTTCGTACTGGATTTTAACTCATTTCCATGCATGTTCCAGTTGAAAGTATTCCTGCGGGTACGGTTTGAAAAATAGAGCGGAACTCTCATTATTGCCTTTTTATTCACTCGAGACGGTGAATCGAACGCGATGGTTTTCAAAGTTCCTATTAAAATGCAACGAAATTTATAAAATTTAAAAAAATATTACTTCTTTAAAGTATATCCTATGTGGTTTTACGGAAAGTGAAACGTTTGTACCCCTTTTTAAGCATATTGCGTGCACGGAACAGTGTGAGATTTGGTATAGCTAAAGTTTAAACGGAAAATTAGTGCAGAAAGTTAAAATGTATATATGTGTTAAATATGCTTAATGTTCGCTTGGCCAAATTATGTTGTTAACTTCCTAGTGGGAAGTTATTGTAATAGGCCCGATTTTGCAAATTGGAAATTTTAACATATCTTCACGTTTCAAGGACTTTAGAGTCGAATAGTGTGGTTTTTGCATATGCACATGTACGTATGTATGAATGTATGTATGCATGTATGTATGCATGTATCTATGTATGTATGTATGCATGTATGTATGCATGTACGAATTCAATTTCCGCCCCGTGTATCTCGAGAACAATGAGTAATATGTCAATATTTGGGACCAGTTTCATTTAACGCATAATTAAGTAACTTAGACCTCATTAAATTTTGAGCAAAATCGGTCAAGTTGTTTTTGTGCCGAATGAAACATTTTATATATAAAATATCCCCGCCGGCGCCAATGAAATTGTTAATTGCAACTTTAAGTGCTGATATACCACGTGCTCGGCGGTGAAGGAAAACATCGTGAGGAAACCTGCATGTCTGAGGAATAAGAGAAAAAAATATTTCGAAGACATGTGAAGTTCGCCAACACGAATTAAAACATATGATATATTTTTATTCTTTCCATTGAGAAGTTAGTCATGTGGAACTTTTGGGTCGTACTTAGACCGCTTTTTATTGATGTTTATACCGCCAATTTCTCAGAACAAGTACAAGCATAATATGTCTTATTTACCTTATACCCCATATCATCCAGTGAGAATATATCCAAAAATAAAAAAACTGCAGTTGCCAATTTGTTTGCCAAGCGTGGCCGCTTTGGTAAGTATCCCCCTATGAGGCACTCAATGGGGGATATGTGCAGCAGTGGATTTTAATGGGATGTAACGGTAACGGTAAATATGTTATTATTTCAAGGCCAGTGTCAAATACTTTACTGTCTGTGTTCAATTAAACAGTCGCACAGGGTAGACACGGTGGCCAAAGTATTTTAAAATGTTGCCAATACAAAAAGCTGACAGATTTATTTATTTATGCTTTATTTGCACACCAACTACATAAAGGCATTGCAAGCCTGCAAGGTCTACCTGCAAGCTAAGCAGAGAAGATATTGAGGATGCAAAGTGTAACTGAGACAGATAGACTGAACGAAGGTGTGATTTGGTTTGATTTCAAATATTCCTTTTTCAATGGTATTTGAAGTGTATTCAAGATAAAAAAGTGTATACATGTTATCTTCTGTAAGTTAGATATCGGTGTTTTTTTAAATTAATGTTTTTTTTTATGGGATAGGGTAACAAACGAGCACACAGACCACCTGATGGTAAGTGGTTGCTGCAGCCCATAGACATCTACATCTATCCTCGATTACAAATCAAAATGCAGATGCATTGTCACCCGTGAGGACTAAGATGGAATGCCTCGTTTCCAGTAAAAAGGGTCTTCGGTTCTCTACACTGACCATACGAAAAACCCCAGCATTAAGTAACTATTTTATGGTGGTATTCTGTGAGAGCGTGGTCCTTTCCCGGTTCAGCTGACCCATTCGTGCTACAATTATACTACTAATATAACTGCAGCATGGCTCCACCACGCAAAAAAGTAAAATACAACTTGCTTAATAAACAAACCTAAAAGTTTAATGAATTACGGTTGAATTTCTACCACTGGTATGACCACTAGTATATGTTACTAGGTAGTAGAACACGTTTTCCGTCTAAGAGTTCGTCTGGTACACCCTCCTAATGCTGCTTTCAAGTCGGAAGTGTATTGAGTATAACATATATAGTCAGTATTATTACAGACTGTGAGGCATTTCATTTAGTACTCAGACAGAAAACAACAGTGCACGCATTGCAGCATGGTGACAAGTATAGATAAGAGGATGGTACTTATCCAGACAGACGCCTTATTAGAAAATAAGTCTTACCATTTCATCATCATAATTACAGCCTCTGAAAGTTCATGACTTAACATAGGCCTTCTCAACTATTGCCTCACAGGGGATATGCTAAATATAGTTGCCAATCGCCACGCCAAACAGGCGGGTTTGCGACCATAGTTTTTTTTTATTATTTTAAGTTATCATCAAGCAGTTGAAGCTAACCTGATATGAGGAGGTGGGTTATGTATATATATATATATATATATATATATATATATATATATATATATATATATATATATATATATATATATATATATAATGATGTAGATGTTTATGGGCCGCAGCAACCACTGCACCGCAGCATTCACATGATACATATATATCATGTGAATGGGTCACGGCAGCATATGTGACTAAGATTTTTGAATAAATTGTAGTGCCATTCTTTTATAGGAGATAGATTTGCTTTTATGAGTGATAATAAACGCGCTCACTCGCACTTCGGCCGTAGTTGTCGAATACCTTCGATCAATGCGATTCAAAAATTCCAAATTGATATCCCTATCGTATTGTCACATATACACATGTAGACGCTGTCGTAATGCTTCAGAAACAATTCAACACAAAAGTGGTGCTTTTAAAGTGATTTATTCAGTAATAAACCGCAACTCACAAAATTTATACCGATCAATGCTATGAGGTGGCCAGAACCCTCAACTAACTTAAGCCTCGTAGATCATGTATGGGGTAAGCTTGGAGGACAAATTCAGAAAAGAAATCCTGCCCTTGCTAATTTGGGATACCTTAAAAACGCATTACAGAAAGCATACGCAATCTCTCAAGATTTTATGCATAACTTGATTAGACGTAAGAAAAGCTAGAGGGGGGCAACACTTAGTACTGATTAGCCTTTCCTAAGCATTTATGGAAAAATTATAAAATTTTAAGTACAAAAATATTTCTTTCTTAATAAACATAAACAATCACGCCTATTTTTTTAGTTTCTTTCCTGCAATCTACATTTTTCTTTTGTTCTTAATTTGGTAAATTTTTGTCATTTAGTCGTTCGTTTCTTCAACGTCTACAATTTTAAAATAACGTGTAATAATCGAAATCCAAATAAACTAAATTGTCACAAATATCCATTATTCATGATATTTTATTTTATACATACTTTTTTATTTACGTGTTTCTCTAAATATGTTCATGAGTATTGTGTAAATTTGAAATAAAAAGCCTTCACCCCAAAAGGGTGATAAAATAGGTTGAAGTTTTTAATGTAACTATTAAAACGATTTCACATTCTAGTCCATATCGTGAGCACATGAGTAAAGAAACCGACCAAAGGGGGAAGCTACATACAAACGGCTCGCTGCGAATACACCCATACATAGCGCAGCGGTGTGTGCGTGCGCTCTCACCGACATGTTCGCCGTCGCTCCGTCGGGGTACAAACCGGTTTGCGCTGGCTCAGAGTATCCATGACAGGGCTGTTAGTCGTGCGAGTTTAAATAAATAGAGCAATAATATATAGAAATTTTATATATCAGTTAATTTATTAAGTTTTTTGCAATTAGTAAGTTAATAGATTTATTTTAATTAAAATAATTAGAGTTCAGTTATTATAAATTTATATAGGTAAATAATAAGCGTTCTTTATAAGCTAAAAAGCCCAATAGATGACGTACACAATTCTAGAGCAAATAGGGATATTTCCTTTTTTTAGATGTGTTGTTACATTAATAGAAGTTATAATGAATACATATGTTGTTGATGATACACGAGTAGACTGTAGTACTTATAGGTTTATTCGATTCTTATTAACATAATATGTAGAAATTAAAATGTCGATACAAAAGGATAATAAGTAGAAAGTACGGGAAGCGTTCGTTTTACGTCGGTGTTCAATACTAAGTATCGCCCCCGGAGCTCACGCGGATCTCGCCAGCGGTCAAAAGGACGTTCAACGCATAAGACGTCCCAAATGCGCAGGCGCAGGCACGGTGCGAGGTCTTCCTATGTTCATAACAAGACGTCGTGAACACATATGTTGTTTTATATAATATTTTATAGTTGAGTGTAATATTTTCATTTATTGCTTAAATTTTTCTCATGCATCATATGACAACCCTATCAGAATAAGTATACATTTTCGACGTTGCTAGGAAGCTTCCCCTCTGGTACTTACTCTTAAACTCTGTGTCTTGAGCTTGTGATATTCTTTAATCTACCCAAATGGTAAAAAAGGTAATTAAACTGTTGATGAAATGAAAACACAGACTTCAAAATAAATTTCTAAATAACAAAGCTTCGGGGCTTTATGTCTTTGATATCCTTTCTCTTCAAGGACTTCATAAGCTAAAACGTGTTTTTCTTCTTAGTTTTTGTTAAACAATAATTAAACTATTGCATAGCTTCTATCGCGGGCCTTGAGCGCGGGGACCGAATCCAGAAATTCCGTAACCAAAAAAAAACCTCACGCTCCCCACTCCAACGGGCACGGAGGTGTGGCGTTGAAAGCCGTGCATCGTCTAACGTCGTTTCAGTTCGGCAGACTTCGGCACGGTGTTTGTGTGCGTGTACACTAGCTGCTAACTCGATGATAAAAATTCCTGAATAACCTACATGTATTGTAAGATATTAAATATATTTTAAACAATATTAACTTCTCATTTATTCAATAAGAGAAAAAAAATTGTTTTCTTATCGGTCACCACGCTCAAAAAGTGTAACTTGATTTAATATCAAAGACTTAACTGCATAAATAAAATAAATAAATAATTATAATTGCATAAGTTGATAAAAAATGCTATGCAATAGCTTTACCGCGGCAGTCACCGAGTGCCACACGTATTTTTATGTAATAATCTATATTGAATAAAAAATTATTCTTAAGGACTATATTATTATTCTTACGGCTTATATTATTATTATTACGGACTTTTTCACGGACCATTTGACACGATCCTGACGTAACTCTTTCGCCTCCTTTACATCCATATATCTACGCATACATGCTCGTCGGATAAGTGTACTTCTAATGTGGCCCATTTTCAAAATATCGCCAATCTGGTTGATAAACTTTCTTCTAGGGCGTACCTTCCCAACTCTGCCGTTCACATCTACCATATAAATTTGACTGAAATATTGTCAAAAATTTAAAAAAATCACCTAAAATTGCTTCTCATATCAAAACTAAGCAGACCCACCACATATGCAGCGCTATGGGCCTCGGGTTCTAATCCGGATCCGGGGTCTGGGTGTGCCCTTATGCGATTGATGCATTCAAACTCCCTCCAATATGTAGGAACTATAGGTAGATTTTAAAATAATTAATTTATAATGTTTGATGAATAGTGATAACTTTTAATTATAAATTAATTTATAATTTTAAATTTGGTATTTTAAAATTAATTTATAATTAATAATAAAGGGGTAGCGGTTTTAAAAAAGAGTAATATAATTATAATAACCCACCCGATCAGCTAGACAGAAAAGATGTTCTTCCACATAGTAATGACGATATGTTTTTGCAAGGATCATGCAACAAATCAACACCGTGCATCATGTTGAAACCTGCTGCAAATTTTCGTGGCTTCCAAACAAACGCTAAACATTCTCTTGCGTTGATATAATTCCATTAACTGCATAGATCACAAATTATCGCTGGCGATGGGTGACTATGAATGATCCGATCATTTGAATACACTGCAGATACTAATTTATATTGCCCTAATCCATACTAATATTATAAATGCGAAGGTGTGTTTGTTTGTTGGTTTGTCCTTCTTTCACGTCTCAACAGAGCGTCGGCATGGCATGAATTTTTGTCTGGGGTAGTTCGGTGGCTGTAAGTGACATAGGTTACTTTCCGAGGAAAAAATCTCATTCCCGTGGGAAAATAGAATATGTTGCAAAGTTTGTCCTTCTTTCACGTGCAACAGAGCGTCGGCATGGCATGAATTGGGGATAGTTCGGTGGCTGTAGAGTGACATAGGTTACTTTCCGCGAAAAATTTCATTCCTGTGGGAAAATAGAATATGTTGAAAGTGTCCTTCTTTCACGTCCAACAGAGCGTCGGCATGGCATGAATTTTGGTATGGGGATAGTTCGGTGGCTGTAGTGACATAGGCTACTTTTTTCAGCGGAAAAACACATCATTCCCGTGGGAAAATACAATATGTTGCAAAATTAAATTAAGCTAGGTGGCGCCACCATGATTCTACCAGACGGACGACGGTGCTATGGACGAACACAGAAGGTCAGAATATCTGGATTATTATGTCTTTTTACCAAAATTAAGATAAAAAATGTATGGATCCGTATTTTTCCACGCAGGACCGGGAAGAGAGCGATAAAAACATATGAATTTCACGTTCTTGCCAGCTGATTTTCTTCAAACGTTTTGCTGCATTGTAATTCACGGAATAGGCGATAACCTCGCAGACGATAAATCTCCCCTCCCCGCAAGGGTAACAATTAAAGTATGGATCAGAAAATTATCAGCACCTGTCACGCTTTCACCCTTAACTATTACTTAACTGTGGTAGAAACAGTTCTTAGTAAGCCTTATTAATAAGCCTTAGTAATAATTATTGAACGAAATGAATACAGTTCTTTGGTTATGAATGAATCGGTATTACAATAAGAAAAATTGTGCAAAATTACAAGAAAAATATTTTTTGAGAATTCTTATTAACTAACGTATACATAGCTTAAATTGAATCCGCTAGATGTCGTTACTAGGTTTTTAAAACGCGGTAACAAAATGTTTCCTGACATGCACTTAACTCCCGCCGTTGAGCCGCGCGTAAACTTATAGTGCAAACGGTACCTATACGCTTAAATTGTTTCTATTTCGTAGCTTATTCGACTACCTGCTTTCGATTTCGGTTGTTTGTTATTTGCTTTGCAATTTGGTTAAGGTTGAATGGATTTATATTGGCTTTCATTTTTGGATTAGTGTATTTTCTTGGATCGGTTTTGTTGATATGGTTGGTATTCCTTTATACATATTTAGACTCTGGCTTTGATTTTGGATTTTGTTTATTTAGAATCGTGAATTGGTTTTCGTTGTTTTAGGTTGTTTAACAATATTCTAAGGAATATTAATAGTATAGATAGTGTATACGGTACCTATACACTTCTTTTTTCGTTGGTTATATTTATATTGACTACTTCTTACGATTTCGGGTTTCTGCGATTTGTTGTGTGATTTGGTTTAAGTTGATTCGATTTATTTTCTTCGTTTTCGGATTCGTGTTGTGTCTTGAATTGGTTTTGTTGTTTTGATTTTAAAAAATATTTAAAAGGAATATTTATTCCTTTTAGATATTTTGCATTTGCTTTTAAAAAAAATTTAAAAGGAAATTTAATTACTTTTAAATATTTTAACTTTTTTATTATATATAGATTTTTTGTTACTTCATAATGCCTCGCAAACGTAAGTCCAGCCTTTTCAAGAGTATATTCTCAAAGACAAGCGAAAAGATTAGCTCGATCGCTAAAATCTTTAGAAGATGCTGAACTGAGAAGGCAAGAACAAGCAGAGCGTCAGGCTGCTTTTGGAGCATCTGAGACACCTTCTCAAAGTCAGCAAAGGCGTCTTGAACAGACAGAGCGTCAGGCTGCTTTAAGAGCTTCCGAAACACCTTCTCAAAGTCAGGAAAGGCGTCTTTAACAGACAGAGCGTGCGGCTGTTTTAAGAACTTCCGAAACACCTGATCAAAGTCAGCAAAGGCTATTCGAACAAGCGGAACGTCAGGTCACCTTAAGAGCCGCGGAAACACCAATGAAACTCAACACAGACACAATGAGCAAGCTGAACGTCAATCTACTATAAGGGCATCTGAAACACCAGAACAGACACAGGCGCGAAGAGATGCAAATGCACAGCTCCAAGCTGAACGTCGACAAAATTTTCAAAGAAACAATTGGTCGGTTTTTAATGACGCAGCATTCAATTATGATCCCTTGATTGATTATAAAAATCACAGGTTAGTTGTTATCGGACTGATGGACAAGGCGTGTCAATTTTGCAGCGCTTTAAAATGGAAAGATGAGACCGCAGGCATGTGCTGTTCCAACGACAAAGTGTCTCTTCCGTTACTTGGGGAACCAGAAGAACCTTTGAAAACTCTCTTTTTATATGATGCTAATGAGTCACGGCGCTTTTTAAACAGGATCCCAAAATTTTACTCATGCTTTCAAATGACGTCCTTCGGAGTTGAGCGGGAAATAATAATGCCGGGATTTTCGCCTACATTTACGGTGCAAGGGCAAATTTATCATAGAATAGGTTCACTTTTTCCAGCTGAAAACGAACAGCATAAATTTTTACAAGTATATTTTATGGGTGACGAAGAAATTGAGGTAGACCGACGCTGCCAATTTATCCAGGGAGTAGAGAGAGACAAAAGTGTTCAAAATTCAAAGATTCTTACATGAACGTAACATTTTAGTCAAAACATTTAAAACTGCTTTAGAAAACCTACCTGAAGAGGATTATAAAGTCGTCATTCATTCAGATCGGACCCCACGAGGAGAGCATGAAAGGCGCTACAATGCACCTTTGATAAACGAAATAGCAGCCGTAATTAGTGGTGATAAATTTTCTTCACGAGACATTGTCTTGCGAGCACGTGATGATACGTTGCAACGGGTAGCCGATACACACAAGTTTTATGACGCTCTGCAATACCCATTGATTTATTGCAAAGGACAAGAGAGTTATCATTTTCAAATTCCACTCATTAACCCGGTCATAAAGGAGCCTACTCCGAAAAAAAAGTATCATGTATGGATTTTCATGCGTATCATATAATGTTGCGAGAAAATGATTTTAACGTCTTAGCCCGGTGTAGACAATTATTTCATCAATTTTTGTAGATATGTATGTGAAGGTAGAAAGTGAACGTCTCCGTTATATATCTTTCAATCAAAAAAAGCTGCGCGTTGAGAATTATATATATTTACAAGATGCAATTTCTAGCGACGACAATGTAAACCCCAGAGATTTAGGTAAAATGGTAATTCTGGACTCATCATTCGTTAACAGTCCCCGCTACCTACATGAGTACACACAAGACGCATTCGACTATGTACGAACTTACGGAAGACCTGATCTTTTTGTTACTTTTACTTGCAATCCCACATGGAAAGAAATAACCGAGGAGCTAATGCCGGGCCAAAAAAGTACTGACAGACACGATTTAGTTGCTAAAATATTTAGATTAAAAGTACAAAAATTAATGTATGTAATTAACAAAGGGAAAATTTTCGGAGAGGTGCAGTACTTCATGTATTCAATTGAATGGCAAAATAGAGGATTACCGCATGCCCACATTCTAATATGGCTTAAAGAGAAGTTGCGGCCCCGCCAAATAGACGACAAAATAAGCACCGAGATACCGGATCCTGAGCAAGATAAAGAATTGTATGATACCATCGTCCGAAATATGATTCACGGTCCATGTGGAGTACGAAATTCAATATCGCTATATATTAAAGAAGGAAAATGTGCAAAGAAATTCCCTAAACAGCTTTTAAAAAAAACAGTGCACAATGACAATGGCTACCCTTTATACAGACGCAGAGCTCCCGAAGATGGTGGCAGGAAAGTTACCATCAAATCTCGCTCTGGAGCGTTCGAAACCTTAGATAACAGCTGGATTGTCCCGTATTCGCCCATTCTATGTAAAATGTTTAATGCCCACATTAATGCAGAAGCATGTAGTTCTGTCCGCACAATCAAGTACATCTGTAAGTACATAAATTAAGGAAGCGACCAAGCAATATTTAATCTCAAGAGTGAAGGTGAGGCAAATCCCGTTAATGAAGTACAGACCTTTCCAAAACTAACCTGCGTCACGAAAAAAAAAATAAAAAAAAATTGCATCACCGCCAAAAACTACACTAACAGCCTTCTTTCAACTTTGTCAAACCGACCCCTTTGCAAAGACGTTGTTATATTCTGAAGTACCCCGCTATTATACCTGGAACACATCTAGGAAGGAGTGGAAACGCCGTATTCAAGGCGCGTCTATTGCAAATTGGCCCGGTGTAAAGTCATCAGATGCCCTTGGTCGTGTGTATACCGTCAATGTAACTAATTTTGAATGTTTCTGTTTACGATTGCTGCTGCACCATGTTCGGGGTCCTACAGGGTATAAAGACCTTAAAACTGTCAACGGTCAGGAATGCGCAACTTATAGGGAAGCATGTGAAGCTCTGCATCTTTTAGAAAACGATAATCACTAGGATGAAACCATGGAGGAAGCTGTGCAGTGCCAGTCACCAGCCAAAATTAGGGATCTTTATGCAACTCTCATATCATCTTGCGGGCTATCTAGTGCACACGAATTGTGGGACAAATATAAAGAGTACATGGCGGAAGATACTTTGCGAAGATTACAGCAGACACACGCGAACATGACTTACAATGAACGCAATTATAATGAAGCACTTGGAAAAATTTAAGATAAAATAATGGCAATGGTAGGCAAAAAAATAAGCGACTTTGGAATGATAAGCCCTCAACGAACAACCGAAAATGAACTAAGTGAAGAAATTGTACGTGAAAAAAACTACGATATACCAGCTTTGCAGCACAAGTAGCCTAATTTGTAGCCCGCTTGCTTTCCGAACAAAAACGAGTTTTTGACAAAGTATTAGAACAAATTGAATCTGAAATGGCGCACTTTTCTTTTTAGATGCCCCTGGAGGAACTGGGAAGACATTTTTGTAAAATGTATTATTAGCGCAAGTACGGAAAGATAAAAACATTGCCGTGGCCGTAGCTTCCTCCGGTATAGCCGCCACGCTGCTAAGCGGGGGCCGCACTGCACATTCTTTTTTAAAACTCCCTCTAAATCTAGCCCATGAAGAATCGCCGATCTGCAACTTTAGCAAAAATAGTGCACGAGGTATAATGCTACGACAATGCAATCTTTTAGTGTGGGACGAAAGTACAATGTCGCATAAAAAAGCTGTAGAAGCACTAAGTCGAACGCTCCAGGATTTGCGCAGCAATACTGATGTAATGGGAGGAATGGTGGTTTTACTGGCTGGTGACTTTCGCCAAACTTTACCTGTCATTCAGAAGGGCACACCTGCAGATGAAATTAAAGCATGCCTCAAGTCGTCTCTTTTATGGAACAAGTGACAAATCCGTTTAACTACGAATATGAGAGTGCATTTGTACAATGATATTAATGCTGGAAACTATGCTGACACACTATTAAAAATTGGCGATGGGCGGTTGGAAACAGATGCTGAGGGCTGCGTTAAATTGACGAGAGATTTTTGTAATTTAGTATAGAGTCATTCCGAATTAATTACGAGCGTTTATTCGGATTTAACGAATAACATGCATGAAGACAAATGGTTATGTGAAAGGGCGATTCTTGCACCAAAAAATGAGAGCGTTAACAAAATAAATTCAGATATATTAAGCGAAGTAGCGGGAGAAATAACAGAGTATTTGTCAGTAGACACAGTTATGGACACAGAACAGTGCACTTCATATCCCGCAGAGTTTCTAAATTCTCTAGAGTTGTCAGGAGTGCCCTCACATAAGCTTCAATTAAAATTAGGCGTCCCAGTCAGCATGACGAATGCGAAATTTAGATGCTCCTCGGTTATGTAACGGGACAAGGCTGCGTGTGACACATCTTGCACGGAACATAATCGGTGCTACAATTTACAGGCGTAGTAAAAGGTGAAAATGTTATTATACCACGGATTCCTATAATTCCCACAGATCTTCCTTTTCAATTCAAAAGGTTGCAGTTCCCTATTAAGCTCAGTTTTGCAGTGACAATTAATAAAGCGCAAGGGCAAACGTTACAGGTAGCGGGGGTCAACTTAGAAAAACCGTGCTTCTCTCATGGTCAGCTGTATGTAGCATGTTCGCGTGTGTCAAATGCCCAGAATCTCCACATTCTTTCCCCGAATGGAAAAACATATAACATTGTATACAGTAGCGTCTTAAAATAGTGTTCAGTTAGTTTTTTTTTTTCCAAAATTCCCACAATCAATTAATCAGAATTCCCACAAATCTTCCCTTTCAATTCAAAATTTCCTATTTAGCTCAGTGTCTTTTCAATTGAAAATGCTGCACCTCTGACGGACCTATTAAGCTCAGTTTCCTTTCAACTAAAAAGGCTGCATCTCTGACGGATCTTTTATTTGGCTCAGTTTCCTTTCAATTCAGAAAACTGCATCTCTGACGAATCAATTTAGCTCAGTTTCTCTTCAAAAGTCTGCATCCCTGACGGATAATTATGCCCAGTTTCCTTTAATTAAAAAATATCCCATTTCCATTTGGAATAAACAGGCTATTTTCATGCTTTCCTATACGCTGCGTTTCAAAACAATTAAATAGGCTAACGAATCAATTTTGCTCAGTTTCCTTTTAATGGCTGCATCTCTGACAAATCTATAAAACTCAGTTTTCTTTCAATTCATAAAGCAATGGATAGTTCATTTTCCAGTGACCACGCGGGCGAAGCCGCGGGTAACAGCTATTTAAATTTATTTTCATTATTGAGTAGTAATTATTTATATTGCTCATCATATCTAATGTTTCAATTTTGACTAGTTTATTGTTAGTAATAATAATAAAAATAATGTTCTTCACATCAAATTTCAGTCAGTCTTAATGGAGACTAGCCATCTACGCAGGACAGAATTATAGTGCCCAAGTGTATGTGCAAGCATTGGTGCACTCTATACCCTCACACTCATAGTCCGATGGACTGGCAAGGGGACACTACCCCAAAAAGATCAGGCGCAAGACCAACGTCTTTACGTGCTTTCCGAGGCACGAGGGTGAAACACTGCAAACTTCCTGACTCCAGGCTGCTAGTGAGGATTTCTTGACAGAAAAATTCAATAACTTTTTTGTTCACTGGACCCGGGATTCGATCCTCATGATCGGCAGTCACGTATACAACTACCGTACGACGAGGCAGTCAAGAGTTTAATGTTACCGTTATTACTGCTGTATGTTATAACGCTTCGCGTACACCTAATCCGTCATCGGCCGAAGTTTGCTCGGGCGATGACGGCCAAACTCGGACGATCGAATCAAACACTTGTTAAACAAAGAGAGGGCGTACACAAACACGACCGTCATCGTTCGATAACGCACGAAAACGGTCGATCAACCATCGAGTCCGAACTTGGGATTTCTCGCCCGACTGCCGGCGTCTACAGTGCAAATTGAGTGTATTTGTAGTTTAATTTAATCATTTTGTCTTTATTATGTTGTTTCTGTCAGTGTTGTTATCTACCTAAACGACTATGGATATTGAAAATATAAAAATAGAAAAGAATACCGGCAACGTCCAATGTCGGCACAAGTGGTACACTGTTGCAGTGTAAGCACATACACGTCCGAGTTACTCGTGTGGGTAGTTCTGTCCGCCATCGGCCGACAAAATCGGTTTTGGTGTAAACGTACCGTAATAACTAAAGCTGACCCGACAGCAAAGAATATATACACTACGCGAAAAGAAACGACACTTAAGCATGTGTACACGTAAAATCGCTTGCGGCTATGTGTGGGTGTCTGGATGTGCGCGGGGGCCTTGAGAGGCGCGCGGGGCGTGGAACGGGCAGTCGCCGACTGCCCTGGCCGAGGGCTAGTAGTATACCGATATTTGTCAGTATTAGTTATGAATATATATATTCGTTAAGTGATATTATAATACGACGGCTATACATATTACTATTCTATATATATATATATATATATATATATATATATATATATATATATATATATATATATCTGTCTATATATCTATAAAAAATTGTACATGGTACGAATTTTTGCAATTGTTAGAAATAATAATGAAAATTATAAGAGTAATAGAAAAATTCAAAAATATATAAGAGTAAATTAATTTTTTAAAGGATAGTAGGTAATACTGATTATTACGTACTGAAATACTAAGTGTTGGTTAATTATTTATGATTACCATTAACTGTCGTGCATATTAGGTTTTGTCGGAAGTTTTAATATTCCTTATTTGTATAATATTTAATAAAAGTTGATTTAAAATTGAACATATCTTTCACTACACAAATACATACGTTTACATAATATATAACAAATACCTACTATGTATCTTCTTTGGTAATAGTCTATAATATTCCATTTCGGTTCAATATCAACCCTAGCATTACACGTTTCGACTCAAGGTCACCGGCGCTTAACCTCTCACGTACAGGGAGTGTCACCGCTGTGCCGACAGTCCATCCATCATTCAAATAAGTTGAATGATTTATGTAGTTGCATACTTCCAATGGAATCATTAAAATTCGCGCACTACGAGGCTATTGTACAACACGGCAAAAAAATGTCAAATTATGTAACATTTGAAATCAAAACAACGTTTCCCCAGTATTAATTTATAATTAATTTCAAATGATCAATATCACAGTAAAATACTGAAACTGATTATCAATGCAAATAACAAACGACCGTATTACTCAAAAGTAGAAAAGAATACCAGCGTTAAATAGTAGCTTTATGCTCCTGTTTCGTATAGTGAGTTTAACGAACCAGAGATCTTTAACTAATTTAAGTCTAGTGTGATAGAAGTGAAAAAGATCCTTGTAAGAAATAACGGTTTATTAAATACCACTGATTCATAGAATTCAGTCACTTAGTTACTATTCTAAATGTAGTTGTAGTTACAGACAGTCCTCACGGGCGACAACGCTTAGATAGACCTAGGATACGAGGGATAAAGCGAGGATATATGTAGATGTCTTTGGGTCACACTATCCACTTACTATCAAGTTAACTGTGTGCTGGTTTGTCACCCTTTTTATATAAAGAAAAATCACTAAGAACATCATTGAAATACCTTAAATACAGTATGTATAAGGCTAACGATAAATACTTCAGTAAAAACAACCTCTAAATATCTGTTTTATTTACACATGTATAAAAAAGAATTAGCCTCATATTTAATTTAAAACCTTTGCCTTATTTAAAGAGGGTTCCCACGATACAAATACACCATTGAAAATTATTTGTTTTGTAGCTGAATTAATTGCATCGGACAAAAACAAAATGGTTGTAATCAAGCCTCCGGTCTTCGGTCCTCAGTACGCGAATCGCAGAAATGCCACGCGTTAATTTAGAATTAGGTTTACAGTACAGTGTGCGAAGCCGATAACGAATTAACCGTATTGTAAATAATTCGGATCACGCACAAAGTACATCTAATTTGTTACCGTGCTCAGTATGAACTTGATGAAATGCTAACTGATATCACAGATTATATTTCCTATCCTATATAACAAAGTTGTCCAAGTGCGTATCAGACCACGCACAATGTAGAGGTTTCCGTAGTTGCATGTCACATAACGTGAATTTATAAGGAGCCTTCTTGATAATATAAGCATATTGAGTTCATGGGAGATTACGACACATCTCGTCAGACATTCCTCAAAACTTCAAAACAAGATTTTACAAACAGTGCGTACTGCTAGTGATAGCTTATGGATCTGAGACGTTGTCCTTCACTGTTGACGTTACGTGGTAGAGCCATGCTGCACTTATATTAGTAGTATAGTTGTAGCACGAATGGGTCGGCTCGACCGGGGACGGACCACGCTCTCACAGAATACTAGTGTAAAATAGTAGCTTAATGCTGCTGTGTTTCGTATGGTGAGTGTAGAGAACCGGAGACCCTTTTTACTGGAAACGAGGCATTCCACCTAAGTCCTCACGGATGACAACGCATCTGCATTTTGATTCGTAATCGCGGATAGATGTCTGTCATCTGTCTACGGGCCACAGCAACCACTTACCATCAGGTGGGCTGTGTGCTCGTTTGTCATATTCTATAAAATAAAAAATGACCGTATGAGGAAGCTTAAAGTGACTTAGCGAGTTATGGAAAGGGCTCCGCTCACGCTTACAAGCTATGCTAGAGGGTTTCTCTGTGTGATAGACTTAAAAATGAAGATATCTGCAGTAGGACCAGAGTAACCGACATATCCCAACGGATTAGTAAGCTGAAGTGGCAATGTGCCGGCCATGTAGCTCGAAAAACCGACAACCGATGAGTAAGATAGGTTCTCGATCTACCGGTAGACGGAGTGTAGGGTGTCCCCCCACTAGATGGAGTGACGACCTGTTAAGAAATTCAGGAAGTCGATGTATGCAAGTGGCTCAGGACCGTGTTTCGTCTGAAAATTCTGAAAATTCCAAGTCCACTGCTGAACGCTGGCGGACTTGGAATTTTCAGTCAAAGCGGCTAGGTGCATTGTACACAAAACAAAACTATAGTGCATTAGTATGTACGATACTCTCTTATTCCAATAACTTTAGCTTTAGGTGATTTCCGAGGCACGGGGGTGAAACACCGTCAACTATCTCGCACCAGACTGCTACTGATGATTTCTTGACAGCAAAACCCAATAACAGATTTCGGTCCGACCCGATCGAACCTGGGACCTTATGATCACCACACATGTCTACGACCACTAGACCAAAGAGGCAGGTCACTGTAATAACACAATAATAACCATTGACAATTGTTTTGAAGGATGAAAACGGTTAGGTTAGAAGTTAAAAAAATAATAAAGGTGTTTGAATAAGTTCATATTCCTCATCTAATAAAACATTGAATTTCATCAAAAATCAATAATCCCAAGTACAAATATAGTAATACCAAATAGTATTTGCTGAACATAATACATATTTACTGCACTGGGGGCCGCCGGTTCGATTCCGAAAGTAACAAGTATTTTTATCGCTTACGGATTCCGGGTCTGGATGTTTGTCCTTGTATAATTTGTGTTCATAAACCGCTTCAACGATATGAAAAACATCCTAGTATGACCCCATACTTTAAAAAAAATCTAATAAGTAAATAATAATATAAATTAAAAAAAACGTGTTTTGATGAAAGCCATTAAAATAGAAAACTTATTGGTTGAGTGCGTTTCTCGGTATAAACTCCAAGTAAAGATGTTGTCCGGGCATAAGAAACATTCCCTTCTTTTCAGGTTCAATTTCAGAAGGCAAAGGAGCATTCGGTTTGGGACGAATCTCAAAGTTAAATATGATTGCTGCCAAAGCAGAGCGCATATTTTGTTCGGCAAAGCGACGCCCTGAAATAAACGAAATCCATAATTAATTCTAATGTTTACGCATATACTATATATATATATATATATATATATATATATATATATATATATGCGTTGATGATTAGGCAGCGAGTTGAACTGAGTACGAAAGAAATATTTTTGCTCAACAGACATATACAGACAGAGACTATACTGTATTATGCAAATTACTATGTGGATGAGATTTGACAGCTCAAAGTAATTGGCATAATACAGTATTACAAGTAATATTTTGCAACGATTTGATTAAAAAAATCATTCAAAGTGAAGTTCTATGTTAGACAGCTATTAACAAACAGACTGATTTATTTATATAGAAAGAGTATGAGACGATATTGTTCAAAAACAATTGATAATGAAAAAACTCAAACAAGGTGTCGTAAGAAGCGACAGAGGCAAATGAAACTGAAGATGGCAGTAACATATTTTCTATAACAACTTTAAATATAAAAAATACAACATTGGTATCTCATCTGCCAACTGTGACTATTATAGCAAATATCACCCTGTGGTGTAATCCACGGGGCCTATGTTTAGCAGTGGAGTGTTGATAAGCTGAGCAAAATACGATGATGTTCGTATTGTATCGTGAGAATGTAGAGCTACATAAGATTATCGTCTGACTTTTAGAAAAATTTAATCCTACAGTTGGTAAGAGCCCTTGAACTTTAATATTATGATATTTATGAAAATGAAAAACAGAAGGGAAGGGAGAATATCGCCCTGAGGGATTCCAATTAGTCCAATTAAATACATTATGGCCAGTACATATATGGCCTGTTAATTAACACTCTTCAAAAGAACCCTTCCTGGACTGAACATAAAGTATTTAAATGCAAAAGGAAAGCTAAGAGTTATCGTGATCGATAGTATCAAATATGTATTTAATGAGAATATTAAGGGAAAGGCTCATATGGGCCGGCTCGAAAGGGGTGGTACTACGACCTCACAGAGGTATCAGGGTACCAGCACCCCTGGTGACGGTGAATCCTTCGTTGAGCAACCACACCCAAGCTAACCTACTCTTCCTGAGCATGGATGCTCCGATCAAGCTGCCCCACATATTCTGGGGGTGGGGTGTGAAATTCCGAAACGGCCTTGCTCTTTCTAACCGAGACACAGGTGTCTTCCCCGGCTGATACTTCGTATCTCTCCTACCCGGGGTACAAATTATGCAGTTGGGTCATCACTTTTCTTAAAATCATCGTAGATGGTGCAAGCTCCGATTACAAGCCCACGCTGGTATTCTACAAGGCTGCGTGCTCACCAACCAACGCATTCCTTGCTATGCGGACGAAAGAACTGGTGATGCTTTATACACGGCCGTGCCAATATTTTTTGGGAAAACGTCGCCGTGTACACAAACTTATGTCTGAAGTCGAGACTTTGTTGAATTTCGATCGCGAAAAGACACAAGTTTGCGCGTTTACCGCTAAAAAGAACCCCATCGTCGTATTTCCTGAGTTTCATGGCACTCCCATTGTTGCCTTAGCCAGTACCGCAATCCCCGGCGTCGACATATCAAGTGACGTGCAATTTTGTGGTCATTTAGAATGTAAGGCCAGGCCAAATTGGCTGCTAAAAAGCTTGGCGTAATCAACAGAGCGAGACAGTATTTTATGCCGGCACACTGACTGTAATTTTACAATGCGCAAGTTCAGCCGCACTTGGAATACTGTTCCTATCCCTAGGCTGGGATTTCCCAGCTCCTTACATTTGATCGCATCCAGCGCAGAGCCGTTCAAATCTTCGGCGACCGAGCTCTTTCCGATCGGCTTGACTCACTGTAATTGCGAAGAGATGTTGCGTCTCTTTGCTTATTTAACTGCATTCATCGCATTTACCACAGGGAGTACTCTGAGGAATTATTCGGACTAATTCCAACCACAATTTTACCATCACAAATCGCGACAAAACTAGCGATACCATCTATACCATCTGGATGACTGGCGGTCCATCACTGTGCGATTTAAAAGAAACTTTCTTCCTCGCACGACTTCCTTGTGGGATTGACTACCACCAGAGATTTTTCCGGACCGATACGACTTAGGGACCTTCAAAGAGACTACTCCTTTTAAATTCAATAGCCTTGTGTTGCATTTGTTAATGGGCAGCGGTAGTGACTTATCATCGGGTGAGCTGTATGCTCGGTTGCCCCTTCTCCTATATAAAAAAAAATATTTACAGGCTGATTTGAAAGTGGCAGTAGAAGAGAGTGTGGCCGTGATCCTCGGTAGTATAGTGGTCAGTATCCCCGCCTGTCACGCGGGAGACCGTGGTTCGATTCCCCGCCGGGGAGCGGTCAACACTCCGTGTGATAGTTCGGAGATGTTCTATATATGCTGTTTATGATTCGGAATGTTGATAGCGTGATTTAAGCTTCGGTGTGTTTCGCTTGCGGCTCGACGACAGCGCCGCCACATCACCCCCCTGCTCAGACCGGAGGTCGATAGTGCAGTCCGATTGCCGGTGCGTCCTCAATGCCGGTGGGGAATGCATGCTGTGTGCGTAAGGGCAAGTGACACCGGTGCGAATGATATGCCGATGTGTAATGCATGCCGTACTACGCACTGGCAAGTGATGCCGGTGAGAACGATGTGCCGGAGCAAGTGCCAAAAGTCTGACTTATAAATCTGCGGTGAGTCGAGATGAAGACAAGTTGGACTGGCTTGCAGGAACTGAAGACTCCAGAAGACGATTCTCAGTAGTGAATGGTAGGGGTTCTTGAGGATAATGACGAAGGCTTGAAGTTGTAGTTTCTGAAGGTTGTTTGTTGCGTGTTCAGATGACGTCGGGGTCACCACTGTGGCCGTGGAAGGAAAAGGGGAGATTTCTCGCCGGGCAATATGTTCAGCCCGGGGAGCGGCTAACACTCCGTGTGATAGTTCGGAGATGTTCTATATATGCTGTTTATGATTCGGAATGTTGATAGCGTGATTTAAGCTTCGGTGTGTTTCGCTTGCGGCGCGACGACGGCGGCGCTGTGTGTGTGACAAGAGCATTTGCCTCCAAATGTCAGATCTACTTATCGACTAAAAATATAAATTTATTGTTTTGACTTACCTATGCAATGTCTTGGACCTTCACCAAACGGCATATAACAAAGAGTTTTTATTTGTTTTTCATTCTCTGGTAAGAAGCGATCAGGATCAAAAATCTCTGGTTCAGGGAAAAATTCGGGATCGTATTGCATGCCAATACCATTGACATATATCGGTGTTCCCGCAGGGATCGTAAGGTTTTCATCAATTTGGTAATCCTTGGATGCGATTCTATCTAACCAACCCATTGGTGAATATTTTCTTAATGCTTCTAAAACGTTAGATCAAAACATAAATTTGTTAAATTCATTACAATCATTGTTTATATTATAACTTATCAGAAGTCTATCACCGAACATAGTTTTCCCAAAAAACTGTCACACAACACGGTCCTGAGCAACTTGCATTCATTTCGTTTTTATGCCACATCAAGTGGCCATTTCGCGAGAACTGCTCTTGCCGATGCGATTCTGCTATTCGAGAACCATTTTTCTCAAACAATAGTCAGTTTTAAAAGCTACTGTTTAAAAACTAGTACTGGGAATCTGTGATGGGAGATCATGTCTTCTTAAAATCATTTCTTATTTTAGGTTACAACCGTGTGAACACGTCACGTAGACCGTGTAACAGAGGCCGTATAGTTGTGGTGTAGCTATCGTACGAGGCGACAGAAGGAAACAAGCAAGGATATGGGCAGCATCGTCTTCCTAATAAGAACTAGAAAATAAAACTGACGGTTGCCAACCAGCCTGCCAAGCGTGGCAACTATGGCAAATATCCCCCTTATGGGGCAAACTACGGGACGGCCTATGTTCAGTAGTAGACTCACAGGCTTTAAAATTTACAATGAAGGTTACACTACTACATCTTCACAATACCACAACGTAGTTGCACAGTGATTTTCACCGACAAAAAGATCCTACCAGAGTTACACAATTGCACTACCGAAGCGGCAAATTAGTTGTCTTTAAGTATCCCTTTGACAACATGAAGTACCTATCTTATCTTATGTCGCATAGATAAACTTTGAGCATATCACTCTATATATGTTTTAGCCACAGTTGCTTTTCGTCATGATTTAAAGTCATGGGTTCGAATCCGCCTTCGACTACTGTCATGACCCACTTCATGTCATGAACAACTTAACGCAAGTTACTTGGAGTATTTAACTGGAAATGGTGAGTAGCCTATAAATTTCCACGGGGATTGGCATACTTAAAAGTAGTGCAATCATCAAGACCGCACCATTTAGATTTCTAATCGAAGAAGAATGTGATATCTATTGGCCACCGCATCTACTTACCATCAGGTGGACTGTGTGCTCGTTTGTCACGCAAATCTATTTTAAAAAATTGCAAATTCATGCTGCAGTACAGGTTTTTTTTAAGTATATTTGATCATTAAGGTGTGGTTTATATTTTTCTTTAATTCGTGTTTTGTCTTTATGGCTTTTTTATATTTTGTGATATCTTTAGCTGGACAAAACGTGTTTCCTTTATTTATTTTTAAGATAGAATTGTAATATAGAACTACGAACCTTTTATCACACAGTTTAAATATACCAGTTCAGATAAAAGCTTTGCTTCAAATGCGGCATTTCCACTATTCCCTTCTGCATCTTTAAGCTCCTTGTACAGTTTTTCCTGAAAGAAGGTTTATTATAATCAGCTCTCTCTTCTTCGTTATCCTTTAAGAATTCGTTGCGGGACGTCAGCCTTTCTCTTCCAATAGATCCAAACCAATACATTCTATAAAAATCCACGTATACACAAAGACAACCCATATAGATTGCTTCATAAAGTGGTTATGCCATAGTTGCCACGCGAGTTTTTGTTTTTATTTTAGTTAATATTAGGAAGACACTGATGCCCATGTCTTTGTTTGTTTCCCTCTGTCACCTATTACAACACTCATGGGACATTAGGCGTGTAACTATGTATTCCCATAGACAATTAACAATAATCTTCATGACGTTTCTAAGTATTTTAGGTTTGACGTAAAGAGTTGGTTTTAACGCCATCTAACGAAAGCAATGAGAACTTTTGGACGTGCTCAGTTAAAGTCTGCGGCACCCACAAGACTCTACGCCACCTTCACATGGTATTTCTTTATCTAACGGACCTTCAAATAGGTAAAGTAATAAAAGGATAAAAGGGTAAAGATACAGACGTCCGCGCTACATACGCCTACCTACGACCTTCTTCTAGGCAGAGGCCTCCTCTCATTTCTGAGAGGATACTAGGGCAAGGATGTTTGCATCCCTCTGTCCCAATTAAAACTGCAATAAACTATTTCATTGGTAGGCCGTTGCATCGGTAGCTCAGGGGCTTAGAAGTTGTCGTAAATATCGTAAAACGCGCGAAGTACGCGAACACTGAGGTTAAAACCCTGCCGGCACTTATGAAAGTATGGGTCTAATGGTTTTTGAGTTATGGGAGGTTTGAAAGTGGCTCGAAATGGATCGTCAAATATACACACTGCCTGTACGTCGCCCTTTTTTTCTGAAGTCTTGATTTGACCAAAAGTAATAAAACTTCAAACTTAGTAGATTACCAATTCACTTGGTTTTAAAAAAAAACAAAGAAGAAGTTCTATGTGAAAAAAGTCACGGACGCAGCTAGTTTAGTATAAAATGGTCAAATGCACGACATGGCCATCATAACACAATAAGTCCGTCGTAGTACTGGTTTTAAACTTATATCAAAAATATTGCCAATTCATATTCAACAACTTTGTACGTGGTAGAGTTATGATACTGCTATATTATAACTGTACCGGGAATGGATCGGCTTGACTGAAGGACTACGTTCTCATAGAACACCAGCGTAAAATGGCATCTCAATGCTGCTTTGTTTCGTATTTAGTGTGGAGTGTAGAGGTTAGTTAGTGTAGAGGCACGTTAGTTAGTGTAGAGGACAGGAGACACTTTTACTGGAAACGAAGCACTCCACCTTAGTCCGCAGATAACAACGCATCTACGTTTTGATTTTTAATCGAGGTTAGATCTAGATGTCTATGGGCTACAGCATCCACTTATCATCAGGTAGAGACAAAGTCGATATAGTTAATTCGTCACTTTTATTCTTGTACGTTAGGTACAGGTACAAGTAGTTGGTTAGGTAGTTTCTTAAAGCAGTCATATTTTAAACAATTTTATTTACCTTACTTCCGCACACACATAAAGTTAGGTCTAGCAAGGGGTATCATCGGCTCCCTCCGCTTACTTACTCTTACTGTGCCCCTGCAAGAACTCCGCTTGGACTTCGCCTCTCTACGTCAGGCCCCGTGGTGATCCCCTTCCTTGAACATAACTTTGTATAGGTGCGGAAGTAAAAAGATAGTTTTCTATAAATATTGACTGCTTTAAAAACCCGCCTACCTCTAAACCTACCTACGGTACAGTGGCACCCAACGTGGGGCTCGTGCGGGCCCCGAATCCTACCGAATACTTCCGATTGCGATTCCCATCAGTGAGCAGCGGTTTACGGGTGCGTGGATTGAATTATTGTTACGAGCTTAGGGTTCGTGACAATAAAAACTGCCGATTGAATCACCAAAATTAACACTTTTATTACCGAACACCAATTAAAACTTAAAAGATACTAATAATTAATCACACTGATTCACTTTATTTCGCTACGAAGCTTCGCTTGTCTTGCCAAATTCAATACTGCCTCGACCGCGTCTTGCAGCGCCTTTAAATACATATTTTTCATCGAAACATCCAGAATGTTCAAGTAAATAGGGGTGCCAACCGAACCGTAGAAAGTTCGATCGTGGGGCTTCTAGAAAGCTTAATTCTTCTGTTCGATACTAGATGGCGCTGTTGGTGGTCGAAAGTCAAGATTGACATTTTCTAGGAAGCCCTCCTCGCTCTGGTCCCCAACACTAGATGGCGCTAGTGCCGGGTACATGACGTCAACTTAGGCGCGCAACATTATTTTGAGGTTCCGTTAAATAATATTACATATTAATAAGATATAATTATTGATTAGTTTTAATTTTAAATTCAAATACATTTTATTTAAGATTAATTAGTTATAATTATTTGTAAGGGTACATTCAGATGCCCCGTTTCATTCTATAAAAAATATTATGGCGTCAATCTAACCGCATTTATTCTAGCAGTCGCAGTTTTATTGAGTTGTTACTAGGAAGATGCAACCATACGATTCTTGTTGCACTTTTCCTCTGTCGTCTCTTATAACACCTATTGGATTATTTGGGGTAGTTTTACGCCGTCACTACAGTCTTGGAAGCTCTTTTCTACTTTGGTAATGGTCTCGTACGATTGTACTTTTGCCAGTATCAAGTAATAAGAAATTGTCATTTATAGTACATTTCTTCACAATATTTTGATGCGTCATATTGCTGTTTTTGGGAGATATTTAAGACAGGTTGAGCCTACTTTATTTTTAGGTTCACTTCACAATCGAAACATTTCTTTCAATGTTTCCACTAATAGTTCACGTAGTAGACATTTAATACATAAAACTGCAGCATATCAAAATCCACTTCAATCCATTACAATAATACAGAAGCAGCAATTCGCTAGCGTTTATTTTTTAGCCAAAAACCGTCTTTGAAGTGAATAATGTGAATTTTCCTTACCTGTATTTCAGGAACAAATGCAATCTCATAGATGCAATAAGATAAAGCCGATGAGGTTGTGTCGAAACCACCCAAGAGGAAAATTGCTGCTTGAGCAATCAAAGTGTCTTCAGATATATCTAAAATTTAATAAACATGTATAAAGAAAAATATTTATCCTTTCATTTCATTCACTATAGTCAAAAGTCGACAGATGAAGATAGAATTCTCTCATATATTGCCTCAAAGGGAATATTTGTCATAGTAATTTTTACATGGTATAGCCATGCTGTAGCTATATTAAGGTCGAATGGGTCACATCAACCGGGGAATGACAATGCTCTCACAGAATACCAGGGAAAAATAGCAGTGAAGTAGACTGCGGTGGCTGACCGCTGAGTCAGCCATACAGAGTCTACTTCTTCTGCGGATTCCTTGTGTAGAGGCGAAACACGCGTCGTTTTATTAACGGTGGTATGTCTTTCCCGCTTTATCATCCTCAGCTGACTCCATTAACCATCAGGTGGGATAATAGTCTAGAAATAGATTATTATAGTTAAAAATAAACTTATTACAACTTAAATTACCTTCGTTCTCTTTCTTGCAGTCCTGTTTAATTTTTCGCAAAGCATCGAGCAAGTCTTTGGACTCGCTGATCTGCACATCGTATCCGCCACGTTGATCCACAATAGAACAAAATATTTTTCTAAAATACTTCGTGGCATTTTTTGGGAAAAATGAAAAACTGCAATGCACAATAAAGTTCCTGGTTACGACATTTTACGGTTGTTAGTTTGTACATTCATAAATATTAAACCGTGCACAAAACGCATATAGTTATTTTTATATTTTATACATTGTATGTTATTAGGGTTGCTAGATGGACGAGATTCATCTAGATTCCCTTGAAATTTTATATGACTAAAACTTTAGACTACTAGCAAAATTGACTTTTAATAAAAATTATAAACTGGCTTCAGAGATAAAAAAGAATTATATAACTTCACATTCTGAAGTATACATAGTGTATAGAAGAATACAAGTCCTGGCTTCAGAATGTGAAATTATTTAATTTTTCTTTTTTTTTTTCTCTGAAATCAACTTACATTTTTTATTTAAAGTATTTTTACCCCTTTTAGTGGACTATAGAACATCACAGTTCCAATGTTGCCTAAATGCTATATTACCATCCTAATGGTATATTTTAGTTGTAGCAGGAATAGGTCTGCTCAACTGGGGAAGCACCACGCTCACACAGAATACCAGTATGAAATAGCAGCTTAGTACTTACCTTTTTCACCAGAAACGAAACATTCTATCTGAACCCTCAGCGGTGACAACGCATCTGAATTTCGATTCTTAATCCAAGATGGATGTAGTATATGCCACAACAACCGCTTACCATCAGACTGTGTGCTCGGAATCAAGTTAGTGTAGAGCAAACTCCACTGGACAGGACAGGTAGTCGACAGTTTCAGGTGGCTTGAGGATGTGATTTATGATAATTTGTGATGGAGTACTATATCGCTGTAATAATGAAGATCATGAATAAGAAGTTACTTACCCAAGGATGTCAACCAGTTCTGGTATGAAAAATATGCAACACCAATTCAGACCTCTATACCAATTAAATGTCATGAATTCCTTTGTGATTGCCCTTAGAGCCCCTTCGCTGGTCAGTGTTGCATCTGAGGCTATACCGAATGCCGAAGTTCCAATGATGTCGGTGGTAAAGTCTGATAACACCATCTGTTCATCATCAGCAGAAAAATTATGTAGTTTTTGAGTTATCTAGAAAACTAATGCTATAATATAGGAATGACAAACTATCTAACAATCACCGTATACTGGCGGCGTAAGAGAATTCAATACGCCAAACTGAAAATGAGATGGACAGCAGTGTGTTCATGTAAAAAAAATAAGTGTGGCACTCGGTGACTGCCGCGGTAAAGCTATTGCATAGCATTTTTTATCAACTTATGCAATTATAATTATTTATTTATTTTATTTATGCAGTTAAGTCTTTGATATTAAATCAAGTTACACTTTTTGAGCGTGGTGACCGATAAGAAAACAATTCTTTTTCTCTTATTGAATAAATGAGAAGTTAATATTGTTTAAAATATTTTTAATATCTTACAATACATGTAGGTTATTCAGGAATTTTTATCATTGAGTTAGCAGCTAGTGTACACGCATACGTCTAGTCGCACGCACACAAACACCGTGCCGAACTCTGCCGAGTGCCGAAGTCTGCCGAACTGAAACGACGTTAGACGATGCACGGCTTTCAACGCCACACCTCCGTGCCCGTCGGAGTGGGGATCGTGAAGTTTTTTTCGTTACGGAATTTCTGGATTCGGTCCCCGCGCTCAAGGCCCGCGATAGAAGCTATGCAATAGCTTAAAACTCCAAATAATTTTAAAAAAAAACTAAAATTTTCCGCCAGCCAAGCATGGCAACTATTGCAGATCAGTTATTCTATGAGGGGGTTCCTTGTTCAGCAGTGGACTTTTATCATGATAGGCTTTGATGAAAATAGGATGATAATGAAACAATCTTATATTCTGGTATATAGCAACTGCATCCCAAGAGTACCAGCAGTCAACTACAAGTTTTTTATATGATTGAGATTTTTATATGATTTTGGCTATAACACGAATGTGTTGGCTCGACCAGGGAAGAACTAACAAAAACTATCAGCGTAAAATAGCAGCGGTTTATCACCAATTAAATTGTAAATTGCAATTTTAAAAGATGATTTATTTGCTTGACGGTAAATGGAAACCGCGTGAAGGAACCTACATATCTGAAAAATTTAAACCTTTTCCTATCTTTTTAAAAATGAGTCGAAGCTTTTGATGCACGTCTGTACGCTGATGATGAAGAAAAAGACACCCTTCCACTTCGTGTCTCGTACTGGAATTTGGCTTCTAAAAAACAATCATTTCAACTGATGCCATATAGATGCTGTGTCAAATAGACAATTACGTCTTTTCTCGATTAAGAATCAAAATACAGATGCCTTATTACACTTGAGGGATAAGATGGAATGCTGAGTTACCAGTAAAAAGGGTCTCCTGTTCTCTACACTCACCATACGAAACACAGCAGCTTTGAGATATATTTTATACCGGTGGTGGTTCTGTGAGAGCGTGGCTTTTCCAAGGTCTAGTCGACAGATTTGTGCTACAACTTTAGTATAGATATATCACCAGCAATCGGAAGTTATAAGGTCTTTCTGGAATGCCTTTTTGGGACGTAATGTAGTGATGGATTTACCTCCACCACAAGGTGCACTTACCCTAACATTAACACATTTGTTTTTTTCCATTTCCATTTTGATTCTCTGAACGAGTTCTTTGGTTTTCAAGGTCACGAGACCGTGTACATGTTTAAGCTTCGCCGCAGTGAACACTGAAGTGAGACGTCTTCTTAGTAATGACCAGAGAGGATCCTGCATAAAAGGTTGTATTGTAAATAAAATAGTTATGAAATATATTATTTATTTTTTGAAATTCATTGAATATAGAGCAACACGGGCCACCGGCGGACCAGAGGCGGGTAACCGTACGCAGGCGTTCCCCTCTGTTTAGGTATAATAAGTCCACATGTTCCTATGCTTACAATAAAACTAGTTTGTAAATAAAATAGTTATGAAATATATTGTTTAGTTCTTAAAAATCATTCAGCATAGAGCAAGAATGGCCACCGGCAGACCAAACAGGAGTAGCCATGTGCAGCGTTTCCCTCTGTCAGGGTCCACATCGTCCTATGCGTACAATAAAACTAGATCCGCCACACTACTCACTAGACTAAATCTAGTTGTGCGGCTGAATCGGCGTCCTACAAAAATGCCTAATTGCTTAGGTTTTTGCTGCAAACGGATCTGTCTCATCAAACTTACAAAAAAATGGCGTTGGCGTGGCGTTTGTGTGTCATGAAATAACATTAAAGTAGTAATTAAACGCGATAAAATCCGTAAATAATAGTTTTATTCAAGAAAATTGTGTAGTTTTGTTTGCGCAAATCTCCCCCCGCGCAAATGACAGAAGGTTACTCCCCTCCAGTCTGCCAGTGGCCCGTGTTGCGTAGTCAAACACTAAGTATAATATACCAAGTATAAGTACCAATAACTGTGTTTTTCTATGTTTGTGTTTGTGTTAATGGGATCCCGAGTTCAAATCCCGGGTCAGGCCTAAATCAGCTGTTAGAATTTCTTGTAATATAACATTAGGTTTGTGTGTCATAAAAATTACAATAGCAGCCCGTAGTCAGGAAGTTGGCGGTGTTTCAACTCCGTACCTCGGAAAGCATGTGAAACCGTTAGTCTCTCCCTAATAATTATATTAGTACTGCTGCATACATGCTATGCAGCAGAACTAAAAATATAAATTTAATGTACCAGTAGGTGGCCTTACTATTAAGACAATGATCTCTTCTAGGTCTACATTTCGTAAAGTTCACTGAGAAACCTCTACTACCAACATGACGGTGCCCCCGCACATTTTCAGCTGCAAATCAGGGCTATGCTGGATGAGAAGTTTCCTGGGCGATGGATAGGACGTGGACGGCCAGTGGCGTGGCCAGCGCGTTCGCCCGACCTTACCCCGCTGGACTTTTATCTTTGGGGAAAAGTGAAGCGCCGAGTGTATGCAACTAATTTCCGTAATATGTCGGAACTCAAAAGGCGAATTCTTAGTGTGTTTTGAGACTTAAAAAATGACACTGTTGTGCTTCTTAGAGTGCGTAACAATCTACGGAAACGTGCGGAGGCATGCGTGGCTGTAAATGGATCCCATTTTGAACAGCTTTTATGATTAATGTAAAAGCTGATCAAAATGGGATTCATTTACGAGGATTTTATTTAATAGGTAAGTGTAAATAATCAATCAATCAGGCTACACATCAAGCTAACAAAACCAGTTTGTCTTGGCCTCGCTTTGTATGATTTTTCCGTACAATGAACGGGCAGCTTATGCTTCAAATGCCCTTTGCGTTCCAGGGCCGCGGTATCCTGCTAAGACAGTCCCGGGACCCCGGGTCCTTGATTGGACGGCGAGCTACCCATTGGTTTTGCATAGCTTATTGTGTAGCCGTGTGTGCATAACATTATGATTAACCTTTTAAATACGCCAAAAATCCTACCTAATGATTTAATATTATTAATGTTTAATTTTCTTTGTTGTTAAATCTAACTTACATTAATTTGGACTCGTCACGCAACACAAAGGGTAGGAATTTTTGACTGTCCTAAGCCAGTGTGAAAGTATGAAGGAAAAGTTACATCATAGGTTATGTGTACCATTGTGTTTTTATTGAAATGTTGTGTAGGTATCAAGGGCGGGCGGGGATCTTTACGGTGATTACTTCACTTGGGCGCATAGGGTATCCATGAATTTACGGACGGTGTCGGACGGAAACTATTTCAATTTTATGAAAGAAAATAGCGTTTTTTTTTAATCGGATAAATATTTTTATATTAAAGCCAACTAACTACCTATGGTTTCAGTGACAACGGTGTTTACACTTACACACTGTATATATATATATATATATATATATATATATTCACTGCTCATATGTTCATTTCGCATGTTCAAATGTGTACAAACGGTTGGCGTCATCCTTGTGATGTATATTTTTTTAAACGAAAATAAAATAAAGGAACTTACAGTATTAACTTACAGCTTATAATTATACCGGTTCTCTATACTCAACAGGCCGGAATGCGTCAGTGTAGGCACTGCTACTTAGTGGCAGAAATAAGTAAAAGGGTGGTTAAATCCTCATTTTATTCATTTTAATTATAGATAAACATAATATATACACTAATTATATTTGTTTGTAGGTTGTATTGAAGCATAAGCGCAAAGCATCGTCATATGTCTATAGAGATATAACCCCAGTACCCAGTAGCTCTACTGCAAATGTTTCTGTTATAGACAATTCCCGAGAAAGAAAAAATGAAGAATACTATTTATATGCTTCGGAGACGCCTAGATGAAACAAAAAAATACTGAAAAATATAAGAGCACAAAAAACGGGCTACTGAAAAAGTGGAAAAGTTGTCTCAAGTGATAAAAAATCTTGAAAGGTTTCCATCACTTCAAAATAACCTTAGTGCCGTAATGTCTAGTTCAAACGATTTTTTGCAGCATCTCCTCGAAAGGCTGATTAAGATAAAACAAAAAATAAAAATTAACAAGAGTATAATACGCAACTAAAGACATTTGCTCTTAATTTACACTTTTATAGCTTTTATAGCACTTATATTAGCTAGTACTTACAATTAAATGAGAACATAATTTGACCTGTGCCTACCACATCTTCGAACTCTACAATGTGACAAAGTCTGTGAATATGTTAAAAATTTAAAATACAACAGCCAAGCTTTGACAGAGTCGAAGAAAACTTGGTTTTATCGGTATTTTGGCGAATACAATAGCTTCAAAGTTTCTTCCGACCTAAACCCTCTCAAAATCATATAGAAACATTTTAGTGCAGTACGTTCTAGAGGAGGATTTGACAAAAATCCTATAGCCAGACAATTCACAGTAGCATACAAACGATTAATCTACCACATGTAAGTGCAAATCAGCAATAAAGCTAATTGTTTGCTTTTGGAGAATATTGGTATGTTCAACCTACAAAGATCGTGTAGTATAAATACATTAAATACTACAACTGGCCTTAGTGCAATGACGAAGCCAAACGACGATGTGAATATTGGCCCAGACCAAATCGATAATGAAGATTCTGATTTCGTATCAACTATGTCATGGATTCCTAAAGGCGTGGAATCTGTAGTTAAGTCCATTCTTCAGTACATATGTGGTTGCGTGGTCAAAAAATCGCTAATAAAATTTAATGCAAATTCTGTGTAAATGTAGTTATGGTGAAATTAGGGAAGAGTCACTTATAAACATAAAGGATATAGGTGGCCTCGTTTATCCCTCTTTAGACGTTTATAAGAGAGGTATTAATTCTGAACGCGTTTTTCGAAAATATATGACACGAAAAAATGTTAACGAAAATATGTTTCGAAAATTAGTAAATGAATGCCTTCTGTCTTAAAAAATATTTTGACATACTATGTCAAATTTTGCAAAATTTGCAAAATTGCAAAATACCTCTAAGGAGAGCTTACGACATTTTTACAAAAAAATTAGTTATTTTGGTGGAAAATAGAAATCGCAAACGTTTTGTTCATTGTTTTATTTTTATGCCCTCAAACATAAAGATATTCATTTTATGATATGGACAGAGCGCTTTGCATCGATAACAGAAGTTGACGCATGGCACAGCTCGTCTCATGCGACGCGACACGCGGCATGCGCATTTCGCTTACACCGGTACATTTCGTTTTTGGTCTCACCCTAATCACTTCATTGCCAATCTAATGTAAACTATATCTATGCTTCTATCGTCATTTGAATTCATCTGTTCATTTCATATGCATATCAGGGGGTGAATAAAAAACTTAGATCTCCATCTTTGGGAGTCCACCATATTGGATTTAGAATGACTTCATTTTATTTTTCGTATTTTTCCCAGCAAACCACTTCATAATAATGCCCATATTATGGAAGTGTACAAAAAATAACTAGTCCCCTATCTTGGTCGATCTGCCATATAGAATTTGTAAGGACGTCACTTAGCTTGGTGTACTTTTAAAATTCAGCTAGTTAACGAATATTGACCTAGACCCTGGGCAAATTATAGCAGTGGTGCGAAAAAATCAAAATGGCAGAAAACAAAAAGGCGGCCATATCAATCATTTTAAAGAGTTGTAACTCGGCAAAGGTTAGGAATAGTTTGGTGGTGTTCGAACACATTTTATAAAGACTGATAGGGGTCAAATACTAGTGATTAAACTTCAGGATGGTGGATCTAAGATGAAGATCAAAAACCAACAATGACGAATCACATGAAATAGGCAGACTTATAAATATTTCCAGGATAACTAAAAAATAAAAAACAAGTTAATAGTATTTTTTTTAAATCTTGTATTTAAATGCTCTAAAAGGAAGGAAATAAACTTCAAATGAAATGAATATTATGTGTGTGTACTTATATATATAAATATATATATATATATATATACAAGTTTAATCGATCTTTTGTAAGACAAAATTAGCTCGCAAATTCAAAGATAGGGTTAAAATCTAGAATTAGAACCAAAAACAGCCAGTTTCATAAAGTACTCCACATATACTATACTGCAGGGTTCTGGTTGCTAGTGCATTAATCTTGAAAAATAGAGAAACCGCAGATGAAATAACACGAAGTATGTCGATAGCAAGAACTGTATTGAACAGGTTAAAGAAAATACGGAAGAATAAGATCTCATAACAAAAGCTATGAAGATTGTTCCAACACTTAATTTTCCAATATTTTAAGCTGCAAAGACATGGACCTAGCGACAAATCGAGAAGAACAATATGATATATACTTTATACTTGAGATTATTGTCACTTGGTTAAACTCCAGTTTCATTTTTGTGAGTTTCACAAGATTTATTTTAAATAATATTATTATACATATCGACCGATTTTGCCTCAAGTAAAGAGATTTAATTATATATACTATAAAGCGGACATTGGGAACATTTCCATACAAAAACTGTGTGCTCGCGCGTGTGTTACGCCCTCTAGCGAAACGTAGCAATACTACGCTGAATATTAATGAGATAAACATTTTAGCTATTCACCATTAGGTGACGCTACTAAATATAAGGCAAAAAAAACTTTTTTTAAATGTATTTTTTTATTTAACAAATTAATAAATTTATTAAATAAATGAAATTGACGATATTGAATAAAATTATCTTAATATACCAATTCATTTATATCAAGCCACGATTTTATAACTTCAGGCTATCTAGCGTCTAATTTACGTACCACTGAGAATCAATCAATTTTTGTATGATAAAATTATTTCACCTTTAGAATGAAGTAGAAATCCCTATTACAAAGCAATATACACGAAAGAAAATTTTCTTCTAGACTTTATTTTATTACACTAAAATGAAGTCTAAAAATAAGGATTGTAACATTCATTTGCTATAAAATGAAACTTTTATCTTATATTTTATGCCCCATTTTATTGTTGAAAATAATCATATTAAATAAATCATTTGCCGTGAAATATTTTTATTTAATATTTTATTTTATTTGGAGGTTTTACTTCTACCGCGTGTGATTGTGTTGACACATGTTTTTTTTAAATATTACAAAAAATAATAACACACTATATGTTAGAAAAAGAAACAAAATATTTTAATAAAACCCCAGATAAAACTATCTAGTAAAATTAATTATGAATACATAAACAACATGCTATAAATATAGTGTTACTTACATTTACAGTGAACAAATTCAAGCCTCCAATGGGATCTCCTTTGCCGGAACTCAATAATCTGTCTCTAAATACAGCAGCATCTTTAATCAGTACTCGGCGAGCGATTTCAGGACAGTTGATTATTAAAGCCGGTCGCCAAAACAACCACACGCCGACGTACGGAGACTTGAAGCGATCGTACATCGCACGCATCCATAACGCCTTTAGATAAAATCGATTTTAAACCTTTGCTATTTTTGAGAATCAATAGAATAAGGCATTTGCGATAGTACATCGTGTAGTGGCGGTGTAAGAACACCACTATCCTATAGTATCCCGTTAGTGACGTAGGAAGCGAAAGAGGGAAATGAACCAGAAACTGGGCAGCAGAGTCTTCCTGATAACACTCATAAATAGCTTTAGGGGGGGGGGATTTATTCAGCAGTAGACTTTAGTGATGATTATAATTAATATAATAATTAAGATGTGAAAATAGCTTAGATAAGATTCGCGTAAAAAACAAAATGGTATGTTTTAAGTAGTTTGAAAAGTACCTCCCTTCCCCCACAATAGTGTGTATTATCACTGCCATCAGTAAGCCCAACACCACTACCCATAACACCACTGCAGTAGTTGACTTAAGGTGAGCTGATGAAAAAGAACGACAGGTATTCAGAATTTCTTTCTGACTTTCTCCTTCACCGCTGAGCGCGCGGTTATTTAGCAATTAGCATTAATCCGTAATCAATCGAATTACTAGATGTTAGAATTCCTTTACTGTCTATGAGTCCACCTGGCTAGGTACCACCCCTTACAATTTTTTGGCTAAACAGCAACACCTGCACTGCTGAGTTCTAGTCTAAAAGGTATAAATAGCCAATATAATTACGGGCCGTGAGGCATTCTATCTCAATCGTCAGAGGTGGCAGTACATCTGTAGCCTTTTTTCTTTGAAGTCCATATTTCCATTTCCACTTGTCCATAGACTCGCGGACCAGATCCGCCGCTAAAGTCGTGAAAGCTAAAGTTGTGTTTCCGTTGCGCACTAGGGACCTGAGAAGCAGTAGGGGGATGAGAAGTCCTCCCCAGAAGAGCTACCATAGGGTCGCAAATGTGTGCAAAATGGTTCCCGTGACCCTATCAATATGTGACGAAGGTAGAAAAATATGGGGTTTCAGCTAGTGCGAGTCCGACATAATTCTGCCCTTGCCCCCGCGAAATCGATATACGTAGGCATTTCCCCAGAAAAAAAGGTGTCTACAGACTAGAGTAACCCCTTAACATCACGTAGACTGTGAGTTTGTTAATCACTACAGTTACTATAGTATAAAATCGAAAATAGCTTTACTCACAACCTATAAAACGTAAGCTTAGCTCATAGATTCCGAGTTGGCGCCCTTTAAAATTCTATAACGTGATAGAGCCACGCTACAACATATAATCGCTGCAGTGCAAATGGGTCGAATCAACAGACCACGGACCACGCTCTCACAGAATATCAATCTAGAAGATGATAGTGCTGTGTTTTGTACGGCAAAAACCAGACATCCTTTTTATTGATAACGAGGTATTCCATCTTAGTCCTCAGATTTGATAAAAGTATTAGATAAGTGTATTTAGGCAGCTTCACTTAAGATCAGGTGGACTGTTGGTCGTTTATAACCCCCGTGATTCTACCAAAAAAATTAAAATAAAAACATCATACCGGGTTTTGTCGCTGCAAGAACGTTAGACTACCGAAAATGGGATGTGGTGGGAGGTAAGGTACTCCTCTCTTTGCCCAGTACTGCTTCACATGATTCCAGCGCGTGTAAATCCAAAGTACGAAACATAGTGCTATGGCAACTAATATCAGGAACATCTAAAAACAAAAGTGTTACATTTTTTTCATATTTTATTGAAAAAAGTAATTTGAAAAACTTTGTGGGTTGTACCGACAATGCATTCAAATAGATGCAGATTCTTCTTACATTGCTATACTGGACTACAATCCGACCTGCAGTGCGATTGCGTAACTTTGTTGGGAATATGATGTTTTCGTGATAATAATAAATGTAATCATTATGATATACATATCTTTCAATCGATGATTATCATAGTAAACAAATAATTTTAACAACATATTGGTACATACTACAACACAACATACTGATACCGAACCGGAGACCCTTTTTACTGCGAGGCATTTCATTTTAGTACTCATGGGTGACAATGCATCTGCATTTTGTTTCATAGTTAAGAATAAACGTAAAAGTCTGTAGGCCTTCGTAGATTTCCTGGACTGTGTGCTCGTTTGTCAACCCTATTCTTTTCTATAAAAATTCAGCAAAGCCAAATTTACAACGTCAAAACGAAGTTAACCACGATTCCCACCAGAGTTAGACAATTTCTCTATTGGGTTAGTGCAAATAGTGTTGAAATCTAGGTCGTAAAACGCACTAGTATAGTACCACCCTATTCAGTCTTGTCTTGAATACAACCATATTATTGTATTTGGGCGGTAAAAAATGGCGGCTTTCTCCAATTCCTCACCTTTACACCTTACAAACGTGGTACATAATATCTAAAAAAATTAAAATCGACTTCAAAACTTTAAAATAATAGTTAAAAAGTTTAAAATAGTATTTTTTCTCATTGTAAAGAGGAAATTTGTAAAAAAATACACAAAATGCTTCGTCTAAATGTTACGTATACAAAAGGTTATCTGATGTAGAGGTTGCAACAGAGTAATGTTTACATTAATACGTGAACATCGAAAACTGACCTTGTACCTATTTTAAGTATTTATTATTAAATTTGAAGGAACGAGACTAATATCATTCGAAAGATACCGTACCATAGATCTACACAAATAATGTACCACGCGTGCATGTTGCCGCTAAGACACGTAAAAAAGTAAACATATACACATGAATTTTCCATACAAACCGCTCTATCGAATCAAATGACAGAAATCACTTTCATGGTCGTATAAGCTAATGTACCTTTGCCATTAGTTAATTATAATTTAAAAAATGAACTTATATAAACTTTGTTTTCTCAAATTAACTTTGATCGAATTTCGACCACAGTTTTTTTTTTTTTTTTTTTTTAATTTATTTATATCATTTTAGTAAATACATGAGTTAAATGTAATTAACTTGCAAAAACCGTGAGGTTTGTCCGCAAGTTTACAGTCTCACACAATTAAAGGTATAGTACAATCACATACATTATACAAACTATTAATACAATCATCTAATTGATGGCTGCTTATAAACAGTAACAATAATATTACGTATATACGTACATATTTTTAAGTGATAAATTTCAAATCACCGTAATTGCAAATCACTGGCGTTCTGGACGGGCCGTATTGACAGAAAAACCGGTTTCTGTGAGCCCACGAATGTGAGCGTGACAATTTGATCGTTCTTATCGGGCGATCGGATTATTTAGTTGCAGAAGCAGTATACAGGTTGGTGCAAAAACTGTGAATTGATCTTTTTTTTATCATTATTTATAGTTTTTCATTTTTGATTTGTTTTTATTTCAGTTGCAATTATACATATTTTAATCTATAAATATAAGAGATATATGTACATATATTTATAAAAATTAGAACAATTAATTGATGATTTTATAAGTATATTATATAATTTTGTATTTAATATTTATTTACTCCCGCTGTAGCTGTTCATAGAAATACTATAAATCTAGCAATAAAAAAATAAAAGTATTTTTCAGTAGGAGATTTTGACTGCCTCATTTGTCTAGCGGTCGTAAGCGCAACAGCTGATCATGAAGTCCCGGGTTTGAATCTCGGATCTTGGCAAATATTAGTTATTAGTTTTTAGTTTCAAGTAATCTTAGCAGTTTCTGGATGTTTCCCCCCGTGCCTCGGTAAACAGGTCAAGTCGTTGGTCCTGCGCCTGATCTCCCTGCAGTCGTGTAGAATTACTGTCCCATCGTACTATGAGAACGAGGAAATAAAGATTGTGCACACACACACTCTTGTGCACTGTAATGCTTTCGCAGATGGCTTGTTTGCACTAAGAATGGACACCGTGATAAAAATTTAGTTAGGAGGAAGATCTTTATTAAGGCTACAGAGGGAGACGAAACGGGAGATGTTAAAAAAGACAGTTGCCGACCCGCTTGCTGCGTATGGCAATCAAAGTAAATATCCTATATAAGCAGTGCCCTTTTGTTGAGCGATATCAAAGAAAAAAAACAGTGATAGAATAAAATAATTTGTCCATTTTTAAATGAAAGGAATTTAAATTTAGAATTCTAAGTCGAATGCAAAATATCGAATATCTAAATATTTTGTACCAAAAATGACAATTTCGTACTTGTAAGGAAAGGCTCAATTTTATTTGAACAAAACATTTGAAATCAATACATTTTAAATGTTTTTTGATATTAATTATAAAATTTAAAGTAATAAAAAGTAAGAATAATAATACGAGAGAGTAAAGTTACATTAATAATAATAATAAATATACAAACCTTTAATATAATAATTGAAAAACTAAGTAACTTGACAAACAAGAACTTTTGAATATGTTAGTATACCGAGGAAACGTAAGATTCACTGTTCATGTTGAACCTCTCCACAGGACTAATTTTTTCGCCTATAATGATATTCAGGGCAGCCCACACCGGAAACTAAATGCGTCAAAGAAGACCGTAGAAGAAACTTAATGTGAACAATTTTTTACGTGTCATAAACACAGACCTCGTTTTGACCTTTTTGCAACGTGCTGTTATCAACATTCATAATTATAAGAAATGAGATTGCGAATTATTACAAATTATTGTTTCATAACGGATTTATCTGGGTTTCCAGCTGGTTGTTCACAGGACAAAGATTTTTTCCAAGCCAGTGTTAAAAGTAAATGTAATAAAGTAAAAAATAAAAGTAAATAAAAAATAATGCATCGTGACTTTCAAAAAATATTACATATACTTATCTTACGTGGTAGAGCTATGCTACAACTACGAGTATATTAGTATATATAGTTATACCACGAATCGGTCGGCTCGGCAGGGGAAGGACCACGTTTTCACAGAATACCAGTGTAAAATAGCAGCTTAACGTTGCTGTGTATTTTTTTTTTAATTCAACCCCATCATATGGATATAAAATGAGCATATGAATTCAAATGTTTATTCATACTAGATGAACCGTCTGCTGAAAATAATACGAATAAAATGATGTCTGCGTTCAGCTCTTCGAAGTGATCATGTACTACTACCCGGTTAAAAGGTAAGACTAAGCGGGGTCGTGTCTTCACTTATATCGACCATTTTTAACATAGAGAAATACCTACGCATCGCCGCCTCGCGGGGACAAGTACGGGTTATTCCACCTTCGTCGCATATTGGCAGGGCCACTGGAACGCTTTCGCACATATCCGCGGTCCCACCAGCGTCAGCTGTCCCATGGCGGCTCCTTTTTTATATGATTGGGTGACAAACGAGCACACAGTCCACCTGATAGTAAGTGGTTGCTATGGCCCATAGACATCTACATCTATCCTCGATTACGAATCAAAATGCAGATGCATTGTCACCCGTGAGGATTAAGTTGGAATGCCTCGTTTCCATTAAAAAGGGTATCCTTCCTTCTCAGGTAAGCTGCAGCAGATCACACGGCGCGCCTTCTTTCACGGCCTCTAATCACACCTGCGCAACGGACACCTCCGTGTCTGATGCGCGAAGGCCATGGGTCCAGAAAAAACGAGCATTCAGAAACACTAGCCTTCTTGGCCACAGCGGTGGATCTGATCTATGTCTCCGCCGCCTACCAAGATTTCGCTGAGGAGGGTAGGGAGATTGACGCATTACATTGCCGAGACTGAATTAATGAATGTTTTTTATTCCATATAGATTATTGCAAAATACTTATTGAAAGTCATTTTACTTACCACTGGTTCGGAAAAAAACCTCTGTCCGGGGAGGAACCAGGAAGAAACTCAGCGGGACATATTTCACTTTACAATAATTTATTTTGTACACTTTTTGAATGAATTTTTATAGAACCAGCATGGTGGCGATCACCTCATTCTCAGGGGTTATATTCATTTATGTGGCTCAGATGGTTAGCGCTCGCTGTAAATTTCACACTATGCGAGCAAACCAGGTTCAAATGAAATGAACAGATTTAGAAACATGTCCAGCGATAATTAAAAAATTAAAAATAAATTAAAAATAACAAATTATAATTAAGCTTTTATTTGTATATACTTAAATGCTCTTGAAAAGGAATCAGAGCAAACGTTAACTAAGAAACAGAAGGGGGGAATCGAGGCTTCTCTCGATCCGGCCTCCTATAACGCCTACGTTGGGTTCGAGAACAACGTATGTGATCTCCGCAACGGAGTAACACACAAGGGCGATAACCTCTTCCTTTTCAGAAAATAGGTTCAGTCGGGGATTACGGGTCTTCCGAAGTCGTCCCGGTCCCAACCCCTTAATTCTTCGATATGGACTGTAACACTTTAAGGGGAGAATTCCTTGGGAATAAAACAACAATTATCTTCAAACCGTTCCGTGAGAGAGTAATTACTTTTCCCTATCACTTCCCTATACTTTTTCTTTCTTCTTCTTATTGACTGCTGGTCTTGCACTTTTCCCGAACGATTTGCAAGAAAAATCAATTTACTGAACTACCTCGAAGCTAAACGCGAAAGTGAGCCGCGCCATTTGTGCGCTTGCGCAACTCAATTACATCAATTTGTACTATCACTCTCTCACGGTTTGCTCAATAACTTTATTTGTATAAGACATACATTTATACAATTTACTTATAAAGATAGCACAAAAAATATCTATACTACGATATACATTACATTTTCATATCACAAAAAACCCTTCATTTATTTAACAAAATATGCTTATTTTACTCACATGTTCAAAGTTGGAATTTCTTAAATATTTAACATAGAAAGTTAAAACAATGTTTTCCAATTGAAATTATACATATCTTAACTAATACAATAGTTTAATTTACATTTTCTCTATACATTTCACTATTAAAACACTTTTAAATTTCTTATACAAAACTATCATTATTTCACTTATTCACAGGAATTTTCACATAAAATAACACAGAATTCACCTCTCTTACACGTACAATCAATCTGAAATGTTTTACGAGTCATTTTACATAAATTGCTGAAATTTGCAAATATTTAAATTTCTACATATTTGGCGTCCTAAGTACGTGGCTAGCGTGCGTCTATGAACTCACACTATTTGAACAACTAACTTTTGCACGGCTATCGACTATCAGTAAAAATGGAAAGTTTAATATACACTAACATCAATAATACTAGGTGAATAAATGATTCTACTCAATTCTCAAACGCCGAAAACTACCTCTAATCAGATTCTTATCAGTTATCATGTTTCTTATCAAACAATATAAGTGAATGTTTTCATAAATCAATCATAGAAAATAGGCATTTGTTTTCATACAAAACATATCAAACTCATATAAGACAATACTTATGTAATTAATTTCCATTAATTCTACTTATGCACAGCGATCATCTCGACCGGGGAACAAATCCTGGTCCAACCAAATTCAACCTAATACCATTTAGAAATAAACGATATTCTATTCTATTCTATTCTATTCTTCTAAATTTATTTTAATATTTGTTTAAATTAACATTATTGGAAAGATGATTTCGACCGGGGAACAAATCCGGTAACATAATTTATATCTTAAAAATTCCCTATATGAATTTATTAAGAGATATTACTAAGAAAACGATAAGCTATTCCGGCCTGGGAGTCAAACCCAAGACCTTCATATCATTAATTCGATATTTCTTTAAGATTCAACTAAGCATTTTCTTATCGGAATATTGTTGCTTGATAATTTGCCTTTTAGAAGCCATTCGTAATCGGTTAACTAATAAATTGAAATATTCTTATAGGCGCGTCGCCAACAATCTCCCCCCCCCCCCCGTGCATCAGCACCATCATTTGGGAGGCGTCGCGGGTACCAGGACTATTATTCTGGATGTAGGTCTCCTCAAGATACCTGTGCTAGTAATGACGTCAACCACTCTAGTGTGACCGTCTGGTCCCGGTGGTATCCTACTAATCTTGCCTTTCGGCCACGTATTTCGTGGCAATGAATGATCTATTATCAAGACAATATCACCTTCTTTAGGCTCCATAAACTTTCTGTTATTACCTGTTCGAGGTATTAAAGTAGGCATGTATTCTTTTAGCCATCTTGTCCAAAAATGGTCGGCTAACCTTTGTGCAGATTTCCAATTGAATTAACCCATCAGATGTTGCTCTAAAAATAATCCTAATAATAATAGGTGGTCGATCACCACATGAGCGTTCCAGAAGAAAATGATTGGGTGTCAAACCCTCTTCAGGACTATCCATACTAAATGTTACCAGAGGTCTGGAATTTACAGTATGCTCTGCTTCCAAAAGCAACGTATGCAGAACCTCCTCTCGCGGGCTGCTTTCTTTGAGCGTAGCGGTCAACGCAATTTTAATTGATCTTACTAACCTCTCCCAGGCGCCACCTATGTGCGGTGCTCCCGGAGGTATAAATTTCCATTTAATATATTTTTGAAATGACTCATTTTTCATGCCCTCATAGCATTCTTCGCATGCTTTCAATAATTCTTTATTCGCAGCTTTGAAATTTGTCCCGTTATCGCTGTATATAACGGCTGGTATATTTCCTCTTCTGGCGATAAATCGCCTCAATTCCATTATCATTGACGCTGGTGTCAATGAGGCTGCTAATTCCAGATGTACTGCTCTGGTGGTCAGACACGTGAATAAAACACCCCAACGTTTTTCGTGTCGCCTTCCTATAGTCACACTCATAGGTCCGAAATAATCTACGGCTGAGCATGTAAAAGGTGGTTCATGATGTACTACTCTCTCCAGAGGAATATTTCCTTGTGGCACGTTCTGCGGTTTTGACCTGTATGTCCTGCCCACTGACAATGATGTGACACACTTCGTACTACGTTACGCAAGTTCAAGACATAAAATTTTTGGTTCACCTCATTCATCACCGTCTGGTGATTGGTATGTCCAAAATGATGATGAATTTCTCTAATCATCATTTTAACGATTTCGTGTTTACCGTCTAATACGACAGGTTTTCTACTATCCTCGGTCAAATTAGACTTAAAAGGTAAACGCCCATTTAAACGGAGTAAGTTATCTTCTCCTATTTCCATAGATAATTTACTTAAGCGTGAACTTCTTTCAACGCTTTTGCCTGCTTTCAAGCATTTTATTTCCAAATGAAAACACTCGTCTTGAACGAACTTCCAAATTAATAATTCAGCTTTTTTCAAGAGCGCTATGTCCAACGCGCTATCGGGTCCTTTAACCGACTTTGCTAAAACTTCGTTGGAACACATAACCGACTTTTCGGCTGCGTTGTCGTGTCCTTTAACCGACTTTCTTAAACTCTTGAATTTTTCTACCGCTTGTAAGGTGCGTGTAGTTGCCCCAAGGAATTTCTTAAAGCTGCTAAATCGTCCGTAGTCGGGTAGATAACGGTTCTTGCTTTCTCAGCGCATTTACGCCTTTTGGCGATTTTTCTTCACCTGTTTCTAAGCTATTTATGGTGTCCACTTGTTTGGGCCATAAATCAGGACTTTTCCTGAGGAATTCAGGTCCTTGAAACCAGCGATGACTTACATCGAAGGTGGAAGGAAAATTTCTAGTGGCGTAGTCTGCCACGTTTTGTGACGTTGGAACCCATCGCCATTCACATGGTTTACTGTGATCTTCGATCTCAGCCAATCAATGAGCAACGAATGATTTAAAAGCGCGAGGAACTGACTTAATCCACACTAACACTGTACGTGAATCCGTCCAAAATACTCTCTCGGATATCTCGTACTTGCTCTCTTCACTAACTGATGCAGCTAATCTGCTGCCCATAAGAGCTGCTTGCAATTCAAGCCTTGGAATAGAAATTGGTTTCAGCGGCGCTACTCTTGCCTTTGCGGCAATCAGCGTAATCCGCCTTTCTCCTAGCTCGTCCGTGGTGACGTAATACACCGCGGCAGCGTATGCTTTTTCACTAGCATCCGTGAAGGTGTGTAATTCTCCCTTGCCGACGCCTTCAGCAACGGGTCTAGGTACTTCTAAATGACCTAATTTCTTCACTTCCGATATCCATTTACAATATAACACGTGTAATTCGTGTGTAACTTCTTCATCCCAAGAGATGCCTGTCCTCCATACTTGCTGGATCAGCGACTCCCTTGAATCGTTATGGGTGATGCGAGTCCCAAAGGATCGAAGACCGACATCACAGCACTAGTTATCTCCCTCTTCGTAGGCGGTCGTAAACCTTCCATCACCTCTTCCGGTGTGTTACGAAGACTTATGGAGAAACTTATTATATCCCGTTTGATATTCCAGATCAAACCTAAAGTGCGTTCTGTGTGCTCCTTATCTCCCAGTGAAGCACTGTCGCTCTTATATTTATTTTCCATTTTACATAAAACTTCGGGTCGGTTGCTAGCCCATCCCCTCAGTTGGAAAGAAGCACGTTTATGTAATTCATACATATCGTTTACTATCCTTTCGGCCGTCGTCACGTCGGGAAATGCCTGTAGATAGTCATCCATATAAAAATTGCTTTCCGTAGCGGAAGCTGCTTCTGGATAGATATGTGCGTTATCCTGCGCATTCCTATTCTTCACATACATAGCGATGCATGGTAATGATGCCGCTCCAAATATGAGTGACGTCATTCTATACTCTTCCGGTGGCGCATCACGCTTCTGCCGCCATAACAATCGAAGGCTATCCCTGTCTTCTTCCCGGATTTTCACTTGCAGGAACATTTCTTTAATGTCTGCTATCACTGCCACGCTTCCTTCTCTGAATCGTAGCAGAACGCCAAACAACGACTTCAATAAGTCCGGTCCGGTTAACAATGCATCATTAAGACAACGTCCGCCCGTCCTAGCGGCGACGTCGAAAACTATTCTTATTTTCCTTTTTTGTGGATGAGTCACTGCGAAGTGAGGGAAGATACCACGTGCGTGGGGAAATGGAAATATGGGTCGCTTTCTCTGCGTAACCGTTAACGATGAGATTTTCAATTTGCTTCTCATATTCTTTTTTCAACTCGCTACTTTTGTCGAGCTTCTTTTCGATATTAAACAGGCGATTTTCAACCTGCGCTCTATTCGACGGCATGCACTCATTATCTGTGCGCCATAACAAAGCAGTCTCGTACCTATTATTAGGTATACGACGTACCATTTTGCTCAAAATATTTAAAGCTCGTTCTTCTGGGTCGTTTATGGGCTTTCGCGCAGACACTCCCAGAGATTCCAAACTAAAATATTCTTTGATCAACTTATCCATGTCTTCCTCCTTCTTCGTGGAAATATGGTTAACAATCTTGACTGGTTTAATGCCATCCGATATGTGACCATGTAAAACCCATCCAAGTTTGGTGAGCGATGCTACAGGTAGGTTCTTACCTCCTGAAATTAATTCACGAGTAACTATGAGATGCCAATTGTCCTGGCCAATTAATATGGTAGGTCTGGAACTCTCATAAATCAACTCGTCCTTAATCGGGGTCAAATGAGAACACCGTTGCAATAATTGTCGACTTACTGACTGCGGAGAAAGGTTAAGTGACTTAATTGTTTGTACACTTATCTCTTCTAAGTCGTTCGAGTAAATGCCTTTTATCTTAACGTTTAAGCGATACAAACTGTCGTCGTTAATTCGCTTACCTCCCACGGCTTCAATACGTAATTCTTCTTTACGTCCGCGAGGCGCTAACTTCTGAGCCATCCACTCCTCTATGAGTGTCATGGTTGATCCTTCATCCAGAAGAGCTGTGGTCTTGACCTTTCCTTTAGGTCCATACAACTCGACCGGTATAATCTTTAAGTATGCATATGCCAGTGCATTCACTGTACTAACAGTTGTAATTTGAGCCTCTTTACCCCCCCTCGTCCCCTTGCAGCGAGGTATTTTCATTGGGGTATCGGCGTAGCATTCGATGATGTGACATTCTACATCCCTTTACACCACATTTTTTCCCTTTGCACTCTAACCTCATATGATTAGGTGACAAACATTGAAAACATACTTTCGCTTTTTTAACCGTTTCCCATTTCTCGCGATTATTCACGTCCTTAAACTTGTAACAACTCACTATAGAGTGCTCCTTGTTACATATAACACACTTATGTGTCACCCGACTTACAGGCTTATCCTGGGTTATCATAACCACTCGTCGGTTGTGCCCTTTATTATATCGGCATTCTAGACGCTCGCTCGTATTACTTCGGCGCTCATAGCGCTCGCTCTTGAAACGGTTGCGTACAGACCCCTTTGCAGTGTGTACATTTTGCTTCCTGAATTCAGGACGCTTCCGTTTTTCAGGCACATTCTCATTGCTTAAGTACGTTCCAAATTGTTCACTCAATAAATTTAAAAACTTGGCCATCTTCTGTAACTCTGGCTCCAAAGGATGCTGAGCTCGATATTCAAACCATTTAAATTTAATCATAGTTCCAAGTTTCTCGACTATGCGGTTTACTAACTCCGGTGAGTATAAATACTGTGGTTGATTCAATGCTTGTATTGTGGCAACCACGTTCGTAATACGACTTGCAAAAGATCCTATATTCCGGCAATCTTCTGCCAATCTTGGCATACGTCTTACATTCTCGATTTCGGCTAAAATGAGCATCTCAACCCTACCGAATCTTCTTTCGAGAGCGTTCATTATTTCTTCAGGTTCACACAAAGTAAACAACAACGACTTAACCGCTTCCTTAGCGGTGCCCTTTAATGCCCTCCTAAGGCGTGCGACATTCTGCACCCCTGAAAATTAGCTTCTCGTATCTTCAAACACCGTTTTGGAAACAATCCATTCACCCGGGTCTCCATCGAACACCGGTAATTCCTGGAGGAAATGAAGCTGGGAAGCTATCTTTATTGCACTCACAATCGCTTCGGTCAATTCTGACACCTCACTCGCGTGTGTTTTCTGTGCATTTCCTTGGTTGCGCTCGATCTCCGCCCCTTTGCGGCGTGATCCTTTACACGCTTCCTTATCAGTAATATCGGGTTGCGTTACACTAACCGGCGCGCTCATTATGGTCTGTTGAACCCAACTCCTTACGACAGGGTCCACCTGAGTATTCCGCTCTTCATCATCCTCACTCGAGTCGATCTCCTCTTCTCGGTTGAGTCGTGCCAACTCCAATTGAGACTTGGCTAAGGCAGCAGCTGCCTGTGCTCGTTCGAGCTCTGAGCGTTCGATTTAATCCGTGCTTCTAATTCGGCTTTCAGCCTCGCCGATCGCGATGACCTACTACCTCTCTGTGACCCTTTGTCACTAGTGTGCCCGATTACTGTCCTTGACGATGCCGCTTCTTCGGTCCTTTGACCTACTTTTTCGACTACCGTTTCACTCCTGGATATAACGGATTGTTGTGCGGTGCTGGCCTGCGTACCACTGGTGTCCGTCCTGTTGCTTGTCGTTGCCATGGACGCCCCTGAGTCGCACGTGCATGTGGACGTATCGGTGGTGGCTCCACTTGAAGGAGTTGTTCCACTCGAAGCAGTAGCTGTGGTCGCTCCAGATGGTTCCGCCTCTTTAGCTTTTCTTGAGGGCCCTGTCCTTGTCTTGGTTCCTTCGCTTCTCCCTGTCTGGTCTTGTGCCTTCTTCATCTTGCAGGAAGGTGATTGTTGGCCTACGGTCCCTAACTGTCCCTACGGTCCCTACAACCCCTTACCTACAACCCTTCTACACCCCAACCTAACCCCACTACCCCTCCCCCCCTTTATCTCCCAACCCTACAACCTTACTACCACCCTAACAGCCCTATCAGCCCTATCAATCCTGAACGGGGCCTACCGAGGTGAGCCGTCCAGGGATGGAGTCGTGCAGGAATGCAATGGAGGAAAGGTTTAGGAACTGTCTCGCCAAGGAATATGACGAAACAGTCGAGCGGTAGTGCAAGCGCAGTCTCGCTTGAGAGAACTGCTCCACCCGAAGGTGTTGTGCCAGAGCCCGACCGTTTGGCACCGTTATGTGGTTGGGATGTATGCTGCGCTTCGTCGCCCAGTCGCCGGTGACGCCTCGTCCAGGCGCCCTCTTCCGGCCGCGATGCAGTCAGGTGCCCACGAGCACCCTCGCCTGGCAGCAGCAGCGGTGGATGCTTCTTCTTCTTGCACCCTCTGATGACCCGACAGGAAATGCCGGACACGGTCGTCCGACAGGAAATGCCGGACACGATCGTTCCGACGGGAAAATGCCAAGCCCTGCTTGGCCACGATGAGCGTCTTTACAAGGCACCTGCGCCTGGCTGCGATACGTGCCCCATGCGAGCACACGCCCCAAGCCGCAATCCCGATTTTCTTTCTTCTGGTAGTTCCAGGTCCGGTCCTACTGCGCTGACCTGGTCTTCCGGCCTTTGGTCCTGTTGCTTCAGCTCAAACCTCCGGCTTCCTTCGGTTGCTGATCTTCACTCAGCTCCGAAGGTCTTCTTTTCCATAACCAGCAGTCCACAGCTGGTTCCTTGATCCGGCTCGAAGGACCACTTGAAAAGGAACCAGAGCAAACGTTAACTAAGAAACAGAAGGGGGGAATCGAGGCTTCTCTCGATCCGGCCTCCTATAACGCCTACGTTGGGTTCGGGAACAACGTATGTGATCTCCGCAACGGAGTAACACACAAGGGCGATAACCTCTTCCTTTTCAGAAAATAGGTTCAGGCGGGGATTACGGGTCTTCCGAAGTCCTCCCGGTCCCAACGCCTTAATTCTTCGATATGGACTGTATCACTTTAAGGGGAGAATTCCTTGGGAATAAAACAGCAATTATCTTCAAACCGTTCCGTGAGAGAGTAATTACTTTTCCCTATCACTTCCCTATACTTTTTCTTTCTTCTTCTTATTGACTGCTGGTCTTGCACTTTTCCCGAACGATTTGCAAGTTGATTGTCGTCTGCTATGGGACTACTTTTGTTCATCCCATGCAGGTATCGGGCCTCGGGGAGTCCCCCATTACCCGGGTAATCCTCACGGCTCATGACAATGAGCCGGTCTTGGGCGCCGTACCAGTACGGCATCGTTGGCAATCTTGGTTGGCGTATTGCGCGCCACCAGGTCGGTGCTACCGGAGGGTCGGCCGTCTCGAAGCCCCGCGGAGTCCCGAGGTTAGGAGTCGACGCAGGGCCAATCTTGCCGACAGGAGGGCTTTTCAGCTCCTCCGGACCTCCAGTGCTCCTTCCTGGCTCTAGTTGAAGGCCTGGTATTCCTAGGCAAAAAGTTGGCGTGTCTCGCGCCTCTGGGAAGGGAATCTGCCGAAGGGTCAGCAACCTCAAGGTCCCGCGGAGAGCACCTCGACGCGGAGCCGAAGTCACCAACAGGCGCGCGCACTTGGGCGCGCCGGGCCTTCGGAGTTCGCTTCCCAGCGTGTAGGTGATGCGCAGCGTTGGGTGATCTTCATCCCGGGTGGGGTCAGGGGCGTCCTCAAGGCTCGACGCAAGCCGAGTTGGCCCCACAGCGCGCGCACCCACTGCGAAGCGACGCGCTGTACTTCTCCCACCCGGGCGGGAGTCGACGACCGGCGGACGTGACCGCTCGTTGGCGCGGTCCGGACGAGACTCTGAACGAATTGCAACGTTGATGTCTTCTTCATGTACATATGCACATGGAGGTTTCGGGCCTCGGGGTAAGCCCCCATTACCCGTGCTGTCCTCGCGGTCCACCACTATGGACCGGTCCTGGGAGCCTTCTATTGGCGTTGTAGGTGTCATAATTCGGATTGTCCGTAATCGGTAAAATTTTTTCGTAGCCGGTTAAGACTACGAAAAAGGAAGGTTATCCAGTAAAGTCAAGGTTGGCCTTTCAGCGGCATTGAGGGTTGTTACTCGACTCTCTAATCGATATAGAGAGGAGTTCTCTTGGATAGGGTCGCCCGTCCGGGGGGCGAGTGTGTAGCGGCGCAAAGTTGTTAAGGTGTATATGCGGCCCGTTGTCTGCGCGGTCGAACAGTCCGCGCGCCAACCGGGCCACAAATTCCTGTATGGTGTCGATCTTCAGGTTGGCCGCTATGACGTCATTCCGGACGTAGCGACCCGCACCGACGATGGTTCTTAACGCCATGTTTTGCTGGGCCTGCAGTCGCCGCCTCAGAGGCTCACTCAGAAGCGCGTACCAGGCCGGAGCAGCATAGGTGATGATGGCTCTGATATAGGTTTTATAAACACGCACTTTGGTATTAAGTGGTAACTTGGATGCCAGGACCGGACGTAGCATCGCCCGCGCACATCGTGCTCTACGGACGACGAGGTCGACGTGCGCAGTCATGCGCAGCGCCCGGTCGATCCGGCACCCAAGGTAGGTCACGGCCTTCTCGTACGCGATCTGCTGGCCATTGAGGGTTAATTGAGGTGGTAGGTTCCTGAGGCGGCGAGTGAGCAGAGCGGTCGTCTTACCAACGTTGACGACCATCCTCCACTCATCTAGCCATGGTGGCAACAGGTCCAGAAGGCGTTGCATCCTGGCAGCGGCAATATGGGCTCTTCTGGAAGAGGTGAAATAAGCGCTATCGTCCGCATATAACGCCAATTCCACGTCGTCCTCCCATTCTTGCAGCCTGCCTGCCAGGGTCGGGATGTCGTTGGTATAAGCCGCGTACAGGACTGGAGACAAACAGCTGCCCTGAGGAACGCCGGCTCTGATGGTTCTGGTTGCGGACTCGGCGCCCTCTACGCAGACGTAGAACTTCCTGTCTGCCAGGAAAGACGCCACTAGCCGCAACATAGCAGGAGGGACACTGGTCTGTTCTTCCAATTTAAAAAGTAATCCAGAATGCCACACCCTGTCGAACGCCTTCTCGATATCGAGAAAGACGCCCAACGTGGTGCGGCCACGGTTGTAATCGGCCGCAAGCAGGTGCAGCACTCTGGTCAGCTGTGTTGCTGTAGAGTGACCCCTCCTGAATCCGTGCTGCTCCGCCCGAAGTTGGATGCACGGGCGGAGGCGTCTTAGCAACAATCTTTCAAGCAGTTTAGCTATGTGTGGTAGCAGCGTGATCGGCCTGTAGCTGGCAGCTCTACGCCTGTCCTTCCCGGGTTTCGGCAAGACGATAACTTTGCCTTTCTTCCAGTCCTCCGGGAAGTGGGATGTCCGCAGGATCCCATTGTAGAGTCGACCAAGCTCTACTAGGACTCTATGGGGCAGCTGTCGGAGTGCAGCGTTGGTAATCCCGTCGTGCCCCGGCGCCTTCCTCGGTTGCAGGCGGGTTGCTGTCCACCGCAGTTCAGCGGGGGAGATGAACCACTCTCCTGCAAGAGGCGGCGCGGGCGACGACAGGAACTCCTGTACGCGACTCTCCTTTCGGGCATGAAGCTCCAAGAACTCCGCACTTGCTGGGTTCGGCATAAATTGCTCCTCGAAGTGCTCGACTAGGATATCCGCTCTCCCCTTGGCATCGTAACGACGTTCGCCCGCGTTGTTGGTCAGCGGGCAAACGGGAGGTTTGGCTTTAGTTAACTGCCGGTTCAGTTTGTAGAGCGACGCATCGTGCTCTTCCGCCTTCCATATGCGCCGCTCCCAGGCATCTCCTCTGTGTGCCTGGACTGCAACCGACAGTTCCTCCGACAAGGTGTTCAGTCTCGTTTTGATTCTCGGGCAGCGAGTACGCGCCCAGAGTCTCCTTAAAGCCCTTTTTCTCTTGATCTGCACGCAGATGTTATGCGGCAGATCATCCCTTCTGGAGGACATCGGGACGATCGTAGAGGCAGCGTTGAGGGCCTCCTGTATTGCCTTTGTCATGTTTGTGGCTGCGGCCTCTACGTCGTCCGCTGTGTTTAAGGGGTGGTGTGCTGGAGGTCTCTCCTGCAGGTGTTTGTGGTAGAGCCTCCAGTCGACACGTGTCTTCACTGTTCTGGGCGGCGTAGTCACCGCCTTTAGGCCAAGGGTGATTAAGATCGGGAGGTGCTGTGATTCCAGGTCGTACAGCACCTCTACCACTATCGGGTAGTTGATGTTCCTAGCGAGCACGATGTCCAGTACATCCGGACGACTTCGTGGATCCGTAGGAATGTGTGTCGGTTCTTCAGGACCTAAAACGTCATAGCCGTATCTTTCGGCATCTTCAAATAGCGCATGACCCGGCGGGTTGATCAGTCTAGATCCCCACGCCGGGTGTTTGGCGTTTAGGTCCCCGGCGATGATGGTCGGTGTTTCGCCTTCCATTACCGTCCGGACGTCTGAGGAGCAAAATGGAGTCCCTGGCGGGCGGTATGCTGCAAAGATCCTAAGTTCCTCGCCCGCCGCCTCCATTTTTATGCCGATAGAGCGCATAGTCTGGTATTCCGGTAGGTCAAGTTCTTGATGGACGAAGTCCCTTCCTCACTAGGACCGCTGTCCCTCTGTAAGCGGCCCCTTGAGAGGTGACCTCGTCCCTCCTATACAGGTGGTAATTAGGCAGCCTTATGCGTGTACTCGGATTTAACTTCGTCTCTCCCAGCAAGATGACATGTACGTCTTGTTGTTGGGCGACGGTGCGGAGTTCTTGTAACTTCTGCTGGATTCCACCAGGGTTCCAGTAGAGGAGGCGCAGGTTAGACTCCTCCACTGTAGTGCCGAGCCAGTAGGTTAGCCAGCGCCTTCATAACCGCTGTAATCGGATCTGTCCCGGCTCTAATATCAGCCAGGACTTGACTGCCGACCTCGATTGCTATGCCAACCAAACGTTGGATGGCGTCAGCAGTCTCGAAGCCGGCTAGAGGTGTTCTAGTTGCGGATGATGGCGCTGGTCTCGGGTGTTGGTATGCTGATCTTTGCTCATGGGTAGAGCGCGCTCTATGTGTAGAGCGGGCTCTATTTTCTGATAGAGCCCTTTCTGGCACTCTACCCATTCTGGCTTTCTTGACATCCTTGGTAACCTGCGCCTGGGCTATCGTTACCGCTGGGGTTGGGGTAGAGGTTGCTGCCTGAGGAGGCTGCATCTTCTTCTTCTTCTTTCTCCCCCGCTTACTCCTCTGAGAGGTTTGGCGCTCTATGGCGTCATTAGCGGGGGGCTGAAGAGTCGTCCCGGTGGTTGCCTTAGCTGCAATCACGGTGGGCTCCACCGTTCCTGTGGGTGCCGTGACGGGTGGAGGGGGGGGCGGGTTGCCTTCCTTTTCCTCTAATGGTGGTCCACCCGTCTTCCTGAACCACGGCCCTGGGACGACTTTGGGGGACCCTCTTGGGCTCCTCTGGGAGTAGTCCCGGTAGAGTGATCCCCTGCTTCCTTGCAATCCTCCTCAGGACTGGGCAGCGGCGATCGTTAGCGGTGTGGTTTTTAGCGCAGTTAGCGCATCGCGGTTCCTCATCTCTACCCCTTGGGCAGTTACTAGCTATGTGGTCTCCGGCACAGCGAACACACTTCACTGGCCTGAAGCAATTCGTAGATGCGTGGCCAAAGGCCTGGCAGCGGTGGCACTGTGAAGGGCCCGCTCTTCCTTGCCAGGCCTCTATGACGACTCCCCTCATAAAGAGGAGCTCGTCGACTTGGTAGAGTTCGTTAAGGCGCTCCAGGCTCAGGTGGTCCAGCTGCGCGAAGTAGAGGCACCCAGGTCTGCCTCTACGGGGGGGGATCCCTTTTACGTACCTAATCGGGAACCCCTTTGCCCTGATAGCCCCCTCTATCGCGGTTGGATCCGTGCCCACTGGTAGTCCCCGAATGCCCACTTTCGTGGGCTTGTCCTCTTCGGGGGTGTAGCAGTACCAGGACATAGCTGGTACTTTTTCAGTCATCTCAATAAGGTATTTTTGTACCGTCCGGAATTCTTCCGGACTCTGCGGGGTAAATCTTACGCCCTTGCCGAATGGACGAGCATTCGGTGGGTGGCCCAGTTTCTTATTTAGTGCCTCGAAGTGCTTCGTCCAATCCGGCAAGCACTCTGCAACTATTGGCGGGTACCTTTTCGCCGATTCTTCCGGCGGTTTGGGTGTTTCGGCAATCTTTGTCCTTGGTACTGCCGGGGCAGCTACCAGTTGGGCATAGCTGGTGGAAGGCCTCTGACCATCGTCCGATGGCCGGCCTGAAGGGTTGGTGGTAGGCGCGGATGGTGAATGTCCGGCTGATGTGCTAGGTGCCAGGGTTGCATACGTGGTTGCACTCCATCCGTATGACCCTTCTCCTCCCTGCTCCAGATCAGCAGCATCCATGCTGGTGTGTTCCGGTGTTCTGGGGGGAGTGGTTTTGGTCGGCGATGGCGATTTAGGAGGTGATCTTCTAATCGGCTCTTTCGGTTGGTGATCCGATTCTCCCTCGGATGAAGAATAATCCGAGGAGCTGGTACTATAGCATCGCCTCTTCTCCTGGAGGGATGCTGCTGTTTCTGGAGGCGTATGCCTTCTCTGGGTCTTCTTTGCCCGCTGGGGTTGGGGGAACGGTTCCCGCCCAGTCGTACCTCCAGATACGATGGGCGAGAGCGCGGTCCTCGGTGCGGGCTCCTTACCCGGGGAGGAGGGCTTCCTTGTTGGGATCTGAGAGTAGGAGGACACTACTCTAGTCCTTTCAGGGTTGAACATGTCGCGGTACGCGATTGGACGATCTAATACACCAGGACGGTCGGGTGGTCTTCTGGGTTTGGGTTTAGGTGGAGGCTCCCCTTTGTCCTTATCGGACATGTTGAAACCTACCTAAAGTCAGTCAGGTATTCTAATTGGCCCTGTCTAATAATTGCCAACCGATTCGGCACGAAGCGCGACGCGGAAGGCGGAGTATAGTTCGTAGTTGGCGTAATCACTAACTGGGCACTGCCTACCCCTTTTGACAGCAAAAGGGTTGGGGGAAGTGCGACGGTGGCACTTTACGACGCGACTAGGCACAGGATGCTCGGAGCGCATAAAGTGCCCAAGAATCACCTAGGGGCCGGTGACCTCGACGCCTCACGGAATCACGGGACTCGACGTTCGGCGGAGTATGTCGTACCGGCGGTTATTTGCAGCCACTGTATACTGCAAACAACGCACACCTAGGAGATCCTTGATATATATCTATATATTTTAACGTAACGTAACGATTTGCAAGAAAAATCAATTTACTGAACTACCTCGAAGCTAAACGCGAAAGTGAGCCGCGCCATTTGTGCGCTTGCGCAACTCAATTACATCAATTTGTACTATCACTCTCTCATGGTTTGCTCAATAACTTTATTTATATAAGACATACATTTATACAATTTGCTTATAAAGAGAGCACAAAAAATATCTATACTACGATGTACATTACATTTTCATATCACAAAAAAACCTTTATTTATTTAACAAAATATGCTTATTTTACTCACATGTTCAAAGTTGGAATTTCTTAAATATTTAACATAGAAAGTTAAAACAATGTTTTCCAATTGAAATTATACATATCTTAACTAATACAATAGTTTAATTTACATTTTCTCTATACATTTCACTATTAAAACACTTTTAAATTTCTTATACAAAACTATAATTATTTCACTTATTCACAGGAATTTTCACATAAAATAACACAGAATTCACCTCTTTTACACGTACAATCAATCTGAAATGTTTTACAAGTCATTTTACATAAATTGCTGAAATTTGCAAATATTTAAATTTCTACATATTTGGCCTCCTAAGTACGTGGCTAGCGTGCGTCTATGAACTCACATTATTTGAACAACTAACTTTTGCACGGCTATCGACTATCAGTAAAAACGGAAAGTTTAGTATACACTAACATCAACAATACTAGGTGAATAAATGATTCTACTCAATTCTCAAACGCCGAAAACTACCTCTAATCAGATTCTTATCAGTTATCATGTTTCTTATCAAACAATATAAGTGAATGTTTTCATAAATCAATCATAGAAAATAGGCATTTGTTTTCATACAAAACATATCAAACTCATATAAGACAATACTTATGCAATTAATTTCCATTAATTCTACTTATGCACAGCGATCATCTCGACCGGGGAACAAATCCTGGTTTCTAACTTTATTTTAATATTTCTTTAAATTAACATTATTGGAAAGATGATTTCGACCGGGGAACAAATCCGGTAACATAATTTATATCTTAAAAAATTCCCTATATGAATTTATTAAGAGATATTACTAAGAAAACGATAAACTTTTCCGACCTGGGAGTCGAACCCAAGACCTTCATATCATTAATTCGATATTTCTTTAAGATTCAACTAAGCATTTTCTTATCGGAATATTGTTGCTTGATAATTTGCCTTTTAGAAGCCATTCGTAATCGGTTAAATAATAAATTGAAATATTCTTATAGGCGCGTCGCCAACAGCTCTAAAAAGGAGAAAATAAACTTTCACTTAAATAAAACCCATCAATTAATTACATTACACAATATAATAGCTTGTCGTAAGATTCACTGGGTTGGTTATAGACATCCGGTACTTGATTTTAATAATGTTTATTAGTCTAGGCGTCCTGTTAAGGTTAAGCTTGAACCTATTACACTATTTTTAGATATCGGAAATGAGTTTTGATTTAATTACGGTAAAAATAAATTTCACTAAAAATTGTTTATAAAGAAACAATTATGTCAATTTGGTATAGTACTATGAAGTAGACTCACGGTACTTGATTTTTTAATTTTGTTTTCAATTTAAGAGATTTGTCAGGGTTAAACTTGAACCTTTTACACTGTTTTTGAACTTCTATAATGCTTTTTTAATTAACTGCGATAAAAATAATTTCACTATAAATAGCATATTATAACGAAACATCCATAAAAACCTTCATCATTCGGACACACACTCCTCAATCCACTTGTGGCTGAAGATGGGACTCATATACAACAAATTGAGTCGCAATGAAAAGCAGTGAAGAGGTTTATCGGAAAAATTGTAACGATTCACATTACATTGTCTCATTTACCACTATCATAGCAGAGTTTAGGGCAACTTGACTTTATAGATAAGATTGGTCGAATCTGTTCTAAAACTAAACGAATCAGCACGCACCAACTCCACGTAGTCTCATCTGCCCTACCCCTAGAGTGTTTTTGTAAAGCCGTAAGTGTGCAGCCCCCGCCCGCTGTAACGCAAGGGCGAATAGGCTGCACTTCCCGCAGCTCCGAAGCTGTTCCAGGTGTAAATTTGGGTCAATATTCCAGTGTAAATAGTGAGGATATGATTTTACAAAAAAAATCATTACTCATAAACTATACATTCCCGCAAGGGGGGAAGGGTTGCAGAGCTTTCCCTGAACCCTCCCCTCACTTCCTTCAATCCTCCTATGCTAGTAACGAATGTATGTAATTTTACCGATTTATTAGTGTACATAAACCAGAATACAATATGTTACTTGATATTGACATAAGTAGGTATTTCTAAGAAAATAAAATATGTTTTTTTTAATAGTTAAATCTCACGACAAGCTTTTATATCATATAAATTGTTGGGTTTGATTTAATTGAAAGTTTATTTTCTCCTTTTTAGAGCATTCAAATAAAAGTTTGTTTTATTTTTTTACTATTAATTTATTCCTTTTGCAATTAATGACGAATTGTGGTTATGTCTATATATTTTTTTATTACTCACGTTTGTTAAATTTGTTTGCTGAATCTCTAATAACTGCGGTAAACTGAGCAGTTGCTATAATTAAAAGATTCCTTGTTTTAAAATAATTAATTTATATAAAATGCAAACATATAAATATGGCAGTGGTATTTCTAGAGTACATCGTAAAAAAATATTTGCTTCAGTGCCATTATCAGGGGAGAAAACAGAGAAGTAAGTTTATAGTTAGTCAGGACCAAACACCGCTGGCGTAGAACGGAACTTGTCTTGCGGGCCGTAGCTAGGACAGACCTGACGTATGTGATATCTATAAATACTCGTACCACAGTTCATGCCATGGTTAACCTTTACACGTAATTTTGTTAACACACGTTACGGACCACATTATTTGGTACATCGTTACATTGGAAGATTACTTGGATGTCTGAAAGTGCTTATTTATTTGGTTAATTGTTTAATTTGTTTTAGTTGGTTAAGATTGGCATTTACTTTTGATCAAAAGATTATTTTTCACACTTTTGAGTGGACTAAGGAATACCATAAATTCAAGGTAACAACTAGACTGATGTCTAAATAGAGTGGTGGAATCTTTTTCTCGAATTTATACGGGACCACCCCTAAAGGAGACGATCCATTTCAGGCCTAGTCTATGTACATTATACCGTAAAAAAGTGAAAAATACAGGGATTTTAATCAAAATAAAGTAAGAGAATAAGGCAAACTAAATAACTTGCTAAAAATAAAAGTGCAATCCCAAGTTTTTGATGGTTTCACAAGATGGCACCCTTCCAGTCATAAAAAAGACGCGGTTATTTGTCAAATGTCATTTCTGACCAGTGACTTGAGTCATGAAATGCAGGTAGCGTAATATTTTTATTTATTCCGAGCTTGGTCGTGTAGTTGTGCACTCATGAATGCATTTACTGTGTTTCTGGTGGATTTCCTTGGCGATTTGGTTTTTGTTTAGTACCAAAGGTAACACAACATTTCAGAATTCAAATAGCCTTCAATAAACTGATCAATAACCTCATGACAGGTGACAGCTAACGTCAAAATGACATATATCCGCCATTAGTGTTGCATTTTATCGTGAGAATAAAATATTAATACCACTGAAATAAAGGCAAATTCGTGAATTTGAATTATCTAAAGTGGTATAATAATTTATTTTAATTTATTATCTTACTAGTACAACATTAGGCCTACGCTTCATATAATTTTAGACCGTCTCCTTTAACATATTAAATAAAAATTATTACTTTAGTAGGTTTACAAGTGACGAAGATATCGCATAATATACATACAAAAAGAAAATATCATTGGGCAGAGCCATAGAGCATACAGGGCCACCGGATTTAAGAGGAATACTCCTCAGGCGCAGACTCATACATACGCAGGCGTCCCTCTCTGTCAAATTACAAGTCCACGTGGTCCTATATGTATAATATGCAGCCACACTGCTCACTAAATCTATCTACACTACCTACAAAATATATCCCTTAAAATTTCCTACAAAAATTTTAAAAGATGGTGCTACCTTTTAATAGATAGCAAGTTTTAATCACATTATTGTTACATATTTACTTCTTTTTAGACTTAAAATGACAATAATGATGGTCGTGTTATTCGTATTTGTTCGAATTTAACTTATAGATAACTTGCACTGATGTTTGAATTAATTACTTAAGTTTCTTAAATAGCCGTCAAAGATTTTTAACGTAGTGAATTGAATTTTGTATTATCTTCTATCCGCCCACAATAGTCTTTTGCTTACAACCCTTTTATTTTATAATGATTTCTTATGGTTACGCAAACGCTACAAATGTAAATAAAAGTAGTTTTTACAGATTATATCACGTATATACGCGATATAATCCGTAAAAACTTATTTTAAATTCAAGTAATTAACAGCACCCATGCTGGGGACCATGGAGGTTAGAGATCAGGAGAACGATCGCCGTAGAAAATAGTTTCCCAGAAATATGGACACCATAAGTGAGGCGCTTCGATCTCTAAGTTCGCTCAATAAAAGTCATTTTCAGTCTATTTTTCTGATCAGATGCTAAACCACTTGCACATCCATGCACAATAAAATATTTCTCCATTTTTTAATGTTTCTTTTTGTCAAAAATTTAAAAATTACGGAGCATGAAAATTTTCTTACCAATGCCGAAGAAAATTTGTACATTATCCAACTAACTTCATCTACTTGCCACTTGCCACTACTCACCGACGGCAGCGCAGCTATAAATTCTACAAATTTTCAAGGACAGGCGGGCTGTGCTTTAGTACGTAGCGATCGTTCTCCTGTTCTCTAACCTCCATGCGGGGGACTATGGACCATGGTTACGTAACGACTGAGTTGTTCCACGTCCCTATGTCATAGATAACCACGGCTACCTCCAAATTAAAATTATTAATTTTTGTTCCGATCTACGCAGTATGAACTTATAGTATCTTGAAGGTTTGCAGTTGTATGCTTGCTTGAAAATGTAGAAAGAGTATAGAAAAAAGACCCATGTCTTTTTTTCTATACTCAGTGTGGCTCAAGGTGTTATCAGGATTTCGAATTACTAACACATCTAGAAAGGCTAAAGAATTGTTTGCCTCTAACTCCATTGTGAACTAAATTTTAGAATTTATGTAGTTAAGGTGGTCCAAAAATGCAGCTACTTTATCTACAGGTAGAATTGTGAAAGTGTCGTCTACGTACCGCTTGTAGAATCTTGTATTTACGGGAGAAGTAAGCAGGGCTTTCTCCTCAAAATCTTCCACAAATATGTTGGCGATAATGGGAGATACAGGTGAGCCCATCACCATACCTGTTTACGCCAATTTGTGGCGTTTGAAGCGTGCAAGGCGCGCGTCCCGGGGTGAGGAACCGGTTAGCATTTCGCGGGAAGGGGGGGGCTTGCTGTGCGCGTACGACGCTGCAAGCGTCCCAGTCAGCAGGAATCTTTGAGCGGTGAGACCGCGCCGGTGGGGTTCGCAAGATTAGCCTAGAACATTCGATTTGCGCGACGACCGGGTCGATTTAGAGGTCGCGAGTTTTGATATAATTGTTGCGTCACCTATAGACGGCCTCCATGGTATTGTATTCTGTCGTTAATATACCTGACAACGAGGCTTTTTGATTTTGAATTATTGAATTAACTTAGATTGCTATTAATTTGCATCGACGAGTGAATTGTGTAGCTAATTAAAGTTAAAATAAATTTGTTAAATTGTACGAAGGAATTTTGCTTTCGTGTGGAACGCTGAACTTTGTGATCCGGATGTAGATCGCGGAGCAATTATAGTTCGTGCTAAGTGACGCTGGAATTGAGTTCCGATAGCGGTGGGCGTCTTGTGGAGCGGTCGGCGCACGTGGTGCTGCTATCTGATTGTATCGGTAACGTCAGGTTACACTAGACACACCTTCCTACACTACACACACACTACCATTTACTTGCCCCTGACGCCACCTTGTAGACCCTACACTTCTGGAATTCGATAAGTTTTGTGTTTGCGTATCTAGCCGTTATAATTTAATTATCCATAGGTCATTGGACCCTCCCCTCTGTTACTCGTCGAACTGGATTACTGTGGGCCCTAGCTCAATCGACCTTTGTCGGAATATATACTACCCACTATATGACGGAATATATATAAAGATGTTAAGATTAATGAAATGCGGTTTGCAACTATCGGTAACCTGCAAATGACGTACTGCTCGTAAACATTTCTTTTGCGCTTTAAACACTAATTTGCGTATTGGGGAGTTTCCCATACCAATTTTCAATGTTGAAGAATATACAAATATAAGAACAATATACCATATTTCAATGTTGAAGAGCCGTATGCACGGTAGGCGGTTATGACTGTTTCACGATTTGTAATTTTTGTAAGGTTATGTAGTGCGTAGTGGTTCGAATTTGAATTCGAAAATGTCTCTCGTTACCGGCCTCACAATTGACTTTGTTTTTGGTGTTTAATTTTAATTGACTTAAACAATAACTTAAATTATTGTGAAACTCAGTGACGAATGAATTTAATTTGGAAATAATATCATCATTATATGACTTTCTTCTCGAAATACGTGAGACGAAAACGCACCTCTCCCCCACATTTACACACAAGCACACGTTTCTTTAAAACAACAAAAGCTTTCAAAAAGTAATAAAATAAATATTATGAAAGTAAAGCCACGGGCATTCACTTGTTACAAAATACATGTCAGTTTTGGTATATCGATGTGGTAGTATACATATACTACGAATATTGCGATAAAAAGTCAAACGAGATAACTGTGATGAAAAAAAGTTATGGTGCGGTTGACATATTACTTAATAATAAGGCGCTTATTTAAAATACTTGACTTATCTCCAGCATTAAGTTAATGCGGGACTGAATTTGAAAATAGGTAACATTTAACGTTAAAAATTTAAAGTTACAGCTTATATACGTCCCACTGATATGCACAGGCCTGCCCTCATATCTGACAGGGGTTTAGGGCAAGGAAATGTCGGCCGCGCTGCCCAAATGCGTGTTGGCGAATTTCAGATGCCTTCGAAATACCTATGTTTTGTCTCGTGGTAGCTGAGATGATTAGCGCTCGCTGTAAATTTCACAGTACGCGAGTTACCTAGGTACAAAATTTCACCGCAATCGATTTTTATTACTAATTCCTTGCAATGTTTATATTAAAATTTACTTGTTTATTAAGGGAAAGTAAGATCCACGCCTGTTCGAGTAGGTATACCTACACTCTTATAATACAATTGGAGTTCTAATTATCTTCGTTTAATAAACAACTGTCGTTATTCTTCAATAGAATCTATAGAATTATACTTAATGTAATTTGTTTCTCATATCCAATTAGGAAATATTGAAGCGTATCATTAATATTTAATAATTATGATATATCTTGTAAGAAAAAATTATATTAATTGTAATTTATTATATTGCACATCTCATTCCCATGGGAAAATAGTATATTTCCCACGGGAACGGGAGTGAGATGTTTTTCCGCGAAAAAAAGAAGCCTATATCACTCTACAGCCACCGAACTATCCCCATAACAAAATTCATGCTATGCCGACGATCTGTTGTGACGTGAAAGAAGGACAAACTTTTGGAACATATTCTATTTTCCCACGGGAATGAGATAGATGTTTTTCCGCCGAAAAAAGTAACCTATGTCACTCTACAGCCACCGCACTATCTCCATACAAAAAATCATGCCATGCCGACGCTCTGTTGTGACGTGAAAGAAGGACAAACTTTTGGAACATATTCTATTTTCCCACGGGAATGAGATAGATGTTTTTCCGCGGAAAAAAGTAACCTATGTCACTCTACAGCCACCGCACTATCTCCATACAAAAAATCATGCCATGCCGACGCTCTGTTGTGACGTGAAAGAAGGACAAACTTTTGGAACATATTCTATTTTCCCACGAGAATGAGATAGATGTTTTTCCGCGGAAAAAAAGTAACCTATGTCACTCTACAGCCACCGCACTATCTCCGTACAAAAAATCATGCCATGCCGACGCTCTGTTGTGACGTGAAAGAAGAACAAACAAACAAACACACTTTCGCATTTATAATATTAGTATGGATATGGATTTTGATTTAATATTATTTCGTGGGACAGTAACGTGTCACGTACTAAACATTACTTGATTTATTGTTGTTTGGAATTGATACAGAGCCGGATAATAGTTATCTACTATATATATGCGGCGTTTAATTTTCTGTTCTCCAGCGCTACGCAATTTGTTTTTTGTTTTTGTTTTTTTTTTTTATTTGATATTAATTTGACATTAAACGCAAATGAAATGTGTCTTAAATCCCTTTACGCAAAAAAGATAAATGTTGTTTTCTCGTATAAAATATACATTTGTGATCATGCAAATAAAATATTATATATATAATATATAGTAGTCTTAAACTGCAAATTGATCCCGATTATGTAGTTTAGAATTACCAATCGCTTTCGTCGTTTGACAATTTATTATGCCGCATGAAGCGAGCTGCCAGACGGCTCCAACGTATAGCTCAGAGTGACGTCAAGTCAGCAGTTCAAGTACACTCACGTGACGTACTCGTACCTTGATTGCCACCTATCGATATCCCAATATTTAATGGTGATATTGAAACTTGTCCGTTATTTATTGCTAGTTTTCAGAATACTGTACATAATAACTTCTGAGCGAGCCTCTCCCTTAACGACATCCTTTATACTGGACAAAATTTACAGAGCAACCTATTTGATATAATAGTAAATTTTCGTTTGTTTTGTATTATGCTATCCGCTGATATGCGTCAAATGTTTCTTTGCATTGGGATTTGTGAATGCAATCGTCGATTCCAGCGCATTTTATCGTCCTACGCCGTCATTCCCAGAAATGGCGGACCTGTCGGGTATCATAATCCTCAAATCCCTATATGCACACTGGTTCAGATTTTGCGGGCCCGTTTAAGGTTACGCTTGTAACGCTACGCGTAATGTATGCTCCACGAAGGCGCATGTTCGTTATATGGATTTTAGTGTTAATTTAGATTCGTGATTTTTTCTTTATATTTAGGAGAAAGTACACAATAAATTCAAAATGCTTGTATACGTTTACCCATAAGAGATAGCTGGACAAAAGATATTAAATTGTCTATTAAATTAGCAAATGTCTTATATCATTTTGGTGGATTGTAATTAAATAATTTACTTTTCATTCATGTGATATATTTGTGTTTCACTTTAGATATAAAAATGTACTAAGTAATTTAATTTAATTTTTAAGGTATTGATCATTTTATTTCGAATTAGTTTTATAATCCAATGAACAGCAATTTTAGAACTACCACTTTCTTATTGTTTGAATCTCATCATCTACGTATATATAATATCATGGAAGTTACCAAGAAATAAAAACAAAATTAAGACTTCTTGTTTTAGTTTATTTTACAGCTTTATTAAATACAATATTTTCTAACATACTAAACTCAATATATGTGGAAGGATATGTTTGACTTACAACTTGCGATGAGGTGATCGCTACCATACCTGTTCTATAAAAATTCAGTAAAAAATGTACAAAATAAATTATTGAAAAGTGAAAAATTATGTTTAAAAAATTCTTCTTGGTTTCTTGCTGATTCGTCCCAGGACAGAATAAATAATCTATGTTGAATAAAAATCATTAATTTAATTTCACAGTTAATGAACTGGTGTCTTAACTTAAAGCGGGCTATTTGTCTGGAAGGATTACGGTGAACATCGGTGCCGTTTGGTTTATTGGTGTCCAACGCTAGAACGTGTTAGGTCTATTTTATTTATTGGCCACGAACAAGATTGCGCTTATTGCATTAATACATTCTAAAAGTATGATTTCTTATATTTACACGTTCTAATAAACTCTATCTTACTATAAAGTCCTCTTGTGAATGATAGTACTTATATAGAGATGTAAATAGTGCTTGTAAGGCCTGATGTATATGCATGTCTCGCTCTTACAACGTATATACTGAATGTATGTATCATGTAGTGGCGGTGTAAGAATATCCGCTATCCCATGTCAGACTGTGGGTGTCGTAAGATGCGACAGAGGGAAACAATTTAGCAGATGGCCGCCGGTTTCTTACCAACAACAACTATAACATATAAAACTGTGCTCGCTATACGTGGCAACTATAGCAAATATTCCCCCCACGAGTCCATCGATAGGGGAGGTCTAGAATATGATCATAAACTGCAGACTTCCCGGAACGTTGATGCTTTACGTCAGCTATATGTTATTTTATGCGGATTCTAATTGATTTTTTGTTTGTCCTACATGTTTCTATGATCTCAAATATATAGGGCAAACAAAAATGCATAAATTTATATATTAGATCAATTCTAGACGGCCCCTACCATTATATCAGATTTGATAGACCACAAGTCCTCGCGAAAGAACATCGATTCCTACCAAGGATGATATGTGAGGCTATTGAAACTAAAAAGCATCCTTATTTCAATAAAGAGGCTGTGTACTACCACCCGCATGGGACCTCGTAATTTATAAAATAAAACTAAACCCAAGAACACCACAGAAAAATTTTAAGACACAGTCAGTTCATTCTGCGTAGATCGGACCATAAATAACAATTAAATTGAAGGTATTCCGGGTTAATACTGACATTGGGACGTCAGTCACCTCTCAGTCCCCCGGACCATGGGTGCTACAAAGCACCCGAAATGTCGGAAATTAAAAATCACATAAATTAAACGCGATAAAATCCATAAAAGTAGTTTTAGTCAATAATAGTTATTCGTTTGTTATTGCACTATAATAAAAACCGTGATATTTAGAAAATAACGTATAGGAATAATATAAAATCTCAAAATTATAAAAATGATAATGTGATTTTTCAATCTCAAGATAATGTAAGTTTTAAGCATTTTTGTAGCATCAAAAGGGTGCAAGATTATGCCTACTGCCCATCTCCTATTATAGATATCGTGATGATATATATTTATTTTTACTGTTAGGCACCTGCGTAACACAAAATTGAAAGTCCCATCCAGATCCGTCCTTTGGATCATCACACAAAAACAGACAGACAGACGTTTCCCAAAAATTTTGTTTTGGGATCTGTATCAATAGTGTGATATAAAAGTAAAAGTAAAGTTACAGCCTATACACGTCCCACTTCTGGGCATAGGCCTCCCCTCATTTCTGAGAGGGTTTTAGGGCAAGGAAGTGTCCGCCGCGATGTCACAATGCGTGTTGGCGAACTTCACATGTCTTCGAAATATTTTTTTCTTTCATTACTTCTCAGACATGCCAAACCAACATCAGACCAAACTTCGCGTTGTATTCAATGCGAGTCACAAGACGACTAATGGACTCTTATGGATCTTTAAATGACATTGTTTACACTGGACCGAAGTTACAGGTTGATTTGGTTGATATTATTACTGGATTTCGGATTCATAATATAGTGTTCACATGTGACATATCTAAGATGTACAGGCAAATCTTGATAAGGCTAGAGGATCGAGTGTGGCAACACGTACTATGGCGTGAATTCTAAATTCTTTGCCTGTCAATCTAACTCGTACTGATACGAACATTACATAAGTTAGCTACAGATCACGGTGATCAGTTTCCTCATGCTGCTGAAGCTCTTCGGCATCATACTTATATGAACGATATTATTACAGGTGCTTCCTCAATCGAAGCAGCCTCTCAGCTTAAAGAAGATCTGATCAATCTTCTTAACTGTGCTCAGCTAGATTTACCACAGATGATACGTGAGGCTATTGAAATTAAAAAACATCCTAATTTCAATAGAGAAGGAGGCTGGGTACTACCACCTGCTTGGGACCCTATAATCAATAAAATTAAAACTAAACCCAAGCATACCACTGCAAGACCTCAGGACATAGTCAGTTCATTTTGCATAGATCGGACCATAAACAATAATTAAAAAAGCTGAAGGTACTCCGGGTTTAACAATGACATCGGGACGTCAGTCACCTCAGTCCCCGTGACCATGCGTGCTGGAAAGCGCCCGAAACGTCGAGAATTAAAAATAAAAATAATTAAAAGTAAAATTAAACGCGATAAAATCTGTAAAAGTAGTTTTAATCAATGTGTACTGTTCGCGTAAATATAAGAAATCATTACAGAGTATTTAATTAAAATTTTATAATAATTATAATTTATTTAAATGTAATATAATAATGAGTTCTACTTGAAATTAAATTAAATAAAAAAGTAACTCGAAAATTTCTGGACCGATTTTGGTGAAAATATTTGTGTATGTTTGAGTGGGTCTCCGGATAATTTAGATTCACAATTGGACCCGGTAGGTGGCGCTATTGTCGAGATCCAGAAATCATCCGTGCAAACGCGGGGTGGATCGCTAGTTAATAAATAAATATATAAACAATAGTATTTTTTCCAAATCCGTCGTTGCTTTTGCTTCGTGACTTAAGTTTTAAAAAAGATAATACAGCGAATCGAAGAACAAATTACGATGTGTATGTTTTACTTACGCATAGAACCGTGATAGCTCGGGGATTAAGCGCTCACCATTATTTTCACAGTACCGTTATGGCATTTCTAAACTCCAAATTTTAACGCGCGTTTTTAGTTTATCATTGAATACGCTTGAGTTTCGAAGAGTCAGGTTTGTTCCGGTTCAGTCGTTATTAGGCTAGGCTACAAACAGACAAACAGAGGTACTTTCGTACTTACAAAAATAGTGGATATTGTACATATTATTCCATGTTTAGTATCAATAACTTTCATTAAATTAATCAAAAACTTTCAGCGAAAAACCACTATCATACATTCATGGGTTTTCCCATACAGTGAGCGTAACGAACATTTTACGATCTTGGCACAAACTTCACTAGCAATGGTTCTCCAGGTGCTAAAAACAAGTTTCTAGCCTCAATTTTTGCTTCTGAAGGTTTCGGAGTATTTGGCAGGGCACGAGCTTCGTAAACAAGGAACATTGTAGCTAAGGTGTTCCGAAGGTTCATCATAGCGAATCGACGACCTATTGAACAAAAATAAATTATGTAGAGAATTATTTAGTTACAATAATAATTAACAATGTCTGCCAGGCCGAATTTCGGTCTGGAAAATTTCGGTCGGTGTCTAAACACAGACTAACCATCGGCGAGAGACAGTATTATACTGCCAGAGTGTATGCGCAAGCACAAGTGCACTATCTAATCCCTCACTCTCATAGTGCGATGGATGGTAATCAGGACCAACGGCCTTACGTGCTTTCCGAGAGGCACGGAGGTAAGACACCACCAACTTCCTGACTCCGAGCTGCTACTGAGAATTTCTTGACAGAAAAACCCAATAGCTCATTTTTAGCTGACTCTGGATTAGAACGGGACCTCATGATGAGCAATCCTGTTCTCGTAAACACGAGACTCGTTAGGCTAGTGTTCGTCCACTAGACTAACGAGTCAGTCAGATATTTATTAAAATTAGAGGTCATCCAGTGTCATTCATAAAATTTTTAAATTTGTATATTCAGCAAACTGTCTTTCACTTTCAGTTCTCAGCACTGAATGACCTTTTAACCGTCTGGAAAAAATGGGGTGTAATATGTGAACGGAGTAGAAGCCTATGGTACTGATATTTTACAAAAAATAAAAACAAAACTCTTGAATTAAATAAATTAACTAATGAAAATCTATCGAAATTCAAATCATATTCACCCTACTTTACGAACGGCAATGAAACAATAAATTTAGTAGGTAGGTTTAATCTATGCTTTCAACTGCGTATTAATATATAAAATACAAGTATCTTATTTACACAAAATATAAAATAAAGGATTTTTCGCCTTGATATACACTCCAGAGTCTATTGAAAAGGAACATAAATCACACGAAATTCACAGATCATTCAATCAGTCAGTAGCTATTACGTTGGCAACATTTTCAAATACTTTGGCCACAATCTCTACTCTGTGCAATTGTTTCACCATAGCTTATTATGAGAGTTTTTGGCGGAAACCGGCAGCGGATTGCTGCTCCTGCATTATAGTTGCGGCACGCTATGATGGCCGTTTTGACGTATTACAATAGTGATGCAAAATGTCAATTTATTCTCGAAAAAATATAATGAATTCTATAAGTTTTTATTACAAGTAGTACCTGATTAAAAAGGTTTGATAAAAAAATATAAATGCTTACTTAATATATTTGAATGAACTGAATATTGGAATGAAAATGAATATACTTACTTTATATGCACACAAGAAACAAATTAATACAAAAAGAGAGCAAAAAAAGGTGCCACAAAAGGCTATATTTAATCAGATTCGTTCACACTGCTATTTTTACTGTCGTCACTGCTATCATCACCTACATTAATTATAAGTTCGTTTTCTAAAATATTATATATGTTCACATCTCTTTCATAATTTTCCCTTATTAATTTAACAGTTCTATTCACAAGCTTTTCCCAGTCTCCTTTAGTCACATGTTGATAAGCTTCTTCTAATATTTTTAGAATTTTTGTTATGGTAAATGGGGGTTCTGTATTGTGTCTTGCAGCATACTCCCTTAATTTGAGCCCACACCAACTCAATTGCATTATATTCACAATGGTGAGGCGGTAACCGTAAAACTCCTTGCCCATGTTCTAACGTTATTTCGTCAATGACGTATCGGATATCTTGGTTGGATTGTTTTCTTTTAAAAGACGTACTAATTCCGCTTATAATATATTTATGTTTGCATCTACTCCATTTTTTGAAGCCATGCGACGATGTCAGCTTCCTTTTGGGATTGGGCAGGTGGCTTGTCAATTTGCATCGAGTGGTATGAGGCATGTACAACACATAATTATAATGGATGGTTCAGGAAGGCTACACAACATTGAGGTAAACCAGATATAGCATTGACGCAAGTTTACCGGAGGTAGTAGTTGTGTGGCCAGCGATCCTATGTGACGATCGTATTAAATTTCATTTCTTTTAAATTTTTAATTCGAAAAACAAATGCCGAGTTGTGTGGTAAATAAGTACACCAACAATTGTAATCTTATAAAAAAATGTTCGCGGGACCCTAATATATATAGTTTAGAAATCAATGTAATAAATAAATTTTGTGTCCTAAAATAATACATTTGATAAATTTAATGACTAACTGCACGTCACTATTGACAATAAAGAACACCAATTTGCTCCTTCAAATGTAATTATAATTAATACGAAACTTCATGAGTGAACAAACGTCAAAACGACCATCATAGCGTGCCGGTAGTATAGTTTAAATAATGGCTTGAAGTGGATTTTATGTATAACAAGTCTACGCATGTAAGCTATTAGTAAAACAAGTTCTCCGATGGTGATGTGAGTTCCAAGACAAGGTGTCTGTCCGCTTAGGCGCCTTGAGATACTATCGCCAACTGTCTGTTGACTCAAGTTGCCGTCAAAATCTCCCAAAAGCTACACAATGTGAAACATCAACATATTGTGATGCAGTGTACTAAAAAACTTGATATTGAAAATCCATAAAAACAAAGATCCCGAATGAAATAAAGACCTGGCTTAAAGGACAAGCATCCAAGCCCATAATCTTCATAAAACATTGCCTTTTATGTTTTTTACATTGGCAATATGAATGTAAATAATTAATAATGCATTTATTTTTTCCCCTCAGATATGAGGTGAGGCCTGTGCCCAGCAGTGTGATGTGTATAGGCTGTAACTTTATTTTTTACTTTTACTTTTATTTTTCAATTTAATGAATTTGTAACACATATTTTATAATAAATTTTAGCTTTTAGCACAACTTCTTTGTATAACCTTTAAGTATACCAAATCTCAGGCTCCTCCGTAGGAACTATTCTCGTATGTGAACTATTTATTAAAGCATCAAAATCACTGGAACTAACAAACAAGACTATGGTGACCAAAGAGATTTAAATCTACTACTTAAACGTCTTTGATGGCGACCAATTTAATGCGGAAAATCTATCCCAGAAAATTGTTAAAAATTTTCAGATCGTTACTATATATTATAAAAAGCATATTTCCAATACGAGGGTATATCAAGTGTACTCAACAATCCGCCGCTCGGGATTATAAGTCTAGGCTAGTCTTTCCGAAATGAGCTAGCGCTATCTTGGAAAGATCTAAATCTTAGAAAAACCTTTGTACATGGTAGAGCCATGCTGCAGCTTTATTTGTAGGATAGTTGTAGCACGAATGGGTCGGTACAATCGAGGAAGGACCACGCTGTGTATCGTGTGGTGAGTGTAAAGAACCGGAGATACTTTTTACTAGAAAGGAGGCATTTCACCTTAATTCTCACGGCTGACAACGCATCTGCATTTTCATTCGTAATCGAGGATAGACGTAGTATACGAGGCATTCCATCTCAGTCCTCAGGGATGTAGATGTCTATGAGCCACAGCAATCACTTACCATCAGATGGACTGTGTGCTTGTTTGTCACCCATAACTTTAAAAAAAGACCCTTGTTTAGCAGCGAGCCTAAAATACTGGTGAAGATAAAACTAAACAAATTTAACAGTAGAATAAATGCCCATACTATAAATATATATATATATATATATATATATATATATATATATATATATATACATCAAAGCATTAATAAAGTTTATTTTAATGTTCAATGATAATGATGTGATGAAATACTGTGGCAGGTGCAATTCCATTCACGCTTACTACGATATACATATAGCGTAGGTATGGGTAACATGATCATCCGGTTAATATGGTCACTTTAATATGGTAACTCAAAATCTACAGCCTTTCTAGCACTTCATCAGTCAATCAAATAAAAAATTTCTAAAGGGCCCTGCTTTATCGACGCCATTTTGACCGTGAATTACTATTCACTGTCAAAATGTCGTACTCTACTTAGTAGATATAGTCATTAACTGTTGTTTTAAGATGATATTAGGAAGTGTTTCTAATTATTGCCGAAGCTTGTTTGCTATTTTTTTCTTATAATATATGTTAGAGTATACGAATTTGTGGTTAAGTCTCTGTTCTCCTCCTAGTTTTGGTTTTATAGCGCGGCAATCCTTAAGGTGTCCATATTACGCACCTCAATATACGAAAAATAACATATCTGTACCTACATATAATATAATATGTCTTATAAGTAATACAATATTACCGATACAACTCCTCGGACCATCGCCAAACGGTACAAATGTGGTGATATTTGTATTTTTCTTGTTTATTGACAAAAAGCGATCGGGATTAAATCTTTCTGGTTCGGGGTAAAACTTCGGATCATAGTGGATTCCGATAACATTGACGTACACAGGCGTCCCCACGGTGATCGTAAGGCGATCGTCAAGTTTGTAATCTTTTGAGGCCATTCTGTCTAACCATCCCATTGGTTGATATTTTCGCATTGTCTCTGAAAAATTTTTTTCTTATATACATATAAATTAAATTCAAATCTCTAACATCGAAATTACTGATGATTTCTTAAATTTATGTGAATACTACTCATTAAATAAAACTATTATTTACGGATTTTATCGCGTTTTTAATTACTACTTTAACTTATTTTTATGATCCCGACGTTTCGGGTGCTTTACAGCACCCAGTTTGACGTCCCAATGTCATAGTTAGTCCGGTTACCTTCAGTTTTTGAATATTAATTTTCGGTCGGATTTACGCAAAACGAGCTTAATAGCCTTGCAGTGGTATGCTTGGTTTTGGGTTTAATTTTGTTAATTATAGGATCCCAAGCAGATGGCAGCGCCCATCCATCTTCTCTTTTGAAATTTGGATGTTTTTTAATTTCAATAGCCTCGCGTGGAACACAACACAACAGGAATCAGTGTTCTTTTGCGAGGATTTGTTTTTTTTTTGGTTCGAAATATCGCCGATTTGGTCGATAAACTTTCACCTGGAGCGTCCCTTCTCGACTGCGCCGTTCATTTCTGCAACATAGACTTGCTTTGTCTCTCTTTCCTCGTTCATTATTTCTACATGACAAAACCACCAAAACATTCCTTTCTTAATTCTGGTCACAACATCATCTTGCAAACCACACTTTTCTGTTATCACACAATTTCTCACTCTGTCAATCAGATTCAGCCCTAACATACTCTTTAATGACCGCATTTCTACAGGACCAAAAACAAGTACTCTGGTCCTTTTCTGCCACACCCAACTTTCATTACCATACATTAAATTAGGGACTAACACAACATTGTGAAATATGTGCCTTTTTTGACACATTCTAACTTTCCACAATAAAGTGTAGATTATAGGGTATTTACTCTATTTCCTGCGTTCTATATCCTTGTTATATCTACCATCCCTGCTAAACATACATCCCAAATACACAAACTCATTCACTTGCTCAACCAACTCCCGTTCTTTTCTTATTACACATATCGTTTTACTTTCTTTCCTTACAAAAACTATAACTTTCGCCTAACTTGCGTTCACTTCCCCTTTATTTTAATGACCTCTTCGTTAATTTAACCAATATATATATATATATATAAACAAGATGTACAGCAGCCCTGCCACAACTACCTCTTCAGTTCTTAGCATTTCGATACTCTATCATATCCAGCTGCCTTACCTTCTTTAACGCTTTTCATTGCTTTCATAATTTCATCCACACTTATCTCCCTACCTCTTTCCACTTTTTTCGGAATTTCTGTTTCATTTAATTCAAACGTCTCTTCACTCAAAAACATGCTTTCAAAGTATAAAATTTCAAAGTATCAAACTCAAAACTTCCTCATTCAGCATACAGCTATTCTCATCTCGTATAGCGTTCATTTTTGGCTGTTTTGAATTTCTCTTAGCAGTTCTCACAAGTTTCCAGAACGTTTTTGAAGGAAGTTACAGATATTCTTTTATCATTGTTACAACTTTTTTCCCAACAACTTCTTATTTTACTCTCTTACTTACACGTCTAAAGAATGCCTTTTTCTTTCAATCTTATCATTTATACCGCCTGAATCACCAGCTTTGGTTGCTATTAAATCTAGCCATGCTCTCTTCTTTGCTTCAACTTCCATTCGTACCTCATCATCCCACCATAACGTACTATTTTCCTTTCATTTGTTCAGTTATTTATACCACATACTTCGGTGGCTGCTTCCACAAAACCTTTCTTAACATCATCCCACACACTCTTCAAGTCTAAATCTAAATTATTCCAAACCACTAATATTTTCATTCAGTCAACATTTATAGTCCTATTTCACACCTTCATCTTGTATTCTTATACGCTGTAACGCAGTGGTAGACATAGATGTCCAACACCACAAACGTCTGGACGATTATTAATTGGACATAAGTCCAACTTAATATTAATATATATATACTAATAATAATCTGAATAATAATAAATAATCCTCATTCTTTCATCCATAATTATGAAGTCTATCATGCTTCTACTACAATCTTCTGAAGAAAGAAATTACTCGTCAGAAAAATATTAGAAGCCGGCCACAGTCGAGCGTGTGCCTGCTGTACTACCATATGTCAGAGGTGTCACAGACAAGATTGGCTACATCTTGAAGCGAGCTTCTATTAGAACATTCTACAAGCCGCCGAAGAAGATTAGTCAGTTCTTACCATTTGTCAAGTGTCTATTCCTCTACAAGATGCAGGAGTGTACAAGCTTGATTGTGATTGTGGTCTCTCATATATAGGGCAAACAAAGAGATCTATTAGAACCCGCGTAAAAGAACACATAGCTGACGTGAAGCATCAACGTTCCGGGAAGTCTGCAGTTTGCGATCATATCCTAGATGGCCCCAACCATTACATCAGATTTGATAGACCACAAATCCTCGCGAAAGAACATCGATTCCTACCAAGGATGATACGTGAGGCTATTGAAATTAAAAAAACATCCTAATTTCAATAGAGAAGGAGGCTGGGTACTACCACCTGCTTGGGATCCTATAATTAATAAAATTAAAACTAAACCCAAGCATACCACTGCAAGACTTCAAAACACAGTTAGTTCATTCTGCGTAGATCGGACCAAAGACAATAATTAAAAAGCTGAAGGTACTCCGGGTTAACTTTGACATTGGGAAGTCAGTCACCTCAGTCCCCCGTGACCATGGGTGCTGGAAAGCACCCGAAACGTCGGGTATTAAAATTAATATAAATAAAACGCGATAAAATCCGTAAAAGTAGTTTTAATCAATGTATAGTGTTCGCGTAAATATAAGAAATCATTAGAAAAATATTATTTTCCACACATACGATGAGGAGGTTTTCACCACTCCCATTTATACTTTTATCGCCAAACGTTCCCAATATCCTTTTATAACCAGATCTCTTCACACCAACTCTTCCATTAAAATGTCCTAACATAACAATATTTTCATTTCCTTTACATTTCATTAATACCACATTTTTTTCATCCTTACCATCTCCCAAAACTGCTCTGGGATACAAATGGGCTTAGATATGTCTCGGGCGTACACCCCTAGAACAAACAGTTTCCTAAAGCCCACTTTCGTTTCGTATCCATACAACCTTGAGCTTACACATTCATAATCTTTCACACATTAACTCATTATTTCTGAAAGGATGATAATGACTCCCTGGCATGCCCGCTTGGTCTCGTCTATACCAGACCAGTAAGCGGTAATACATGCCATGCCATGTGCAGTGGCATTCTTTCCCTTTCATTTCGTCTCATTTACAAATAACACATCTATTCCTCTATCATATATAATTTCGTATATTTCATCCATTTTATCATCTATTACTCCACATACATACATCATAGCCAGACGGGCGTCCGTAATCCACTTTTCGCCCCTCCGGGAGACAGAACGTTACGGGTGGCGGACCTCGTTGCCGGTTTTACTGTCAGAGTAAAACCCCTGCCCCATTAAAGGGGCGCCGAGAGTTTGGAGCTATTTCTTTTATTTTATACCTCATGGTGCAAACTAGGTAAATTTTACGCCTCTACCATGCGGCGAAGAACTGTGTCTGTACTTTCGACTTTGTTGCTCGTTTAGCATTACTCGGGGGACACCTGTGGGCCTAGGATTAGGTGGTCGAAGGTAACGGACGCGAGCGACTCATCCCCTTATTCTTTATCTCATCATCATCATCATTACAGCTCTTCACAAGCCGACTGCTAAACATAGGCCTCCCCTAAGGTATGCCACAAAGCACGGGCCTGAGCCACCTGCATCCATCGTCTTCCTGCATCTCTTACCAGGTCGTCTGTCACTCCTAGTGAGGGTCGCCCTACACTTCGCCTACCAGTACGAAGCTCTCGAGAACCTTTTTTCCCCAACGGTTGTCAGTTCTTCAAGCTATATGGCTGGACCATTGCCACTTCAGCTTACTAATCCGTTAGGCTATGTCGGTCACTCTGGTTCTACTGCGAGTATCCTTATTTCTAAGTTTATCACGCAGAGAAACCCCGAGCATAGCCCTCTCCATAGCTCGCTGAGCGACTTTGGCCTCATACGGCCAGCAGTGAAGGACCAAGTTTCAGTTCAGCATAGTGATGACCTATGATCACTAGCAACACGCACTGGTTTAATAGTCTCGTTTTCAGGTTTTGAGGTATAGCTGACGAATAATTTTTTTTATCTATATACATATAAATAAAATTGAAGTGTCTTTCAAAATAACTGAGCTTTATTGAGCTCAGGCAGTTATTTGTATGCCATTTAGACATGAATAACCACTTTTAACATGACATAACATGAAAAACCATTTTTTTTAATTTGTCCGTTAAATTGTCCGTCTGTCTCTACAGGCTTGTCTTCGGATCGGCTGAACTTCTTGTAATGAAACTTTACGAACATAAAAATAAAGATTAATGCCTGGAGTGATCCATGCAATATTTACTCGAAAGAATTTGGAGGTTTATTTTAAGAAATCCAAAGACATTTAAGTTGGTATATATATTTAAATCTCTTTGAAGAAACCCGAAACAGTATAAATGGTGTCTTTGATGATTATTTTATTTATCTTAAATCTAAATAATGCCACACTCATAAATCCGACTCAGATGAAGCAGGGGTGGGCAGCTAGTTTTAAATATAAATATATATATGTCAAGAACATGGTACGTACATAAATCTAACATTTAACCACACACTCTACTCTAAGCCAGAGTGCCAAATAATTCGACGTGATGTCCTTTGCAGCATGCTGAGCAACAATCTCAGAGTTGCACACAAAACCAAAAAATATATTTGAAAAAAATATAACGGTTTTATATGTTTTTTTTTATATATTTAAATAAAACTAGATTCTACAGATTATATCGCGTATATTAACTTATCAATTCACAGGATCTTCCCGTCACTACATCAGACAAAACAAATACAAATCCTCAACAAATAACAACGATTCCTTCCAAGAATGATTCGCGAGGCTACTGAAATCAAAAAATATCCTAATTACAATGGAGAAGATCGCTGGGTGCTACGAGGGCGGCACTGAAAATTTCGGGAATCAAGGAAGTGACACAACATTACTATTTAAAAATGTATTTATTGCTTTTCGAAGTATTCTCCGCGAAATCTGACACATTTTCCATACGATGGAACCAATCATTGAAATGGCAATGGCTCTCCAAAATGGCCGTTTTGTAGGCGTCCACAGCTTCTTCAGGTGATGAAAATCTCTGACCACGCAATTTATTCTTTATTTTAGGGAAAGTATAGAAATTATTAGAGCTTAGGTCGGGGCTGTACGGCGGATGGTCTAATAATTCTATGTTTTCTTGCTCTAAAAACTCTTTTGTTCTGTGTGCGGTGTGAGAACTCGCATTGTCGTGATGGAGGATGATGCGGCGGTTGCAGTTCTTTTTACGGAGTTCAGAAACCACTCTGTATTAACCGTTCATTGTCTCTCAAGAGGAATAGTCGTAACATGGCCGGTTTTGGAGACAAACGTGGCCACCATTTTTTTTTTTTGCAACACTCCGTGAACGAACAATTTTTGTTGGCTTTAACTCAGTTTCGAACACCCAAACTCGTGACTGGTTTTTTGTTTCGGGTTCGTACGCGTATATCCAGGATTCGTCACCTGATACGATATAGTATACAGCATTTGAGGATCCTGCGTGGAATCTTTCGAGAGTTCTGACGCACCAAGTAACGCGAGCCGCTTTTTGCTCTTCACAGAGCGAATGCGGTATCCATCGGGAAAACAACTTTTTACACCTAATTGTTCATCCAAGATTATTTGTATTTAACTCATGCTAATGTCTAAAGTTGCCTGAATTTCGCGGTATGTCACATGTCGATCTTCCTTAATCAGCTTACGCACAGCATCAACGTTTTCTTGGGTGACTGCAGTTTTTGGACGACCTTAACGGGGATCATCACTGAGCTTGACACGTCCACGTTGAAATTCGTCAAACCAGCGATATATTGTGGTTTTGGATGGGGCTTCATCACCAAATGCAGAAATCATCCGGTCAATACACTGTTTTTGTGTTAAACCACTTCGAAAGTCATAATAAATCATCGCTCTTGAATTTTCTCGAGTCAATTCCATTTTCTCAACGACTAAACAAGTTTGACAAAACCTTGTGACAAGACCGAGAATCTTTTTTTAAATAAATAAATGGTATTCGATTTTTAAAACCAAGGAGTTTTCAATTAAAAATATTTTAATATGACAGGAACATTGGAAATATTCCATTCCTGATACTTTTAGTGCAGCCTAGTATAATCTATAATTAATAAAATTAAATCCCTACCCAAGCATACAACTACAAGACTTCGAGATACTATAAGTTCATACTGCGTAGATCGGAACAAAAATTAATAATTTTAATCTGAAGTAGCCGCGGTTAATTAAGACATTGATAGGACGAACAACTCAATCCCCGTTGGAAATGGGTGCTGTAAAGCGCTTGAAATGCCGGGAATATAAAATAAGTTAATATACGCGATAAAATCTGTAAAATCTAGTTTTATTGACATAAATAGTTAAAAAAAACCTTATAAATAACGACGCACCGTTAATAACGCAGTCCAAATATTTTAGTTCAGTAAGACTGTTCATTTCGAAGTCAGCGTGACCGATTTTTTCCTTCGCTTCAATAAGTTCTTGGTAGAGTTTGTTCTGCAATGTAACGACAAAGTTATTTGATTCTGAATAGCAATGATTACAGCATATGATTATAAATATATTGTCCTTTCTATAAATGCAAGTTTAAAAATTGTTTTATCATCTTCAATTTAAACTTACTTAAATTAATATTGGTGGGTGTCGTAAGAAACGACAGAGGGAAACTGATTCAGGAGATGAACAGCAGCAGCTTTCTGATATTAACTTAAAATAATAAAAAACTGCAGTTGCCGGCGCTAAGAGAGGCCGATTTTGCGCAGTTGACTTTTACACATATATATAAACTAGCTTACCAGGCAGACGTTGTTCTGCCCTTTTCGACGACCCTTTGTCATGTCCTATTAAAAATCCTTAAATTTGCAAAAAAAACTATCCTATCTCTCGAGGTGGACCAAACTGCATACGGTGTGCAAATTTGATTAAAATCGGTTAAGTAGTTTAGGAGTCCATCGCGGACAAACAATATATATATATATATATATATATATATATATATATATATATATATATATTTATATAACGTGTCACGTCATAAAATAGAAATTACATACCTGTATTTCTGGATGGAATGCCAATTCATATACGCAATACGCAAAAATAGATCCAGTGGTGTCAAAACCGGCTTGCAAGAAAACCGCTGCTTGAGCCACTAAGGTATCCTCGCTAATGTCTGCAATATAACAATTATACTGGTTTAATTTATCGAAATGAATACCTTTAAACATTTTTTAATTCAATGGATTTAAAGATCTATCTTACCAGATCGTCGCTCCATCTAGTAGGGGCCTCCATACACTTTGCCTACTAATACGAGGTTGCCACTCGAGAACCTCTATCCCTACGGCTATCGATTCTTCGATTTGGCCGGCTAATTGCCATTTCAGCTTACTAATTCATTTTGGTATGTCGGTTATACCATCCTAGGAAGATAGGCAGGAAGGCGATTGATGCAGTTGGCCCAGGAACGTGCTTTATAGCTTTTCTTAGGGGAGGACTATTCTCAGCAGTGGACTGTGAAGGGCTATCTATAATGATGATCTTATATTACTTTTTTATCTTACTACAAAATGAGGATATCCATAGTGGGATCTGAGTAAGGTACTATCGATGGGGAAGAATAGGTGGCAGTTTCCTATTAAAAAGTGAAGTGTAGACTATATGGAGTACAACCGACGACAAATGACCTAGTAAGAGTTACAGGAAGTCGATGGATGCAGGTAACATAACAATGCAAGTGCTAAATCCAAATTAGTAAATTGGTTTATTGTTAATAATTTGCATTTAAATGACACTAAAACTAAATGTATGAAATTCATAACTCCGAATGTCAAACATGTTAGCACTAATGTAATTTTAAATGGGGAGGAGCTGAGTCTTGTTGATACCACCATTTTTCTTGGAATCACACTAGACGCAAAGCTTCAATGGCTCCCCCATATATCAAAACTAGCTAGCAGACTTAGTTCTGCAACATATGCTGTGAAAAAGATTAGAAGTCTTACCAATATTGAAACAACTAGACTAGTTTACTTTAGCTATTTTCATAGAATAATGTCGTCTGATGAACTCGCGACTGACACTGAAATTATATTTAGTTTACAAAAGAGGGTCATTAGAGCAACCTATGATTTAAAACCTAAAGAGTCGCTCAGACAAACATTTAAGGAAATTACATTTATAAATTTAATGTACACAAAAATAAAAGTAGTTTTACAGAAATAAGTGATTTTTATTCTGTAAATACTAGGAACAGACACGAGCTAGTAGTACCAGTTACTCGACTCCACCGAGTCAGTAATTCATTCTTGGGGCGATGTGTATGATTTTACAACAAAATCCCAGAAAATATACAAAGTTTGACCTGCACAAAGTTATAACTTTACTAAACTAAGTTTGTATAAAAAGTTAGTAAAATAAAAAAGTAGAATAAAAGTGTTATTATAATATTAAGGCATTTATGGATGAACCCTGGAAAGGGTGATTGCTACCGAGCTATTTCTAATTTGTTATGTGTTGTTAATTGTAACATATATGATTGTAAGCTGTTTTTTTTTTAAAGTCCGCTGGGTTTCTTGGTGGTTCTTCTCAGGACAGAGGCTTTTTCTGAATCAGTGGTAAATTAAAAAGTGACTTTCAATAAGTATTATTTATAATCTATATTGAATAAAAAGTTTCTGTTTCTGTTATACGTGGTGTAAAACCGTGATGAATTTACCGTCATCATTGGAGACCGTAGGGTGGACACCGCGAAACCACTAACGAAAGTGGAATTTCGATATAGGTAAATTCATATCTTTATCTTGAATTTGCTTGTTCAAAAACACGATTCTATAATTTCGACTCAATCATAATTATTTGCGAAAACACCTCTAAAAATCACTATAGTTGAAATTACAACTAAATTACTTAATCTATATGCTTGGGAATCACTCAAATATATTCATAACATCAATATTCATAATTTAATTGCTCATTATTTTGATTACTTAAATCAATATTTTTTTAAATATTTTAAGACTGACAATATCTAAGCGGTCTTTATCGTAGCGAGCGTTACGCAATTTTAGACCTTATGCCAGCGTTTTTTAAGTTTTTAATAGAAATTATGTATTCACTCGGATCAGTACGGCGATAGCCCGTACCAATTTTTCGATGTGTCGCATCGTCCGTACGAAATCAACTGTACAAAATTCTTCCGATAATTTATGTTTGTATACTCTAAATTGGTATCAACAACATCTACAACTATTTTTACTCATATTACTAGGTGCTAGGACTCCTTTTCTGCCTAGGAGTCCATCTGGATAGATCTCATCTCGTCTATTTTTTAGAAGAAATAGAATAGAAAGAAACAAAAAGAAGCGCTTTTACCGGTCAGAACGGTATAGAGATCCAGTATAATTACAGAGGCATTCAATCTTACTCCTCAGAGATGACGACGCATCTGTAACCATCTTTGTTGGAATTTTGCTGCAGGTGTCCAAGAACTTAAGTAGCCACTATGAGCAAGACATCAAAGTAGTGGTTCAGCTTCTCATGAAGTGTTAATCAATGAATATACAAACAAATATACATATAACAAAACAAAAAGCAGATTATATGTACAATTTGGCGGCCTTATCGCTACATAGCGATCTCTTCCAGGCAACCAAAGGTTTAAAGAAATAAAACAATGAAAACTAGGTAGGTGGTGCAATATAAATATACATAATATAATATCAATACATGCGATATATACACAATTCATGAAATTATATAAATTACTAATACTTACATAATAAAAATAAAGTAAAACATATAATATATATACACAAATATATGAATATATAAAGAAACTTACACATTTACCCAAAAAAAGAAGCAATAAAAATATAAACAAATTGAAAAATTTACCTTCGTTGTCTCTTACACAGTCTTGTTTTAGCTTTATTAAGGCATCAAGCAAGTCTCTATTCTCTCTTATCTCAACCTCATATCCTCCACGTTCGGCAACGATCGTGCGGAAAATTTTTCTAAAGTATTCCGTTACAGATTTTGGGAATGCGGTAAATCTAAAGAAAATTATTAATTAGTTTTTTCATAGAGATATTTCTTGTTTAAAAAACAAGTGAATGACTGTTTTCAAAACTCAAATGTACCAGCTAAAGGAATTTATAAATTTGAATTTGGAATTCTTAACCAAAGAGGAGATATTTCAGATCAAAGTGGTCAGTACGACAAAACGCTAATTTCATATATGTATATGTAAGGACCCAATATATGTCATAGTGCAACATATATGTATATGTAAGGACCCAATATATGTCATAGTACAACAAACGTAGAGAACCTTGCTCCTCGTAAAAATAAAGTTTTGATGCTAGAGTATCAAAATGATTTCATACTCAAAATCCTTAAACTAATTTTGAACAAAACATTGTATAATAATCTTTTTTTTTAAGCTATTGCATAGCTTCTATCGCGGGCCTTGAGTGCGAGAAAATCCAGAAATTTCGTAACTAAAAAAACCTCACGCTCTCCGACGGGCACGGAGGTGTGGCTTGAAGGCCGTGCATTGTCTAACGATGGTCTAACGTCGTTTCTTTTCCTCAGTCTTCGACACGGTGTTTGCGTATAAAGTGTTTTGAAATTTTGAATATGAATGAACAAAGTGCATTTATTATTAAGGTTGCTCTCTCGCAAAAAGCTTGAAAAAAGCGTGCAGATGAACCAACTTTTCGTCGACACTTACAGAGAAATTACATATGAAAAAAATAGCTAGTAATCTACATGATCTGATACGTAATTTGGTTTAGCCATAATTTTTCTATCGGTGTCACATAATAAATAAAAAAATACCCAAATCACCTCCAAATCGTTGAGATGAAACCACTTTACTCCTTCATTGTTTATCAAAGGAATATAAAAAAAATATCTACTGCTTTGCAATACAAAATAAAATAATTTGGTGTGGTTACTTTTTAGAAATATGTATTATTTTTATGATAATAAATTAAAAATGCGTCCCGATTAAATACTGCGTCTATATCACCCCCGCATTCGTCCACGAATTCAGTGCGGGGCGCATCGTGTTGCTAGGTGGACGTACGCCGCGTTGCGAGAGCTCAGCACTACGAAATAAAATCGTAAAATATTACTGCAAAAATTTAATTTTGTTAATAGTGGAGTAGGTTTTTTCTGATTCTTGTTTAATAGTAGTGTTTTATAGTTATATTAATTGTACAGTTTTATTAATGTTTAAGTTTAGTTTGTAAAACATGGGGAATAAGCAGAAACGATTGAAGAGAGGTCTAAAAAAATATTACAAACAAAAATTGATTGATTATATGTTGTTTAAAAAGTATTCTTATCAGTTTTTTTTTGTGTTAAATGGATGCTAAATATAAAAGAATGCTTCAGTATTGATAGCAATTTATTAACGAAATATCTGTTGAGATGTGTCTAGAAATTATTAATACTTATTTTTATTTATTTATTAAAATAATAAATAAATAAAAATAAGTATACATTTATCTATATTGAGTACTAGTTATTCCCCGCGATCTCGCCCGCGTGGAATATGGATTTCATGGGTTTTAATTTTTTTGCGCGGAACCCTAATTCTTTTTGTAAAACAAAAGTAGTTCAAGTTATTCCTTATATCATCAGCTATCTGCCAGTGAAAGTCCCGTCAAAATAGATCCAGCTGTTTCGGAGATTAGCTGGAACAAACAGACAGACAGACAGACAGACCGACAGACAGACAAAAAATTTAAAAATTGTGTTTTTGTTATTAGTACTTTCATATGCATTTAATAAAAAGCTGTTATTTCAACATTACAAACAGACACTTCAATTTTATTTATTTGTAGATATAGATATAAGATATTATTCATATTGGTGTCATTTTAAAGGGAATATCATGTACTATTATAATAATAAAATAATTGATAGGACTATGACACCACTAAGGGAAGTGAAATTTTGATATAGGTAAATTCATGTCTTTATCTTCTCGCGTCTTAACGCAATTCCTTTGTATAGTGCGACGTTGCCACTCTTATTAGTTATTCCGCTTCGTAATATTTTATTTATAGGTGATATTTTGTTTATGTAGGTATTCGATAGATTCCTATAGTCTGTTTTTTTCGCAGGAGACAAAAATAACAGATCTTTATTAGATTCTTTTAGCCCGAATAATACAGTTTTTATGATTCTGGTTCAGATTAGATTTAATTTTAGTCACTTAAGTTTCGTATATTGTTCAAAATAATGAAATAAATCCACAGAATCTGCAGTTACGAAAAAAAGCAATATCATTTTAGTCTCCGGCGAAAAAAAAAGATATATATCATGATTAATTTACCAACTAGTTATTCGTTTACTAAATACGAAAAAATATCTAGGATTCCCCAGCCGTGATACATTACAGATTGACTATATTATCATTTATTTTACTATTGTAAATAAGTACTAATTGTAGATATTGACAGGTTTAATAGAAGTTCATTTTCTTATATTGTGACTAATAACCTAATATGACCTTGGGAGGAAACTCATTTTAATATAAGATTTTACTGCAATGACTGCCAATGGGTTGTTAATTTCTACAATAGACCGTGGCGTATTGTTGCTGACATGAATAACTCCGAAAATATAATTTATTTACTTGATCGTGTTGAGTTTTTGTGCTCTCACTGCGAGTTTACTTTTTATGATCACTATCTTAAGGAAGAGTGCGAACTATTTACCTAATCTGTACTAAATTAATCTATACTTAACTAGATTCATTTTTGTGAAAGGCTATTTTTGTTAAATTAAGATATTATGTTTGGTTTTGCAGTTATTTGAATTACGTCGTATGACGTCAGATTATCGGTAAAGTTTAATACCGCACGATATTTGACGTCCATATAACCATGAATATATTTATATTTTAATTCCTTGTGTATAACACACGCATTAATGATCATTGATTTAATGACATTTTTCGCTATTGTTTTATTCGTATTTTAGTGTATGGAGGCCATACGGTGTAAAATAGTCAATTTGGTGTTTTATAAAATGTTTCGTTCTAGAAATGATAAAACGCTTAAAAAAAATTGTTTTCTTATCGGTCACCACGCTCAAAAAGTGTAACTTGATTTAATATCAAAGACTTAACTGCATAAATAAAATAAATAATTAATTATAATTGCATAAGTTGATAAAAAATGCTATGCAATAGCTTTACCGCGGCAGTCCCCGAGTGCCACACGTCTTTTTTTTTTTGTTAAATATATTACATGTACAGAAATTTGCAACAGTATCAAAATTAGGATACCTGTATTTTTGGGGCTAAATTTCTTCTCAATTCTTAATTCTACTTACCAAATATTAACAGTTTCCGAACTTTATTAACAGAAACCGAACAGTCAACAATATTTTACGTTATGAATGTCATCTCGGAAGACTAAGATGGAAGCACAATATGCAATTAAACTGGTTCCGTTCACCCTCAATAACAAAACAACTATACTTCGAGTATAAACACTGCTGTGTAGGGATTGAAAGTGTTAGTACCTACTCAGTTAAAACAGGTTTTTTTTTATAGGATAGGGTGACAAACGAGCACACAGTCCACCTGATGGTAAGTGGTTGCTCTGGCCCATAGACTTCTACCGTAGTGTTGCCCAAAATCGGTCTTGGTCTTGCAGTCTTGGTCTTGGTTGGTTTAATATATATATATAGTCTTGGTCTTGGTCTTGCGCCAATACTCCTGGTCTTGTTCTTGGTCTTGGTATTGCGCTCTCAGTCGTGTTGTTGGTCTTGGTCTTGCAGCAAGAGTCTCGCAAGTCTTGCAATTACCTATTAGCCTATTGTTATTTATTAAACGTTACTTTATATCTTAGAACAACTTAACAGAGTAGGCACATTTTGAGCTTGAATTAACATAGCCATAGAAAGACCAATCAAATTAATAAATGTCTAAACATTTAATGCGAGATTCGAAAAATCAACTAATACCAAGTGGGGTTTGAACCCACGACCTAAGCGATCCATGCCGATGCTCTAACCAACTGAGCTGTCTACCAAGTCTCACGGCCACGGGAGTTTACATTTAATAAGCTTACATGTGCTAAAACTTAGTCAAAACATATAAAAAACAAATTAATGACATTAAATTGACTGTATTATAAAGAACATTATCTGTCTAGAAAGAGATTGATAGATCCTTATATGAAATGGAATAAAAGAGTTATATAATATACCATTTATTTAAATAAAAAAATAAAATACAATACAAATTAAATTACATAACAGTACACAATAGCTTTGACATTACTGTTACTTTATATTAATTCTTTTGACCAAGAATTAATACAAAGTAACCATCTGGCTGACTCATCACTCAACCTATTTCTGTTTTATAATTACTAATAATGCTTTAGAAAATAATCTCTCAGCAGGTACTGAAGTTGCAGGTATTGAAAGAAAATCAGGGGCCATCTTCGATAAAGTCGGATATTCTGTCTCATGCGTCCTCCACCACTCTAAAATGTCTTCCGAACTGGCGGCTCTGAGTTTACTTAGGTACTCCTCCAACTTGTATATAACTAAGCTTTGATGAAAAGATCCAGATCCAGATGAGGTCGAGAGACATGCATATAATTTCTCAAAGTCTAGCAGGCTTTCTGTTTTAATTTGCTTCCCCCGTAATGTCATGTCAAAAGTCTGAGTCTTATGCCTTGGGTCTAAAATTAAAGAGGTACAATAAATCCAGTTGCTCTTTTTATAATATTTAAAGCATTTTGTCTCGAGCTGCTTGAAAACCCAGAATGAGTCTTTCATCCACTTCGGATCGATTAGGTTTCTCATCTAATTGTTTTACCATGGATTCAATTTTATCGAGCAAGAGATTGAATGATACAATAACTAGCGGTAATGTAACATATTTTTCTCCACCAAGTTTCGTTGATAGAAGTTTAAAGTTTATTAGAAACATGTATTTTTTTCGAGTATTTGCCATTCACTATCTGTGATTTGAAAATCATTCAATTCGGTGACAGAAGTGCATAATATGTTGATGCCAGTTATCACTTTTAAACCAAATCCAATCATATCATGTGTGGAATTCCATCTCGTTGGACAGTCGAGTATGGGGTTCAGATTTGATGGCACGCCAGCTGCTTCACAAGCAGACTGAAACTTCCTCTTCAATATCTCACTTCTTTTTATTTTACTGGAAATACTGCGTAATTTTGTTATAGCTGTACGTGAGTCAGCAATATTTGGCGCATATTCTTCATCTTCCTCAGTTTCGTCTTCATTATCTTCATACTGCTGTTTTTGTCCCTTATTGTCAGTTTCACTGTGTAATGCTAAGGTCTTTAATAAATCTTGTACACCAAGGTTCAAAATGTGAGCAAAGCACCGGAAATGTTGATTGTCTGAATCAAAGTGTGGCAGCTGTTTGTCCAATTCATACATAAATTTGGTATTTGCAGTTGCGTTGTCGACCGTGATACCCTGTATTTTATCAATTATGTCATATTCCAATAAGCATTATGTCCCCAGTATGTCGACCGCGTGATGGTATAAAATCAAGGACTATACGACAATAGTGACCCCGTAGTAATTCCTACCAGCAATTGATGTCCATCCATCAATGTTAAATGACATTTTAGATGAAAATTGTTGTAGTTGTTTCTTAAGATTCAATTGAAGCTCTTCAAACCGTTCTTTGACCTTCCTTCTAAGTGTGGACCTTTTAGGAAACACCATATTTGAGCGAATTGATCGAAAATATACTTGTTGTAAGATATTTTTTAACCATCCAATCAACTGTAACTGTCGTGATGTTGTCACTGCTATTTTCAGACTGAAATAAAACAGTAAATCATGTGTCTCGCCGATTATAAAAACAAATGAAAATATGAGTGAATTATAAATGCATATTTAACACTATAAGATTATAACTATAACACTATAAGATATTAAGATTGAACTGAACCCCATACTCGACTGTCCAACGAGATGGAATTCCACACATGATATGATTGGATTTGGATTAAAAGTGAGAACTGGCATCAACATATTATGCACTTCTGTCACCGAACTGAATGATTTTCAAATCACAGATAGTGAATGGCAAATACTCGAAAAAAATACATGTTTCTAATAAACTTTAAACTTCTATCAACGAAACTTGGTGGAGAAGAATATGTTACATTACCGCTAGTTATTGTATCACTCAATCTCTTGCTCGATAAAATTGAATCCATGGTAAAACAATTAAGTGATGAGTCAGTCAGATGGTTACTTTGTATTAATTCTTGGTCAAAAGAATTAATATAAAGTAACAGTAATGTCAAAGCTATTATGTACTGTTATGTAATTTAATTTGTATTGTATTTTATTTTTTTATTTAAATAAATGGTAGGTATATTATATAACTCTTTTATTCCATTTCATATAAGGATCTATCAATCTCTTTCTAGATAGATAATATTCTTTATAATACAGTCAAGTTAATGTCATTAATTTGTTTTTTATATGTCTTGACTAAGTTTTAGCACATGTAAGCTTATTAAATGTAAACTCCCATGGCCGTGAGACTTGGTAGACAGCTCAGTTGGCTAGAGCATCGGCATGGATCGCTTAGGTTGTGGGTTCAAACCCCACCTGGTATTAGTTGATTTTTCGAATTTCGCATTAAATGTTTAGACATTTATTAATTTGATTGGTCTTTCTATGGCTATGTTAATTCAAGCTCAAAATGTGCCTACTCTGTTAAGTTGTTCTAAGATATGTATAAAGTAACGTTTAATAAATAACAATAGACTAATAGGTAATTGCAAGACTTGCGAGACTCTTGCTGCAAGACCAAGACCAACAACACGACTGAGAGCGCAATACCAAGACCAAGAACAAGACCAGGTGTATTGGCGCAAGACCAAGACCAAGACTGGCTAAGTCTCGTCTTGTTCTTGCATTTGGGCAACACTAATCTACCGCAATCCTCGATTACGAATCAAAATGCACATGCGTTGTCACCTGTGAGAACTAAGATGGAATGCCTCGTTTCCAGTAAAAAGGGTCTCCAGTTCTCTACACTTACCGTACGAAATTCAGCAGCATTAAGCTGCTATTTAACGCTGGTATTCTGTGAGAGCGTAGTTCTTCCCGGGTAGAGCCGACCCGTTGGTGCTACAACTATACTACTACTATAACTGCAGCATGGCTCTACCGCGTATATAAACCAGGAAAGCGAGATGCTAGGCGCCGTTCAGGAGAGGACTGTTCAACAGTTTAATATTGTCAATGATGATAAATCTTGCAAGAACACTTTTTTATAGAATAAGGGTTACAAACGGCAGTCCATTTGATGGTAAGTGGATGCTTAGCTCCATAGACAACTACATCTATTCTCGATTAAGAATGAAAATTCAGATACTTTAGCACCCCCGAGGACTAAGATGGAATGCCCTATTTCCAAGTAAAAGGATCTTCTGTTCTCTACACTCACCAAACTAAACACGCTTTAAGCTGCTATTTGACGCTGGTATTCAGTAATAGCTTGGTTATTTCCCTTGAACTTACGCAAAATATACTTAATCAATACATTCTTACCCAAAAAAATCGACAATTTCAGGATAGAAGAAAATGCTGACCCAGCTTAGTCCCCTGAGCACATTGAACTCCATAAATTCTTTGGTGATAGATCTTAAGGGACTTTCTCCTGTAAGCGTGGCATCACCAGCTACTCCGAATGCAGAGGCTCCAATTATATCCGTAGTATAATCCGTAAACATCATCTGGAGGAAAGAAAACGATTTTTATCTCCTCTGAGATCAAGCATTTGTAAGTTTCATTCAATTTCAATTTCATTTCAAAATCCAGATTAAAGAAAGAAAGAATGAAAAAATATTTATTTTTACACACACAAGGCACCAGAATACAGAAACAAAGTCAAAACAAAAAAGTAACAATTTATGAACAAACAAAAAGCCAGTTAAAATTAGGAAAAAAAAATTGTATATAATATATATTCTTAAAACTGGTGCCTCAGGGTGATGCTAAAAGTTAGGAACCAATTCAGCATGATGTCAGGTTGGAAACCTAACGCTGATTTTCTATCGGCCCCCTGAATTGCATTCGTCTTCACCTCTGAAACCAGTTACCGTGTACTTCCGCAAGAACAATCAGTATACGTGAACTCTATGAAAAAACATATATAATTACTTATATAATAAATGATTAATAAAATATGTATATAATATATGACAGGATACTAATTAAATACTTTATTATTAGCAAGATACTGTGCGTGAAACTGTAACAACATAATAACATCAGCAAAAAAATAAAAAAATAAATTAAAATAAAATATAGAACATAAAATGTACCTCTCAAATAACCATCAGATATAGGACATGTTAGCATTAGTGTTAACCATGCCTAGGTCTTTTTGTGCATTTAACAAGTACTGTTTTAGGTGACTTTTAAAGGTAGTTATAGAGCTTAGCTACCTTAGAGGTGATGGTATGTTATTCCATATTTTCGAGGCTGCATAGCGTAATGCTCCCTTGAAAGATGCCGATTTGTGCTTTTGTACCGAAAGTTGGTGCGAGCACTGTCTTCTATCACATTGCCTCCTTGTAACAACCCAGCCAAGTTTATTATACAAGTAAGATGGTTCTTGATGTTTTATGACGCCAAAAAGCAAGCACGCTAGATGCAATTACTGTCTCGACTTCATTTTAAGTATTGCGTGATCATTAAAAAACGGATTAAATTGAATTCGATTTTAATTTCATTTTTAAATTTCAAATTCGATTTCAAAATCGTTTGAGCGATAATCTTGATATAGTATACTCTCATAAGTAAAGTAACAACCGAATTTTTTGCACAAACTTTCTTTCACTTCTATAAGAAAGCTCTTGGATCAGGCAAGAGTCTGATGGGCAGGTCTGTTGCTCCGTTAGTTAGATTTTATAGAATAAGGATGTCAAAGCACACAGTCCACCTGATGGTAAATGAATCCTGTGGCCCATAGACATCTTATATATATATATATATATATATATATCCATACGAAAAACAGCAATTAAGCTGCTATTTCACACTGGTACTCTGTGAAAGTGTGATCATTCCCCGGTCTGTAATCTGTATAAAAAAGTTAAGGGAAAATGGTAAATTAATGCTATGACACATAGACCAACATCTATCATACATATAAATAAAATTGAAAAAAAAGTTACAGCCTATATACGTCCCACGTGGGATATAGGCTGTAGCTTTAACTTTTTTTGACTTTCAATAAGAATTACTTGTAATCTATATTGAATAAATAAATATTCTATTCTATTCTATTCTTGAACCCGATTTGCTCACGTACTGTGAACTTTACAGCGAGCGCTAACCATCTGAGCTACCACGGATATCTGAGATACCACACAGGGGGTTTTATGTATGATATTATATTGCTGTTTGTCTGTCTGTGCGCACTAATCTTAGAAATGGCAGAACCGTTTGAATTGTGACGAAACCACTAACTAGTGATCCAGGATACATTTTATGATAATATCTTCTTTTTTTTTGTTAAACCGAAATACTGATAAAATAAATAGTTTTATTGATTATTGATTATTATAAACTGAACATTTTGTTTTTCTCTTTTACACAAAAATGTTTATAAAAAACTCCCTCCTCATTTCACACGGTTTTTAATGCGGATGTTTAGCCAGTTAATAGTCACATATGTACTTGTAATAGTGGAGACGAACTGTCCACTATTAACAGACTCCGAGTGGTTTTCTTTAAGGTGGAGAAATGAAACTACTGTTTATGTTTATGAATGTACTGTCGAATGGGATTCGGAATGGAATATCTTTTGCATCAACCTTGCCTATATTTATATGGCTGGCTCACTATTGATTTGCCAATGGTAACAATTAATATTTTGCCTAGCCAATTATATTGCCTATTTTATGACCAATGAAAACTATTTAAAATATACAATTATCTACGTTTCGTTTCCCGGCGTGAGACTTGTTTGTTGTTCACGAAGCTACGTCGCTGGACCGGGCTATATAAGACATGCAGATCGGTGCGCACGCGTAGTCGGCGGGCGGCGGCGGTGTGGAATACAGCTCCGGAACAGCAAGAGGAAACGAACTGCGGCGTTGAAGAAACGGCTCACCATTGGTCGACGGATACGTGACGATAGCGGCGTGTGAAGTCGGTGTGGCGCTGAATGATATTTGCGGCTGCTTCTTGTTTCTTTATAAGAACGTCAAATTATCTATATACAGTCCGCAGTATCTCAGTAGCCAAGAATAATTAGGAAATAAAATGTTTTTTTTTTATTTATTCTCGCCTTCCGCGTTATGGTAGCAGCGGAGTATATATTATTTATTCCCGTTTCGGTTTGATTAATCTGGCTGCTACATCACTCTCCCCCCAGCGAAAGCGTACCGGAGGCTTGACGACTCGCCCGTATTTCGTAGTTTTTAAAATAGGTTTCAACTGGGTTGATGTAGATGATGAATTTTCAAGCTTCCTCGCTGGTGGTTTTGATGATGATGATGAATCCTCTGCAGTATCCTCGTTAATAATATAGGCTGGCTTTAGTCGGTCGATCGATATAATCGTAGATTTCCTTCCGGGTATTTGTAGTTTAAAAGTCTTGCTATTTCTCTCTAATACTTTATACGGTCCATCGTAGGTAGGTTGAAATTGTTTTTTCATTGCGTCGTTTCTTACAAAAACTTGCTTGCATGTTTTCAAATCTTGGTGAATGAATACTGATTTATTATTTCTGTGTGATTGCATTTCGGTGCATTTCAACGATAAGGCTTTGTTAATTGATTCTCGAAGTTTAGTTACGAAATCGTAATCCATTTCTTGTTTGTTTGACGCTGCTGAACTGAAGAAGTCACACGGCAGCCTTATGCTGCAGCCGTAGGTTAGCTGAGCGGCGCTAAGACTAGTGTCTGCACGCGGTGTTGCTCGTAGTCCGAGTAGCACTGTAGGTAGCTCATCAATCCACTTTGTATGTTGAGATAAACGAGTTTTGAGTGCAGTCTTTAATGTACGATGCCATCGTTCGATTATTCCGTTTGACTGAGGATGGTATGCTGTTGTACGCGTCTTCTGTATTCCCATAGTTTGAAGAAGTTTGAGGAATAGGTTGCTTTCGAAATTCCTTCCTTGATCCGTTGTGATGGTTTTAGGTGATCCGAAACGAGTAATCCAATTTTCATAAATTATCTTCGCGACGGATTCGGCTGAAGTATCATCGGTAGGTATTGCTTCTGGCCATCTTGTTGTTCTGTCGATCATTGTTACGAGATAACGATGTCCTTGCGGTGAAGTAGGTAATGGTCCAACGATGTCAACGTGCAAGTGTTCGAATCTCTCCGTGGGTGGAAATGTAGCTAGACTACTTGATGTATGCCTTTGTACTTTGCATTTTTGGCATTGAATGCATTGCTTCGCCCAGTTGCCAACATCCGCTTGCATTGCAGGCCAAAAGAATTTTTCAGTGATGAGTTTTCTTGTTGTTCTAACACCTGGATGACTAATGTTGTGCAGTGCATTGAAGACTTCGCGACGACATTCTTCTGGTATGTATGGTCGCATGGTTGTCGTTGAGGCTTCACAGTATATAGGTAGATGCGTCATTGGCATTGTAACTTGCTTGATGGACAAGTTACCTTGCTTCGATAGATGTTTTATGTTGTCACTATCTCTGTCTTGTGCTGCGGCGATCTTATGATAGTCGATTGATGTAGGGCACGTTACACTGTCGATTGGTACGCGACTGAGTGCGTCGGCAACTATGTTGTCCTTTCCACTGATGTGACGTATGTCGGTCGTGAATTCACTTATGAAAATAAGTTGTCTTGCTCTTCGTGGTGTTTCCGATAGTGATGGTTTCTTTGGAAGTACATATGTTAATGGCTTGTGGTCGGTAAAAACGATCAGGTTTCGACCCTCGAACGTTTTTCTGAAGTGCTTGATAGCCATGTAAATAGCGAGTAGCTCTCGGTCGAATGTACTGTAGTTACGTTGAGTATCGGAGAACTTCTTCGAAAAATATCCAAGTGGTTGCCATTTCCCATTGCTGTATTGTTGGAGAAATGCTCCTGCTGAGAGATCGGATGCGTCGCTGAAGATAGCAAGGGTTGCTTCGTGTGATGGGTGAGCGAGTAAAGCTGCATTTTGGATCGCAATTTTACAAGCTTCAAATGCCTTCGTGGCTTCATCGTTCCATTCGATTGACGTTTTATCTTTTTTCTTCGTGTTGTGAAGGTAGGCGTGAAGTGGTGCTTGGATTTCAGCGGCTTTAGGTATGTGTTCTCTGTAAAAATTTATCATCCCAAGAAAACGCCTTAGCTCTTCGATAGTTTTAGGTTTTGCATAATCGATGATTGCTCTGACTTTTTCGGCAGGCGGTTTTATTCCTTCCTTGCTGACGGTGAAACCAAGAAATTGAACTTCTTGCTGTCCAAATATGCATTTCGAAGGGTTGATTGTGATTCCGTTGTCTTCTAATCGCTGTAGCACGGTGCGTAGATGGGTTTCGTGCGTTTCTTTATCAGGGCTTGCAACAAGGAGATCATCAATAAATGCGAAAACGAAATCCAGTCCATGAAGTACTTCGTGTATGAATCTTTGGAAAGTTTGACCTCCGTTCTTTAATCCTGGGATCATTCTTGGGAATTCGAATAATCCCATTGGGGTAATTATTGCTGTCTTCTCTATGTCTTCATCGCGGACTCTTATTTGTTGGTAAGCTCGGTTGAGATCGATGGTGGAGAATATAGTCTTGTCTGATAGTTGATGAGTGAAATCCCTGACTCGCGGTATTGGGTAGCGGTCAGGAGTGGTAATAGAATTCAGTCTTCTGTAATCTCCACAAACTCGTAATTCTCCGTTCTTCTTCGGTACAATGTGAAGTGGTGATGACCAAGGGCTTTTGCTTGGACGGCATATTCCTTGCTCAATCATGTTTTCGAATTCCTTTCGAACTTGCTCGTATAGGTGTGGTGCGATTGGACGTGCACGACAATGAAGTGGTGGTCCATTGGTGTCGATGAAATGCTCAACGTCGTTCTTCGGTGTTAATTTCATTGAAGTTATTCTTGTGATACCAGGGTATTCTTCGAGGATCTTGTGATACGGTTGTTGCACATCTATGCTTCTTATTGTGGGCAGATTGGTTGCTTGTACAAAAGACTGAGATGCAAGATTGGTTTTCCCGTCGATGATTCTTCTATTTTTGATGTCGACGACCAACTGGTGATGTTGAAGAAAATCAGCACCGATGATTGGTTTGCTGACTTTAGCGACGATAAATCTCCATTTGAATGGTCGGAGTAGATTAAAATCAAGTTCCATTGTTTTTTCTCCATATGTAGGAATAACCGTATTGTTTGCTGCATAGAGTTGAAAATCTAGTGGCTTCAACTTCTGTCCTTGCTTCGGCGGTAACACTGAGATATTTGCTCCGGTGTCGATAAGGAAAGTAAGCTTGCTTTTTTTATCGGTGACGAAAAGACGGTAGGACTTTGCTGTTACGCTGGATCCCGTCGCATCGAGCGTACTAGTTAGTTTTCCGTATTCGTATTTTCATTTTTGAATGTACACGGTGCTGTGCATTTTCTTGCCTCGACCCCGAAACGTCGATGATAGTAGCAGTAAGGGGATCTTGATGTTGAGCTTATTCGACTTCTACTTGCAGAGCGGTTGCGACGAAAAGGTGATCTTCGGTGTTGCTGATTGCGCTGGTTGTACTGTTGCTGGTAAAAGGTATGATGCTGGGAAGCTTTGAGCGCGGCGACTTCGAATGATAGCTTCCGAATTTCTTCGAGAAGAAACTGGGTATCATTGGCCTTTGTTGAAGTGTCTTCGATGATCGATATGTGTGAGCTACTGCTGTTTTCGATCATCTTGTCCGCCAGGAGTGCCAGTTCGTCGAGCTTCGTCTGCGTGCTGAATGTTTCGCTGACTGCTATTACCGATCGAATATGTGGTGGTAGGTGGTTTACCCACATTAGCCGTAGTGTTGAATCCGGAACTTTATCTCGCGCCAAAGTACGCATTTTGCGTAGGAGTTGTGTGGGTTTCTGGTCTCCAAGTTCTATTTCTGATAGAAGTTTTTGTAGCTGTCGACTGTCGGATTCTTCGTATGCGGAGATCAGACGATCCTTCAGTGAATTATACTGGTCGACTGCTGGTGGGTTGTACAACAGGTCCGCAATTTGTTCGATGTCTTGTTTCTCAAGTTGGGCTATCACCATCTGTGCTAATTGCGCTTGGCTCTTCTTTAAACCATTCGTTGCGGCTTCAAAACTGACGAACCAAAGTCGTGGTTTGTCTCTCCAAAACGGTGGTATTCTTAACGATAGAGATATACCGGCGATTTCTGGTTCCTTTACCGGGTTTGATGTATATGTGTTTGCCTCCTGCTCCATAATGACGGCTTGATTACACTGATTTTATATAAACTGAAGTCTTCCTTCTCGGTGTTCGTACGGGTTTCCTTCGCGGTGTTCGTGCAATAGTAGTGGTACGTCGCAGGGTGTTCCTTCTTGGTGTTCGTACCGGATCTTCCCCCCTCGGTGTTCGTACGGGGTCACCACTGTAATAGTGGAGACGAACTGTCCACTATTAACAGACTCCGAGTGGTTTTCTTTAAGGTGGAGAAATGAAACTACTGTTTATGTTTATGAATGTACTGTCGAATGGGATTCGGAATGGAATATCTTTTGCATCAACCTTGCCTATATTTATATGGCTGGCTCACTATTGATTTGCCAATGGTAACAATTAATATTTTGCCTAGCCAATTATATTGCCTATTTTATGACCAATGAAAACTATTTAAAATATACAATTATCTACGTTTCGTTTCCCGGCGTGAGACTTGTTTGTTGTTCACGAAGCTACGTCGCTGGACCGGGCTATATAAGACATGCAGATCGGTGCGCACGCGTAGTCGGCGGGCGGCGGCGGTGTGGAATACAGCTCCGGAACAGCAAGAGGAAACGAACTGCGGCGTTGAAGAAACGGCTCACCATTGGTCGACGGATACGTGACGATAGCGGCGTGTGAAGTCGGTGTGGCGCTGAATGATATTTGCGGCTGCTTCTTGTTTCTTTATAAGAACGTCAAATTATCTATATACAGTCCGCAGTATCTCAGTAGCCAAGAATAATTAGGAAATAAAATGTTTTTTTTTATTTATTCTCGCCTTCCGCGTTATGGTAGCAGCGGAGTATATATTATTTATTCCCGTTTCGGTTTGATTAATCTGGCTGCTACATACTTATATAATTAATGGCTGAAATGAAATAAGTGTTAGAGGAACTGAAAAACTACCTGATGGTGAAAACTTCAAACAAAGAAGACTCCTGCATTGTCATCTCTGAGGACTTACAATGAATGGTTCACAGTCTGTAATTATAACGGCTCTCTTCAAACCGGAATACAGTAGTGCTTGCTATTTAGAGGCAGAAATAGTTAAGTTACCTAGATGGCAGTTAACCTACCTAGATGGATGGATAGTAAAAGTACTCCTTTCACCTAGTACATTAACAAAACAAAACAAAAAATAGGTTGGATGATTTAATATAATATTTTGAAAATAAATTATTATGTGTGGTTGCGCCAACGTACACACTTGCATTTCGTATTTGTTGATGTATTTTGTTAGTTAAGTTGGTTGACACCATCCCCGCCAAACGCGGGAAGCTAGATACTGGTGGACGCATCTTTGATCCTCCAATGAGAGGCGCGCTCCGCCAAGGTATGAGGAAGACGGCAGAAGCTATTAGAAGATGCGCGCCATTACCGTCGCGCAGCATTCCGCTTGCCGCACTGCTCTCAAGCAGTCGTGTCAAGCAGTAATACTGTGTTACTGTTTCTTAGAATAGGCGTCACTTGTTCTTTTGAGAGCAAGCCCTTTGTTCTTCTAAGAACAAAGGGCTGACCCCAGTTTCTTGGAATACAGCGTTAATCTCCCAACATGTCCACCATGAATGCTAGTCAAGTTATGGCTCTTTTCCGCCAATTCCTAAAAACCCAAGGCATAGACCTTGACGGCTTCGCCATAAAGTGAGGGGGCGCTTACCTGAGGGCACGGGGGTAACCCCCGTGCCCCTCAGGCATATAACCCTTCGCCCGCCGTCGCGGCTTTCTTAGCGGCCCGTGACTCCGAATCCATAGAGTACTCGGACACCGTGTCTTAAACTTCGTCCACCCATAAGAGGTCCGCTCTTAAGTCAATCTCCTCATCCAGTAGCTGCTCCTCGGACTCATCAGAGTCCGATAAATCAGTTATTGATACGACCCCCTTCACGGAAGTGAAATCCAAGCGCGGTTCGAAACGCGCTACAACCTCTCGCACACCTCACGTCCCGGTAGCCCCCGCCGCGGCCCGCACCCCCGCAGCCCCCGCCGCTGCTCGCTATACCTCAGCCCCTGTCGCTGCCAAAAAGAAACAGGTCCCGCCCCCCGTCTTTCTCAGGGACAAGACGCAATTTACAAGACTTTCTAAAGCCTGCTACGATGCAGGCTTTAAATATGACCAAGCCACCAACCTCGGTGAGTCAATTAAAATCGTTCCGCAGTCTATGTTAGACTTTCGGAACATCACCAAACTCTTCACATCCGAAGGTGTGCCGTATCACACCTCCTCTAATCCTCCGCGGAGTTCCGTTTGAACTCGCCAACGAGAAGATCCTGGAGGACCTTAAGTCCCAGGGATTCCCAGTTGAGGCTGTGCACAAGATGCACAGCAGTAGGGGCAAAAAGGTACTCGCTTGCTCTCCTCATTCTGTCCAACGTGCCGGAGGCAAAAGACATATTCCGTCCTTCTAAATTCAATTTACTTAGTCATCCCATTCGTAAGCTGCCTTAGTTAGGCAGCAATTCTTCCCAGCGGCTACTCGCCGCTAGCGCTCCCCCTTTCACCCAAGGGGGGGTCGCGTTCGATAAGGCTTAGAGATCTCTAGCTAGATTGTTAAGCCAGTCCCTAAAGGCGGTATTTAGTGGGTGAAAGTCTCCACATTACCACGCAGCCGGCAGCGTGGTGTGCTATGAGCATTCACCGCCTCCCTCCCCCGCTTTCCGGAGGGTTGCCCTTATTGCTTTGGTCGCAAAAAAAAAATACCGTCGCGCCAGTGCAATACAATTTTGGTCGTGTCCGCAAGCCGACAACAGTTCGCATTCATCATCGTGCCCGCATAGCCTTAGAGAGAGGCCGCTCGCCGCTTCCTGTATATTTTATTTACTTTTTGTGCAATTTCCACACCGACACCAGTAAGGCTAAACATTATAATGCAACTTTGTACCATGTCCCAGAAATAAATTAAATTAAATATTCTTACCCTGAGATCTACACGTTTGTTCGCCTTCATTTCAATGTCTATTCTTTGAACCAACTCCTTAGATTTTTGTTGCATTATGCGAAAAACCCCTCTTAACTTCGCTGCAGTGAACACACTCGTCAAACGGCGTCTCAAAAATGACCAGAGGGGATCCTGTATGAAAGACACTCGTAATAATACAATTAAGTAATTTTAAAAACTACTTTATAGCAACGATTCTTCATCCATTACCTACAACCTACAAGTCTGTTGTTGAGTATAAGCCTCCTCTATAGAATGTCTCATGCATGGAGGGGGGATTATAAAAGATCATATAATTGTATATTTTTTGTATTTTTATTCAACAAAAGCTTGTTCAATTTAGGAACGAACTAGCTCCTGTTACTCAGGTTAACCTTTTACAAGAGCTATGATCACATTGATATGTATAAATTCGTTTTTGTTGCAATAAAGATTTTTTCAATTTAAAGATTTTTTCAATTTAAAATTTTCAATTTAATTGCCACGCTTAGCAGGTGGGTTGGCAACTGTAGGTATAATTTTGAATTGTTGTCAGAAAGATACTGCTGCCTATCTCCCGTATCAGTTTCCCTCTCTAGCCTCTTACGACACTCTCACTCTTTCAAATATTTCGTTTTTAATGTTAGTGAGTTTCGTATGGTGAGTGTAAAGAAACGGCGACCCAGTTTACTGAAATCTGGGAATTCTAACTTTGAGAGTGGTGACAATGCATCTGCATTTTGATTTTTAATCGATGGTAGATGTAGATGTTTATGAGTCACAGCGTCCACTTACCATCAGACTGTATGCTTATTTTTACACCCTTATTCTATAAAAAAATAAAAACTTTTGAAAGAGGCCTGTGTTCTGACTAGTTTTGATTAGACAACAACAAAAGTAAAATTATATAAACACAGGTTAATATATTAAGCGCAGCTTGTATCTCATGACTCTGTCATGCGATTTTACAAAATACTTTTTAGCCTTTTCTTATCAATTAAAATTTTACTATAAGATAGTTTCAATATAACATGTTTGATTTTGGAGTTTAAAAAAATGCCTCTAATATTTTCCTTCTAACCGAATTTAGATCACGGCGGCCAGACTCAACGTTGTCTAGCCATTTGCGACAGGATTATAGCGTCCAAGTGTGCACAGGTGCACTCTCTATTCTCTCAGATAATCATATACGACCGGAGAGAGATCAGGCGCATAATAATAACGCCCAGTCTATAATAATAAAAGACCGTAGTGATCGAAATTAGGTCAACCTATCACTACGGTCAGTTTCAACAAAGACTAGCCATCTCAGAGGACGAAATTATAGTGTACAAGTGTGTGCACAAGCAGTGCACCTGGACTCTCTTTCACCTCCCTCTCATAGTCCGAAGGGACGGTAATCCGTCGTGATTTGAGAAAGATCAGGTGCAGTACCAACGGCTTTACGTGCTTTCCGAGACACGGGTGACAAGGCATCTGCATTTTGATTTGTAATCAATGATAGATGAAGATGTCTATGGGCCACAGCTACCACTTACCATCAGATGGACTGTGTGCTCGTTTGTCACCCTAACCTATTAAAAAAACGGGGAGGAACACCGCCAACTTCCTGACTCCGGGCTGCTACCGAAAATTTCTTGACAAAAAAACCAACTACTGATTATTTTTCGACCTGGGTATCAAACACGAAACCTCATGATCCACAGTCGTGCTTACGTCGACTACACCAACGAGGCAGGCGATAACCATACTAGATAGAAGGGTTAACATCCTCTTTGTGTGATACGAGGTTATCATGCGTTTATAAGAGAGCAATATATACCACTTACTTTTACTGTAAATAGGTTGAGACGTCCAATCGGATCGGAGGGTCCGGGGCTCAGAAATCTATCTTTGAAAACAGCGGCATCCTTTATCAATATATTCCGCGCTATTTCTGGGTCGTTGATGATAACGGCCGGACGAAAGAACACCCACATTCCCACGTATGGTGTATCAAAGCTTTCGTATACATTCCGCATCCAGATCGCCTTGAAAGTAACATAATTTTATAAACAAAATGAGCGCGTATCTTTCCGCGTAGTTGAAGGTTGAAAGTGAATCTTATTATTAATAATAAATGATTACATTTATTTCTGTTATTTATTTATTATAATATTATGATCTATTTATTTATTTTGACGTACTTGTAATTTATTACTTAAAAACAATATAAAAGTAAAAAAGTAAAGTTACAGCCTATATACGTCCCACTGCTGGGCTCAGGCCTCCCCTCATTTCTGAGAGGATTTTAGGGCAAGGAAGTGTCCGCCGCGCTGCCCAAATGCGTGTTGACGAACTTCACATGTCTTCGAAAAAATTTTTTTTCTTATTCCTCAGACATGCAGGTTTCCTCACGATGTTTTCCTTCACCGCCGAGCACGTGGTAAATCAGCACTTAAAATTGCAATTAACAATTTCATTGGTGCCGGTGGGGATCGAACCCGGGTTACTCGCGTTCTGTTATATTTACAGCGAGCGTTAACCACTGAGCTACCACGGCTCTTAAAAAAAAACTATATAATTAAAATCAATAATATCGTTAGAAATAAAAATCGACGTTAATTTAAGGAAAACCGAAAGATGCTCCCTTTTTATCTCTCCCTCCCTCTTTCGCCATAACTCTCTCTTTTTAATAAATTACAATAAATAGATATATATATATATATATATATATATATATATATATATATATATATATAATATAATTTTAATAATAATAAATTTATTTATTTACCAGAAAACACGTAGCCAAAATACAATAAGTTCTGTGACTCCCACACTAGGCATGGCCTGTCTCGTGCGGGTCAAGCAAAAGATTTTACAATTGATCAAAGTGGCTATTTGTCGAAATTACGTAAAACAATTACGTGCAGCAAAGCAAAAATGACATGAAATTTATGAAAAATTACAGACATAACAAACAGATTCTAATTAAAAGAAGCGCGCGTGTACTTGTGGGTGAATGTGTATGAATGTGTGTGTGTGTGTGTGTGTGTATGTGTGTGTATGTATGTGTGTGTGTGTGTGTGTGTGTATGTGTGTGTGTGTGTGTGAGCGTATGCTAGCATGTCTGTTACATAATTCTCTAAAAATTATAAGTAAAAGGGCGAGAGATTGCAATTGGGGATAAGCTGAGTGGTTAGGTAGCCCTACGATTAAATTCTTGGGATCGGACGACAGGGCGTGCGTCAGTGCAGTCCACTACCGTTTTAACACCTATTTAAGGGTAACCAATATTTCTTCTGATTTCTCATAGTCCCAAGTCAATAAATGACCTCTCATTTTTATTTTAGCCTCATAAAGTTGGGATCGTTTTAAGTCGTATAAGTTGACTAATTTGTTGTAGATGCGAGGGAATTGGAACAGTCTGAAATGACGTGCGAAAGATGTTTTAACTAAGGTTGTGGGGATCTTAAACACTCTTTTATTTATTAATGTATAAAACGTCGACAGTTTTGAAGCTTCCCTGTGCATAAATGTAAAGGCCCTCAGAAGATACAATCTACGGACACTTAAAACTTGAGCTTCTCTAAAGAGATCTGACGTATGATAGCGCCTTGGTTTACCCATAGCTACCTTCAAAACTGCCCTCTGGGCCCTTTCCTTTATATATACATATATATATATATTATATATACAATAAAAAATATCATAATTATTTTTCTAAGGCTAACGTATGCTTGATTTAAGAAAACAATAGTCAAAGATTATAATAAGTAAGGAAAGGAAGGCTTTTGTGCCAAGGAACGTGTCTGGGGAGGTTTCACCTTTTTTTATTTCTGCGGCCAAGCAGCAGTGCCTGTATTGCAGCTGTCGTGCAATCCTGTATCCTTATCTGCAGGGTATAGAGACCGGAATAATTACTGGCTGTGAGATATTATATCTCAATTTTCAGAAGTGACAACGCTTCTGTCACCTTCTTTGTTTGAGTTCATTAAAGTAATTAATTGCAGGCGTCCATAGAATGCAATCGAAAAAAAAAGCTCGGATAACCGACTACCGATAGGGAAAAAAGGTTATCCAGTGGCAGCCTCGTACCAATAGGCGACGTATAGGACAACCCCTCAATAGATGGTGTGACGACTTGGTAAGACATGCAGGAAGTCGATGGATGCAGGTGGCTCAGGGCCGTAATTTGTGGCATTCTTTGAGTGAGGCCTATGTTCAGCTGTGGACTTGTGAAGGACTGGGATGATGATGATGATGATAGACTGCAATAGCCACTAACCATTAAGTGGACTATAGTTCGTTTGTCACCTGTTTTATAAAAAATCATAGATGTCAATACTTACTGGATTGTACCTCATCAAGAAAGTTAAGCTCCCGAGGAAAGGGTAGACGGGCACGTGCTTCACACCACGCTCCGCCCAATACATACTCAGCTTATACCACATCAAGCAAAGCCATGTCGAGGTGCAAAGTGCTGTAATAATCAACAATGACCAGAACATCTGGAAGCAGATATAATCGCAGTTTTTATTTTTTATTTGTAGAAAGATACACATGCGCCGCCTATATATAGTTACTAAGCAACGATATGGAGTAGTGGATAATCTTACACCGCCACTAACGGTCATTACTTTTGTTACAAGATAGAGCCATGCTGCAGCTATAGTAGTAGTATAGTTGTAGCATGAATGGGTTGGCTCGACCACGGAGGGACCACGCTTTCACAGAATACCAGCGTATTGTGTGTGTAGAGAACCAGAGAGCCTTCTTACTGAAAAGGAGGCATTCCATCTTAGTCCTCACGGGTGACAACGCATATGCATTTTGATTCGTAATCGAGGATAGATGTGGTTGTCTATGTGCCACAGCAACCACTTACCATCAGGTGGACTGTGTGCTCGTTTGTCTACCTCATCTTATAAAAGAATACTGCTCACGGTCACAGCTATCTTATAAGCATTATTTAATTTCTATGATTAAACTCTTTAAAAAAAAGTTGAAAAATGTTAAAACCGACCTCAAAGAACTAAAAAGAAAATAATCATCGAAATCGATGGATGTAATAAAGAATTATTAGCCGAGATGTCGCCATTAAAAATTGAAGAGTTTGAAATCAAAATCTTGTAAATCACTAGAAAACGCAGGAACTAATGTGTCTTCATACTCCACGGATTCCGAAATTGCACAAAGAAGCTTTGACTTAATGATTTCTTATATTTACGGGAACAGACCATCTTAACTCTATAAATTCTAAAATTCAGTTCACAATGGAGTTAGAGGCAAACAATTCCTTAGCTTTTCTAGATGTGTTAGTAATTCGGAATCCTGATAACACCTTGAGCCATACTGTGTATAGAAAAAAGACCCATACAGATAGATATTCAAACGGTGATTCTCACCACCATCCTTCACAGTTAGCTACCGTGGGTAAATCTTTGTTTCAGAGAGCACGAGGGATCTGTGACAGTAAACACCTGGCTGCAGAGCTCCACCATGTCAAGCAAGTTTTGCATAACAACAGGCTTCGAGTCCCGCGCCTACGTCACAGTGAACGAGTGAAGCCGGCCACAGTCGAGCGTGTACCTGCTGTACTGCCATATGTTAGAGGAGTCACAAGATTGGCTACATCTTGAAGCACGCTTCCATCAAAACATACTTCAAGCCGCTGAAGAAGATTGGTCAGTTTTTACCATCGGTCAAGTGTAATGTCCCTCTGCAAGATGCAGGAGTGTACAAGCTTGATTGTGAATGTGGTCTCTCCTACATAGGACAAACTAAAAGATCAATAAAAACCCGCGTTAAAGAACATATAGCTGATGTGAAGAATCGACGCTCCGGGAAGTCTGCAGTCTGTGAACACGTACAGGATCGCCCCCCGTCACTATATCAGATTTGATAGACCGCAGATCCTCGCTAAAGAACACCGATTCCTTCCAAGGATGATTCGCGAGGCTATTGAAATCAAAAAACATCCTAATTTCAATAGAGAAGATGGCTGGGTGCTACCATCTGCTTGGGATCCTATAATAAATAAAATTAAATCCCAACCCAAGCATACAACTGCAAGACTTCAAGATACCATAAGTTCATACTGCATAGATCGGAACAAAAGTTAAATTTTAATCTATGGTAACCGCGGTTAACTATGACAGATGGACGTTGAACATCTCAGTCCTGCCCGTGACCATGAGTGCTGTAAAGCGTTCGAAACGTCGGGTATTTAAAAAGTTAAAATATACGCGATAAATTCCGTAAAAACTAGTATTATTTCAAGCTTTGACTTATCTACACACTTACATATATACATACTCTTGTAAACGAACTAAAAGAGAAAATGAACTATTAACTTCACAATTGCATAGCATATAAAATGACTTAGAAAACTTAATTTTAGAAAATTTCCCATTGGTTGCGCGGAAAACCATTCGTATTTATTTTTATTTGACGGTAGGCTTGCCAAATCGTTTATCCCTTTCCAAACGATATCATTCATACCCTCCTATCGACACATCGGGGTGGTGGGGTGGGAGGGGAAAGAAGATGATTCTAGAATATTACGCGATCATCGCAACCGAAGGAATAAAAAGGCACGCGCGGCCGACGCGCACTCTCTTCCCGCCGCGCTCGTCGTTGGAACCACACCGCCTCTCTTCCCGCCGCGCTCGTCGTTGGAACCACACCGCCTCTCTTCCCGCCGTGCTCGTCGTTGGAACCACAACCGCTCCCTTCCCGCCGCGTTCGTCGTAGGAACCACACCGCCTCTCTCCCGACGCATCTCTGGGCCCCAGAGAGTCTACCCAGAGTGTCTTCTAGAAGTCGCAGCGCAGCAACATAACATAGTGCCCAAGCCGCATAGAAGCAACACCCCGGTGAGTGAACATTCCTACTAGTTCCTGCTTGATATAATTGTGTTTAATAGTTAATCCGCTCCAATTTTCATTTTCTCCTAATCAAGCAGGATTCCTTTCATAGATTTGGCAAATAATAGTTCGTTTTAGGGAAGAGCGAGTGCATTGTATGGGAACCGCGTGCTATAGTCGCCATTTTGGGTAAACAAAGAAGCATTTCGCATATACAGTCCACTTTGGTTGATATCTCGCGTAATAGGTTTAAGGTTCGACCGGGGAATTAGACTTCGGTAACCTTAGGCTCGTCGCTCCACCATTTTATGGTCACTTCGGCAGGATTTGGACTGGTGTTTAGTAGTCGTTCAACCATTTTCTGGTCGAATTATTAGATTAATTACTTAGACAATGCACTCTAATTTACGGAATAGACTTAAATAGTGTTCATTTAAAATTTAAATTTTGGTTAGTTACTTGCAAATAGAATTAATTCTTCATTTTAATAATATTCGCTTAGTTTAAAATTTAAATTTTGGTTAGTTACTCGCAAATAGAATTATTCATTTAAATAGTGTTTGTATTTGGTTTAAATTTAAATTTTAAGTAATTGAAACAGTGTAATCACATGCGTTTTGTACGCTTACCCGACAATTTTGATAAACATATATTGAGTTTAGCGAGCGACGCGCGTCACCTAGGCACGCATGTCCATCCTCCAGCGTTGTGCAATTAATTGTGATTAATATAATATTAATTACAATAATTTAAAATGGCAGTTAGTGGAAATGAAATTAAAATTAAAACGCTTTATGCCAAGAGGGACATACTTTTTTCACGTATACAAGGTATTAGTGATCACATAAAGAACATTAATGTAGAGGCAGTGCGGGAAACTTTTTTGAATGAAATTGAAACGGTGGATTCTTTGCGGACGGATTACGAAAGGATATTAGACCAAATTAATCATTTGCAATTACAAATCGACCCGAAATATGTAGTGAACTACCAACCGCTTCTAGCCTTTGAAGACATGTTGTGTCGCATGAAAAAAACGGCGAAACTACAACTAACAACTACAGTCTAAACTACAGTCTCCATCTCAAAACGAAGCAAAGCCGGAAATCCAGGTACGCCCACGTGACTCAATTAGGTTGCCGCCAATAGATATTCCGGTATTCAATGGTGATATTAAGACATGGCCCCTCTTCTTCAGTAGTTTTCAAAACAATATACATAATAACCCATCGTTATCAGACGCTGAAAAATTATATTATTTAATTAGTAAACTTAGTGGCAGGGCACAGTCAATTTGCTCGGGTTTTACACCTACAGCAAACAATTACTTGTTAATATTCGAAACGCTTGAAACTAAATATGAAGATAGGAGAATGTTAGCTTCCGAATATTTGAACCAGATATTCGATCTTAAACCTATATCATCCGCGAACATCAACGGCTTAGAGCAGTTTTTAGATAGATTTGTGGCATCGGTGGCTGCACTTAAGAATTTGAAATTTAATGACCTTATGGACGTGGTGATTCTCCATATTGCATTAAAGAAATTAGACCCCGACACCGTGCGTGCGTTTGAAATGGAGCATCGTAGCTCGGAGATGCCTTCCTTTCATTCATTAGCATCGTTTGTGCGAGATCAAATTAAGGTGATGCAGCGCTCCTCGAACGTTAAACAAGAAATTAAAAAATGCATCGACCGTAGACCGACTCAACCATCTAAAACAGCAGGGTCGTTAACGTACGTAACCGCTACGTCGGCACCACTTCAGCATGCCTGTATCATACGTAAAGATAAACACGATAATTTATACAATTGTGCGACCTTTCGTAAATATTCACCAAGCGAACGTTATAAATTAGTAAAGACAAACAACCTATGTCTGAACTGCTTAAGCGATAAGCATTTAGTTGCAAAATGCAATTATATGTAGCAGCCAGATTAATCAAACCTAAACGGGAATAAATAATATATACTCCGCTGCTACCATAACGCGGAAGGCGAGAATAAATAAAAAAACATTTTATTTCCTAATTATTCTTGGCTACTGAGATACTGCGGACTGTATATAGATAATTTGACGTTCTTATAAAGAAACAAGAAGCAGCCGCAAATATCATTCAGCGCCACACCGACTTCACACGCCGCTATCGTCACGTATCCGTCGACCAATGGTGAGCCGTTTCTTCAACGCCGCAGTTCGTTTCCTCTTGCTGATCCGGAGCTGTATTCCACACCGCCGCCGCCCGCCGACTACGCGTGCGCACCGATCTGCATGTCTTATATAGCCCGGTCCAGCGACGTAGCTTCGTGAACAACAAACAAGTCTCACGCCGGGAAACGAAACGTAGATAATTGTATATTTTAAATAGTTTTCATTGGTCATAAAATAAGCAATATAATTGGCTAGGCAAAATATTAATTGTTACCATTGGCAAATCAATAGTGAGCCAGCCATATAAATATAGGCAAGGTTGATGCAAAAGATATTCCATTCCGAATCCCATTCGACAGTACATTCATAAACATAAACAGTAGTTTCATTTCTCCACCTTAAAGAAAACCACTCGGAGTCTGTTAATAGTGGACAGTTCGTCTCCACTATTACATATAGTTCTGTATGTAGCAAGTGCGCCAGGAAACATCACACGTTATTACATTTTGAAAATAGCAACATATCGGCGTCAAGTAAAGCGGACAAGGAATTCACCCCTACTAAAGTCAACGATTCTAGCGGTCGACCTGGTGATGTCGCTCTGTGCTCATTGGCAAATATGGGAGCACAACCTCCTTCAACCGTGTTACTGGGTACGGCACGTATTTTGGTTAGAGATTCGCGTGGAAACGAACAAAGCGTCCGTGCACTGCTGGACAGCGGAGCCCAAAATAGCTTTATAACGCGACAATGTTGTCAGCGCTTAGGCTTAGTAATAAATAGGTCACTTTCATGTCCCGTAGTCAAAGGCATCGGAGGTACTGGTAAAGTTACCCAGGGATATATAAATTTAAAATTTTATTCTCGGATAGATCGTAATGTTAACTTTGATATAAATGCACTAGTAGTAGATAGGGTCACTGGACGGCTGCCAACCGTTACGGTTGACACCTCGGCAATGATTGAATAAAAATTTGACTCTAGCAGACGACACTTACGCCGTTCCTGGAAACATAGACATGCTCATTGGAGCATCGCTTTTCCCTCATCTTTTGTTAAACAATAAGGTCAGGGGCAACTCCTCGCATACCGCGCCTTACGCATTGGAAACCGTCTTGGGCTATGTCATCGTTGGCTCCGACCCCATCATGGATAGTATTTCGGCAACCTCTTATTGTGGTATGGCTGTCGAACCGCTCGAGTCGTTAGTTCGCAAATTTTGGGAGATGAAGGAGGTGAACGTCCCACCCATAGCTAGCTCAGATGACAGATTATGCGAGGAAATTTACGTCCGCACGACCGTTCGTGATCGCGACGGTAGATATAGTGTAGCGCTACCCTTTAAAGGAGATGTTTTATCTCTCGGCGATTCGCGTCAAATGGCGGAAAAACGTTTCTACAGCTTGGAGCATAGGATGCTCGCTTCACCCCAGTTAAAAGAAGCTTATGACAGCGTCATTAACGAATATATAAGGGAAGGTTACATATCACTTGTGGCTTCGAAATTAGATAACTACGAAGACACACCGTCGTATTTCATACCACACCACGGGGTCATTAGGGAGGACAAACTTACATCTAAGTTACGTGTAGTGCTCGACGCTAGTGCTAAAACTAGCACTCACCTGTCGCTTAACGATATCCTCTATAGTGGGCAAAATTTACAGGGCAGTTTATTTAATATAATAGCCAATTTTCGTTTGTTTAGTATAGCACTATCCGCCGATATTCGCCAAATGTTTCTTTGCATAGGGGTCCGTGAATGCGACCGTAGATTCCAACGCATTTTATATCATTTCAACCCAAAGGAACCTCTAATGGTGTTTGAATTTAACCGCGTTTGTTTTGGTATAAAGTCGAGCCCATTTCATGCGTTACGCACGGTGAGACAGCTCGCTCACGATGAAGGTCCCTCTTACCCTAAAGCTAAGAAGGCAATTGAGAGCGGTTTATATATGGATGATTTTGTATACTCGGTCGATAGCGTGGAGGAGGCCACTCTAACTACCGCCGAGGTTATAAAGCTCATGAAATCAGGTCAATTCGATCTTGTCAAGTGGACTAGTAATTCGCGTCCGGTTTTAGACACAATCCCCCTATCACACCGTCTTTCGGCGATAAAGGAATTCGACGATTCTGATACACACAAGGTGCTCGGTCTTGTTGGTCACCAGAGTCCGACGTGTTTAGCCTTAAGGTAAATCCGCCCGTAGAGAAGTGCACAAAGCGCACAATACTGACATGCGTTGCTAGATTATGGGATGTCATGGGTTTCGTAGCTCCGGTGGTATTATACGCTAAGCTTTTTGATTAAACAACTTTGGTTATTTGAATGCGATTGGGATGACTCGCCGCCTGACAGCATTGTTCGGTAGTGGCAGCGTTTTAGAGAGGAACTTCCTTTATTAAGAGAAATTAAAATACCACGTCATATAAACGTTGATAGAAATAGCGTCATAACGGTCGTTGGGTTTGCAGACGCCAGCGAGAAGGCTTATGGAGGCGTTGTATATTTCCACGTCCAGAATAATTGTAGAAATTCGATTAGCCTCATTAGTTCTAAGTCGAGAGTCTCCCCCCGTAAGGTTGTCTCTCTGGCGCGCTTGGAGCTTTGCGCAATATTAGTACTCACCAAACTTATTACCGCAGTTATCAGCGCATATAGGGATAGATTTCACATAGAAAGGATATTTGCCTTTTCCGACTCCACCGTCGCCTTATGCTGGGTTCATTCTTCACCCCACCGTTGGGATACGTTTGTCGCGAACCGAGTGGCCAAGATCCAAGAAGAGTTAGAAACGCAGAACTTTTATCACGTGTCCGGTACGGAAAACCCTGCCGATTGTCTAACCCGATGACTCACCCCGATGCAAATAATGGACCATCCGCTTTGGTTCCACGGACCTTTTTGGGTTCACTTGGATCCCTCGCAATGGCCAATAACCGATTTCGAACCTTCGTCAGTGTCACAACCGCCGGAAGAGAAGAGACACGCTCTAGTGGCGAACGTTTCGAGCGAGGTTTCTCCAATCATTGCTTTGGCGAACCGCTTGTCCTCTTGGTCGAAATTATTGCGTAGCGTAATTTACGTTTGTCGATTCGCGAAGCTTTTACCGCGACGTTCGTATGTCTTAGCGTCCGATTACAACTATGCCGAGTCGCTAGTATTGCATGAACTTCAACGTGCGCATTTCTCTGAAGAAATTACAAGATTACAATCGAACAGAGCTTGTAGTCGCGCCTTTCAACGCCTTAAGCCATTTTTACAGGATGGGATTGTAAGGGTAGGTGGACGATTGTCTAACTCGCAGTTGAGTTTCGACCAACGGCACCCTATAGTTTTACCGCGTAAAGACCATATCATGAATTTATTAGTCGATTACCATCATAAATTGAATTCGCACGCTAGCCCCGACTTGCTGATGTCGATCTTGCGTCAGAATTATTGGATTATTTCTGCACGTAATTTAATCCGCAATCGGGTGCACAGATTTATAGCATGCTTTCGGACACGCCCCAAGTCGTCATTTCCGGAAATGGCGGAACTTGGATCCTGTCGAGTAATACAATCAGTAAAGCCCTTTACGCACACCGGGTCTGATTTTGCTGGTCCGTTTAAGGTCACGCTCACTCGCGGGCGTGGTATAGGATCCACAAAGGCTTACGTCTGCATTTTCGTATGTCTAACTACAAGGGCGGTGCATATAGAACTCGTTGGTGATCTAAGCACAGCAGGCTTTATGGGTGCATTTAAAAGATTTCTTTCCCGCCGTGGCCCTGTAAATAAATTGTATTCGGATAACGGTACGAACTACGTCGGTGCAAAACGTATTTTATCAGAACTACATGAGCTCTTAGCTAGCAAGTATTATAATTTGGAGTTCGCTCACATTCTAGCCGAGAACCGCATCGAGTGGTCTCTGAACGTCCCAGCCGCGAGTCATTTTGGAGGCAATTGGGAGACTAATATTAAGAGTCTAAAGAATCACTTATACCGAGTAGTAGGAGATCAAATTTTGTCCTTCGAAGAGCTAAGTACGGTGCTCGCTCAAATTGAATGCGTAATGAATAGCCGCCTACTTTGTCGTACGTTGTCTAGTGACCCTTCGGAGCCACTGGCTCTAACTCCAGCACATTTTTTGAATTTAACGCCTTTAAAGTATTTGCCCGCCGTAGATATGGATGAGAACAGACTTAGCATTTCCGCACGCCACAAATTATTAGACCGGTTAGTGCAATCGTTTTGGAAACGATGGAGGATGGAATACTTGCATACTTTGCAGTCTCGGCAAAAATGGAACACAGCGACTGAGCCTTTAGCTGTAGGAACTGTAGTTGTGCTCACCAAAGAGAATACGCCGCCTCTCCATTGGCCGTTAGGAATTGTCGAAGAGGTCTTTCCCGGTTCCAACGGAGTAATTAGGGTAGCTCGCGTTAAGACCACGGTTGGGTCTTACATGCGTCCTGTTGTCCGTTTGTGCCCCTTGCCTCTTCCATAATTTAAATTAGCTTTCTAGATTAGAAATTGTAGTTGAATTTAGGTGATCTTAGCGTTAGTTAGTTAGTTTGATCTTAGCTCTAGTTGTTTTAGTTATTTTTTTGAAGGAGATCCTTCAAGGGCGGGGGAGATGGTTGCGCGGAAAACCATTCGTATTTATTTTTATTTGACAGTAGGCTTGCCAAATCGTTTATCCCTTTCCAAACGATATCATTCATACCCTCCTATCGACACATCGGTGTGGTGGGGTTGGAGGGGAAAGAAGATGATTCTAGAATATAACGCGATCATCGCAACCGAAGGAATAAAAAGGCACGCGCGGCCGACGCGCACTCTCTTCCCGCCGCGCTCGTCGTTGGAACCACACCGCCTCTCTTCCCGCCGCGCTCGTCGTTGGAACCACACCGCCTCTCTTCCCGCCGCGCTCGTCGTTGGAACCACAACCGCTCTCTTCCCGCCTCGCTCGTCGTTGGAACCACACCGCCTCTCTCCCGACGCATCTCTGGGCCCCAGAGAGTCTACCCAGAGTGTCTTCCAGAAGTCGCAGCGCAGCAACATAACATAGTGCCCAAGCCGCATAGAAGCAACACCCCGGTGAGTGAACATTCCTACTAGTTCCTGCTTGATATAATTGTGTTTAATAGTTAATCCGCTCCAATTTTCATTTTCTCCTAATCAAGCAGGATTCCTTTCATAGATTTGGCAAATAATAGTTCGTTTTAGGGAAGAGCGAGTGCATTGTATGGGAACTGCGTGCTATAGTCGCCATTTTGGGTAAACGAAGAAGCATTTCGCTTAAACAGTCCACTTTGGTTGATATCTCGCGTAATAGGTTTAAGGTTCGACCGGGGAATTAGACTTCGGTAACCTTAGGCTCGTCGCTCCACCACCCATTAAAAAATAAGTAAATAAGTCAAGCACACAAAATAATATACTTACTAAGAATCATACGCAAAAGTCCAGTATAACATTTAAAGAGAGCAGTACCCTCAACAAATAAAAGGAAACGATATATCACAAGAAATAACATAAATCAAACCATGGATACACATTGATTAAAACTACTTTTACGGATTTTACCGCGTTTCATTTACTTAATTTCTGATTCCCGACGTTTCGGGTACTTTCCAGCACCCATGGTCAAATTACTGTAACCTGAAGTTTTTAAGTTTTATGCAACATTCCAGAGTACTAAAAGGAAATATACGCCGAGAAGTATGCCCTTGTAACATTGCACACAAAAAAAATCGCACGACGTAATACGCCAATAAAAATACAAACCAAAATTACATCCTATTTCAAACATAAATAATTCATAAAGCCCCAAAAAAAACTGCACAAAAATCACATCATACTTTACGATACCTCCTAAATACAAAACTATGATGTTACAAACGTTTTTTCGTACCTAACACTAGCAAGTATGTACTAAAACTTATGCATCAAAATATAGCTACATTTATAGTAGTAAAAAACTGCTCGAGGAGACTATTACGTAAATTCGCCACGACGTAGTTTGTGTATCAGAAACCTTTATTCCAAAGGCGTGTGAAAAATATAATAATTATAATGTAGACTTAACGTATTCCATAGGAAACAGAACAGAGGTGAATGTATATTAGTAAGGCTAAACTTGCAATATAAAAATCTAGAAATATCTAAAAAATATGCAATTGAACTAATAAACCACAAAATCGTCGTCATGTGTTTATATAGAACACCCAGCCCTGACATTGAATTATTATTACATAAGTTTAACGCGTTTCTGCATCACATGACTGAACAAAATAGAAAAAAAATAATTATAGCAGAAGACCTTAATATAGATACTCTCAAACATAGTCGCACGAAGAATATTTTTTGAACTACATACATAATACATACATAAACACTCACGCCTGTCACCCAGAGGGGTAGGCAGAGACTACAGACTTCCATTTGGCACGATCCTGGCACACCTCTCTCGCCTCCTTCACATCCATACACCTACGCATACATGCTCGTCGGTTAAGGGTACTCCTAATTTGGCCCGTTTTCAATAAATCGCCAATTTGGTCGATAAATTTTGCCTAGGACGTCCCTTTCCGACTCTGCCATTCACTTCTGCAACATAAATTTTCTTTGTCACTCTTTCCTCATTCATTCTTTCCACATGACCAAACCACCGAAGCATTTCTTTCTTAATCCTGGTCACAACATCATCTTGCAAACCACACTCTTCTCTTATTACACAATTTCTTACCCTGTCATTCAGATTCAGCCCTAACATACTCCTTAACGACCGTATTTCTACTGCGTTGATTCTACTCTCGTGCTTCTGCTGCCACACCCAACTTTCACTACCATACGTTAAAGTAGGGACCAACACAGCATTGTGAGTTGCTATACGTGCCTTTTTTGACACATTTTGACTCTTCACAATAGAGTGCAGGGCCCCATTTACTCTATTTCCCGCATTCACTCGTCGTTCTATATCCTTATCATATCTCCCATCCCTGCTAAATACGCAGCCCAAATATACAAACTCATCTACTTGCTCGATCAACTCCCCTTCTATTCTTATTTCACAAATCGTTTTACTTTCTTCTCTTTCAAAAACCATAACCTTCGTCTCATTTGCGTTCACTTTCATACCCCTTTCTTTTAATGATCTGTTCATTAATGTAACCATAATTTGCAACTCGGCCGCCGATGACGCAAGGATAACTTGATCATCGGCGTACAAAAGGCATTTGACGGTTAACTCACCAATTCTTAATCCACATTCTTCAACTTTCAAATTTTGCAAACAACTGTCCATAAATAGGTTGAACAACCACGGGGAAGCCACACAGCCCTGTCTGACACCTTTATGGATGTCAAACCAGTCCGAGTAGACCCCGTTGATCCTAACACAATCTTTTTTTGAACTATAACTTAATTACTCATATTGACGAACCCACAAGGCGCATATTATCTTGCAGTATTTTTGAAGCATTATGATTGTGACAAGATAATGAATATAATAGGGTCACTGAATGAGACAAACGCAGTGGATATCCACGAACATATTGTAGTAAAATGTTAATAAAATTTTGCGGTAAAGAATTGGTACACAATTAACCTACCTCATTAATCTTTCTTTTACTAATGGCAATTTTCCAGCTCGTTAAAAGAAATCTATAGTAAAGCCAATAAAAATATGATAAACGTCATATATTAATTATTAATAAATTTAGTGCCTACTTTTTCCAAAATATTTGAAAAAGCAATATATTTAAAAAATCACCTCAAAATTAGAAATAATTATAAATGAATAATTTGGATCCAAAGCAACAAATCAACTTCCCATGCTTATTTTCATCTTGTAAAAAATGTTATTAATAATTTAGATGACAAAATCACACTTCAGCAATATTTGATGATATGAGTAAAGCTTTGACTTCGTTACACACAAACTAAACAAATTCGACAACTTAGGTATTCGCGGACAGGCATTATATTGGATAGAATCATGTCTTGTAACAAAAGTGTAGAAATATCTTGTAACACAATAGTGCACAAAGTGTAGAAATTGCAAGGTTAAATTATAATAATGAACTTGAGCAGTGTATACATATAGATCACTATACTATTACACTATACATATAGATCACTGTGCCAAATTAACAGAAACGGCATGCCTCAGGGCAGTATACTTGGTCTACTTTTATTTTAATTGTATCTTAATAACATCTATTACGTAACCAATAATTTATTTACTATATTTGCAGATGATATTGACATGCAATAAACGTAAAAATAAAAAATATATAAAAAACCTGACATTGGTAAACTTGTAAATGACATTAATAATTCTTTGAAATAAGTAATGAATTGAATGGTCAGTAATAATAATTTACACATAAATGTATTCAAAACCAAGTTAATACAATTTTTAATTAAAAAAAATAGTGGATTAAAGCTAAATATTGTATACAATGGCGAAAAAATAAAATAAGTGCAACAAATTTAATTTCTCTTTATACGTATGGATTGGACATTGATATTTTATATCTAGGACACTCACATAAAAAGTATGCAATAAACTTAACTGCTTTGTTATATTACGGAATCTTAAAAAGACGGCATCACAATCAACAGCTCTTATGGCGTATTACGGAAAGTTACTGTATGATAATATGAAGAAATTCTGTAGACATCAATAAAGCTTTCATTGTGCAAAAAAATGTCTACGTGTAATACTGTAATATTATGACCCCTCATGAATCATGCAAACCAATATTTAGAAACTTAAGAAATCCTAACACTTCTTTGCATATATAACCTTGAAACAGCAAAATTTGTGAAAAATAACCCTGAGATGTTTATAACTGCTGGAGACATTATGAAATCTAAACCTTTAAGAAATCCAGATAAATTAGTATGTGATAAATTATCAAAAACAGCTAGTTATCATAACAAGTGCTATGCAATGTGCATAGAAATATTTAACGCAATACATTGTAACATAAAATTACAAACCAAGGAAAAATGTTGGAAACGATTTGGAAAAATGGTTAATTAATAAATCTATACGATTAGTAGTACGTTATTAGTATATGGCAACTATATCTTTAAACTTTTGACGAATCGATTTTAAATAATAATATTTTGCAATTATGTATATAATGTGACATAAAATTATAAATAATATTGCAATATTATGAAATATATTGTTTCTTAGGTTTCTCTTTCTTATTTTTCTTTGGGTAATAATTAATAATCATTATTATGCAATGTCATAATTTATATTTTTTGTAATTTTACTCTAAAATGTAGATGTTTTACTCAGAAATGGTTAATGTGTTGTACTATATTTCTTTATAAGAACTGTAAAACACACACATTTTGTAAAATAAATAATAAACGTGGTAAAGACTTGCCACTGAACATATATAAAAAAACATTCCAACACCGGTTCTTTACACCCAACATATGAAACACAATTATATTGTGCTGTTTTACGCTGGTATTGTATCATGTGAGAGCGTGCTTCTCCCTCGGTTGAGCCGATCCATTCATGCTATAGCTAACTACAGCGCAGCTCTACCACGTAAATTACATAATGTAAATTTAACACAAAATTATTTCAAAACAAAATCAAAATGTTAAAACAGCAAGCTAACACAACCACAGCTATGCTCAATACGTTCTGGCTTCTTCCATGGCTACGTTCAACGGTGTTTTTTTTTTATTTAATATAGATTAATGTATAATACTTATTGAGTCTTTTTTTATTTACCTCTGATATAAAACTGGTGTACTTTTGGTAGGCTGTAGTCTTAATTAAATAAAAAATAAGTCATAATATAATAAAGTCATAAGCAATTTAAGCTTACCACGAGTGGTAAAAAATCATAAACACTCACGCTTATCACCCAGAGGGGTAGGCAGAGACTACAGACTTCTATTTGATGCAATCCTGACACATCTTTCTCGCTTCCTTTGCATTCATAGACCTACGCATATAAAAAGGTATTCTTAATCGGACCATTTTTAATATATCGTCAACTTTCGTCTGTTTACGCGGTAGAGCCACGCTGCAGCTATATTGTGGTTGCACCACGAATGTGTCGGCTCGACCGGGGAAGGACCACGCTCTCGCTGAGAACCAGCGTAAAATAGCAGCTTAATGCTGCTGTGTTTCTTATGGTAAGTGTAGAGAACCAGAGACCCTTATTACTGGAAACGAGGCATTCAATCTCAGTCCTCAGGGCTGACAACGCATCTGCATTTTGATTCTTAATAGAAGATAAATGTAGATATCTATGGACCACAGCATCCACTTACCATCAGGTGGACTGTGTGCTCGTTTATCACCCTTATTCTATAAAAAGGGCGTTCCTTTGTGACTCTGCCGTTCACTTCTGCAACATAATTTGCTGTCATTCCTTCTTCGGTCATTCTTTCTGGGCAAAATATTCCTTTCTTGATCCTGGTCAGAACATCATCTTCAAAGCCACACTTTTCTCTTATCACACAATTTCTCACCCTGTCATTCAGATTCAGCCCTAACATAGTTCTTAAAGACCTCATTTCTACAGAATTTATTGTACACTGGTGCTTCTTCTGCCACACCTAAATTTCACTAACGTAAGGACGTGGGGACTAACACATTCTAACTTCATACAATGTAGTTAAAAGCCCCATTTACTACGTCTTGAGTTGTTATATAGTATAATAATGTTTTTGAAAAAAGCTATAAACGTATCACTATTGACCACAATTTTTTTTATTCAACTGCCTCAGATGGAAGAGGATATTCGGGTGTATGTATATTTATATGTAAAGCTATTTCTTTGGCGCGCTCGTAGCCTAAACGGCTTGATAGATTTTAACATAATGATGTGTTAATACGTAGATTATTCTTAATTGTGAAAGTAGCATAGAGACATTTTTTACGCAATCGGGTTTCTTTTTGAAGTTAGAACTTCTCTAGGCACGTTGGGAACTTTTGGGACGAGGGAATAAGTACTGAACTCGCGTGGTCACGCTCAAATACATAAAATTAACGAAATTAATGTTGAAAATCCAATTGACAAAATTTTATAAAATTGATAATATGTATTTAGAAATTTATTTTGAATTATATAGATAAAAATCAGTATTTTTCATATAAAACAGCGCAATTTAGCGTATAATATTAATACGTAAATTAAAATATTTTTTTAAAAAATACTTCCTAAGAAAATATTTAAAAGAAAATATTTTTACTGTTTTAATTGTATCATTACTAAGCAAATGAAAGAAAGAAGTGTTATTTAATTATTGACTCCTTCCACAATGTATAGGACAAAAGACGAACTTATTGCTTAAAGCAGTCTCAGCCAACCTTCGCTATTGACATTTATTTATTCGGATATGTAGGTATACTAAACTCTGGATAACATTTCTAACAGTAAATTACAGAATTTTTCTAATTTTCCACATCATTAACACACGTTATTTATCTAAATCTTACATAGATATTTTAATACTTAATCACAAAAACACTCAAATCCATACCTTTAAAACAGAACTGATCAATTATTCTTAGACAATAACAACAAGCACGTGTGTCCCTTGGAAAACGTTCAACTGACTAGTGCTAGTGCTAGACCGACAAGTAAGAGGAAAATTATAAGTTTAACAAAACAAAATAAGGTTTCGATCTTGAATATCGTAGAACCTGTTATGCAATACCGGTTCTTGGGGCAAAAACTGAATATCTTTTCAGATATTTCGGGGTTTCTCTGCTTGATAAATTGAGATATGAAGATATCTACAGTAGAATCAGAGTAACCGACATTGCCCAACGGAATAGTAAGCTAAAGTGGCAATTGGCCCGCCATGTAGCTCGAAGAACTGACAACCGACGGCGAGAAAGGTTCTCGAGTGGTAACCTCGCACAAGGTAACCGAAGTGGGACGGTCCCCACTAGACAAATGACCTAGTAAAATTTGTGATATTAAAAAGATAATTGATATGTATTTTTATAGAATTTGGATGATAAACGGGCACATAGTCCACCTCACCTCATAGTAAGTAGATGATGTCGCCTATAGACTTTACTTGTTTAAAATCAGTTAGAGTCAGAATCATGCTTCAGCTATATTATGGTTGTAACAAGAATAGGTCGGCGCGACCGGGGAAGAACCACCCGCTTCACAGAATACTAGCGTAGATTACTAGCTTAGTGCTGCTGTGAGAACCGGGGACCCCTTTTTACTGGAAATGAGTATTTTGATTCTTAATCGAGGAGAGATGTAAATGTCTATATGCCACAGCATCCACTAACCATCAGGTGGACTGTGTAAAAATGTATGCGTGAGTTTGTGTCAATTAGTTGAGCATGGTTCAAGCTTCATTTGAACGTGTTCTGTCTATCAGTATAGAATCCTATACCTTTAAACGAGCAATTCTTATATAAAAAAAAAATATATATATATAATCGGAATCTCGGAAACGGCTCCAACGATTTTCATAAAATTTTGTGTGCAGGGAGTTTCGGGGGCAATAAATCGATCTAGCTAGGATTTGTTTTTAGAAAATGTCTTTTTGTCCGTGTTTTTAGGCAATGAAAAACTGCTACAATATCGTTAGAATAAGAAGGTAAATTTTGACAGTTTATTATCGATTACAAATAGCTTAATTGGTATATTGGGCGGTCACAAAATCGTAATACCATGGTTCGAGCCCAGACCGACCGACCGACTTTTTTTAATTATTTTTTCAAGTTCCTTTCTTTTTTGAGAAAATCTATTTTTTCGTGCCCTTTTTTAGTATTTTTTAAAACACGAAAATTTAAATTAAACTAATTGCACTCATGATTTTTTATTCAAATAACCAGTTCAGTTTTTTCTATTATGTCGCTAAGATCAAAAAAATATTATTCGTATTTCATCAGTATGTAATTTGTATCTAAATATAATTTCCAAAACACACGAATTAAAAAAAACCGAGCGAAAAATACCGAGCAAAGCTCGGTCAACCGGGTACTAGAATGAAATAGAATAATTTTTATTCAATTCCCGACGTTTCTGATGCTTTACAGCACCCATGGTCACAGGGGGGACTAAAATGTTTGACGTCCCGATGTCATAGCCCGGCTACCTTCAGTTTTTGAATATTCGTATGAGCTACTGAACTGGGGACCCATTGTTTTTTTAATTTTATTTATGCAAAGAAAGTTAAGTATAATACTACAGAAATTATCTCGCCAAACAAAGCAATCAATTCGTCGGCGAGAACAGGCTCTAAGAAACTATATATTATTACCTACCTACAGTACATATACAATTTATTATAAAAAAATAAAGGCTATCTCTGACATAGATATTTTTTCAAGCCTCGCGAACTCTACTCGCGAAATATCAGTGAAGTACTGGCGCTCTTGACCTATGGTTCATAAAAGATAGCTTGATCTCTGCGACAGCTGTCAGTAAAAATCACGTCTATGAAGTCCTGAATTTCTTAGTAGTACAGACAGTACCTGTCAATGCCATACTTTATGGGCATGCCGACCTAATTATAGTCCGTTCGCGTTAAGAAAATAGTGAGTCATCAGTGCAACTACAGGGTAAAGGTGTATTCACAATGGAGTAAAAATTCTCTTTTTTTTTTCAATATTTAATTAAGTTTAATGGAAACAAATTTTCTTAAAATTACTTAAATCACTAATCAGTATCGCTAGATTCTTCAGTTATATTAATTATGAAAGAATTTTGTTCTGCTAGTTCCATGATGTCATCCAAATTCCACATGGTATTTTCTTCGCGAATCACGTGGTCGCAGCACTTCTTCCAACGATTAGCGGCTATTAATGCTATTGCGTCATCTAATAATTTTTTATGTCACTCATTTTTAACGTGGAGTTATTGGCACCAACATAATTATTTATTTGGGCCCAAACCAATTCAATTGGATTAAGTTTGCAATGGTAAGGTGGTAGGCGAAGAATTGTAATGCCATTACTTTTGGCAGTCTCATCTATTAGATATTTATTATATTATGGAGCGATTTCGGCTTTGACTTCAACTGGTCACTGTGAACTCGACTTACTAATTTCTTGCATTTTAATTGGTTGGTAGGCGTGGCCAGGCCGGCGGACAACGATGACTCACTATTTTCTTAACGCGAAAGGACTATAATGCATGCTCATAAAATATGACATTGAGAGGTACTGTCTGTACTACTAAGCAATTCCGGACTTCATAGGCGTGATTTTACTGACAGCTGTCGCAGAGATCAAGCTATCTTTTATGAACTATAACATCAACCGGTAAGAACTTTTTCATATTAGTACTATGTAAGTACTTATTTATAGATATTGTTAAATGTCAATGAAAAAAGAATAAATTTAAAAAATATCATGCTCTTCATCACCCTTGTTGAGTGGTTTTATATCTATAGTTCGCCGGTTCACAACCGGCTCGAAGGGCCAATTGTTGTCGGGTGCAGAATGTGAACATTTAGAGATATTCATCATCATTAGCAGATTGTTGGAAGCGCATTACTATAGATAGACCGAAATCGCCACTCGTTTTCTCCTGTATCTAATTAATAGTCTTGAACTGCAAATTGATCCCGATTATGTAGTGAATTACCGATCACTTATCTCGAAGACTTAGTATGCCGTGTAAAACGAGCTGCCAGGCGGCTCCAACCTGTAGCTCAGGTCGACGTTCAGCAGCCAGCAGTTAAAGCACACTCACGCGACGCACCTAGATTGCCACCTATCGATATCTCAATATTTAATGGCGATATTAAAACTCGGCCGTTAGTTATTGCTAGTTTTCAGAATACTATGCACAATAATCTCTCTTTATCGGATGTTGAAAAATTATATTATTTAATTGGCAAGCTAAGTGGCAAGGCGCTACCTGTGAGTGCCGGTCTCAAACCGACTGCAGACAACTAGGTATTTGTTAATTTTCGAATCACTGAAAATTAAATACGAGGATAAACGAATATTGGCTTCTTCATATTTAGACCAAATATTAGATCTTAAGGCTATGTCGTCCGAAAATATTTATAATCTCGAACAATTTTGGATGGTAAAAATATTAATTAATTTACAACCTTCCACTAACTAAATACAATGAGGTGTCTTACCTGGATTGAAGAGCACCTCCCGCCCTCCCTCAATTTCGTGCACTAACTCCGTCACCACAAGTCCCAGCACCACTACTCCCAACACCACTATTCCAGGTAAGACACACCACGACACGTGTTTCGCCTCTGCACGAGGCATCCTCAGGTGATGTAGACTCTACAGCGGCTGACCGCTAAGTGACATAGCGGTCAGCCAGTCATTGGTGCTGAGACTAGTGCTGACGGAGTTAGTGCACGCAATTGAGGGAGGGCGGGAGGTGCTTTTCAATCCAGGTAAGAAACGTCATTGTATTTAGTTAGCGGAATGTTGCAAATTAATTAACATTTTTATTATAATGGATTTCCGCAAAGTAACGCCTGATTCTATCAATTTTGGATGGATTCGCAACGTCGGTAGCCGCTCCCAAAAATCTTAAATTTAATGATCTTGTGGACTTTATGTTTTTACATATTGCATTAAAAAAGCTTGACCCAGACACCGTACGTTCGTTCGTTCGTTCAAAACCAAATTAAAATTACGCAACAAGAAGCAAAAAAGAAAGAAAGAAAGAAAATAAGAACAAGAAACGTTCTTCTAATACAAAACAAGAAGCAAAAAATATAGGTACGCCGACCGTCGAATAGATGCACTGTCGAAGCCAGCAAAATCGCTAGCATATTATGTTATTTTCACACAACGCCTGTTTCTTATGTAATACTAATCAACATGGTAATTTATATAACTGCGCAATTTTCCGTAGGCACTCACCGAGCGAACGATATAAAATAGTAAATCCAACAACTTGTGCTTTAATTGCTTGAGTACCAAGAATCGTGTTTCTGATTATAATTCTAGTTCAGTGAGATAAGTGCCACAGCAGACATCACTCGATGCCGCATTTTGAATATAGTGCCTCATCCATTGAGCAAACCTGTGAGAGATGGTTTGCCTTACGAAGCTAACGCGAACGTTTGATCTTCAATGGAGTCGAATCGTGTCGACGCCTCTCCATTGGCAAAGTCGCGCGCGTACTCGAACGATGTTACTTTGTGCTCGCTGTCGAGCGTTAAAGAAATTGCTCGCGTACCCACCGCAGTTCTTCTTGGCTTTCGTACTTAGCGTTCGTACATTAGTAAACAGTGCGTCGCAAAGTAATTTTATAACACAGCAATGTTCTCAACGTTTAGGATTATTTGCAAATAGAACACCTTCAAGTCCCGTAGTAAAGGGAATTGGAGGCTTCAATAAAACGGTCCAAGGTTGAACCTCCCGAATTATTGGCTTTCACATATTTAGGGAAATTGAGGAAGGGAACGTTTCGCCTATACTAAGCCCGGATGATAGATTAGGCGAGGAGTTGAAAAGCATAACTATAGAGTTTCTTGGTACGGGAATAGGTACTTAACCTGTAGTACTATAACGCATTGGTTAAACTACACCTACTTTACTTAATAGAGATATGGGGTACATCAGTTGCACTGCAAGTACTGCAAAATAAATTAATAAAATTTTTATATCATTACGATTTTTTAACTTTGACCAAAACAATATTCCATTAAACGAAATTACTAAACATCAAACAATTATACATCTATAACACATGTATATTAATATACAAAATCACACATAATCAATGATTTCAAAAGGAAGGATAGGCCCATCTAAATATTTTACTCATAACTTTTTCATACAAGAAAAAGTAGCGCATATTATGTCATAATACAAACGTCATATCAAAACACGACGTAACCAGGCTTGGATTTAAAAAATAAACATAATTTTACCTGAAGGTCGACTTGTATTATTATTGGGTCCTTTTACATTTTAATATTAACCCTACGATATCAAAAATTTCTAAATTGTTCATAAGTGCCGCGTTTTTTTTTTTTAATAAAATTAGAATGAGGTCCCTTTCTGGTCAATCGATGCTCGATTGATGCATTTATTGCATTTATGTTGCATCCTTGATACAACTATAATGAGGGACTACCACGATAAAAACTCTATGTTCCACCAGAAGCAATCGGTTTAAAAACAGCATTTCAAAATATTTTATGAATCAGATTTCCAGATTCAATTAAGCAGATAAAGTTTCTTTTGTACTCTTTTCGTTTTACCCTTATTGAATATAAAAAAATTTAGGTACCAATATTCAAAATTTAACTTACACTAAGTTCTTAGACAAAAAATAAACAGAAATAAAAATAAAACCGTCAAAAAACGAAACGTATAAATAAACTAGACGGGTTACGCCAAAATCCCGGCCCATGGGAAAAAAGAAACACGAAACTTCAAACGTGATATAGTTTTTTAAAAATAATATATTTTTATTTTCCATGTACAATATTTTTGAGGGTCTGAATCCAACCCTGGCCTAATCTTGGTAACGTAACTAAACTAACTGTAAAATAAAACTTTAAAAATGCGTTTGTATAATAATTTAATTGTAACAAAATTTATATAAGATTGTTTACCGATGATACGATATCGCATGTTTTTTTTTTAAATCTATCGTAATTTTTGCATTCTTTTACAGCGCAACTAGACATACGTAGGCGGTCCCATAATGAATTGGCCTAACTATGAACCAATGAAGGAAATGAAACGAAACCAATTTTGTTTTTCAATATAATCACCATGAATACTAACACACTTCTGACATCTGTGAATCAACATCTCTAAACCTTCATAAAAATAATCACATTTTTTATCCTCAAAATGACTGAAGACGGCCGCCTGCAACTCTTCATCGCTTGAAAATTTTCTTCCTCTTAAGTCCCGCTTTAAATTTGGAAATAAATAATAGTCGTACGGGGCCATGTCTGGACTGTAAGGTGGATGTTGAACTTCTGTGAACCCACATTGACGAACTGCATCCTTCGAAACACCAGCGGTATGAACAGGGGCGTTGTCATGGAGCAACAGGACACCTTTAGACAGCTTGCCTCTTCGTTTTTCCTTTATCTTGTCTCGCAATTTATATATTAAAGAAGCATAATATTCGCCGTTCACGACTGTATCACGTTCTTTAAAATCCACCATCAAAATGCCTTGAAAATCCCAAAATATTGTGCACATCAGTTTTTTAGTCGATTGTTGCACCTTTGCCTTTCTAGGGGGCTTTTCACCCTTATAACGCCATTTCATTGACTCGCGCTTGCTTTGTGGATCATAATACAAGATCATAGTTTCATCACCATTCACTAGCCGCTCGATCACTTTGTCTTTGTCTTTGGATTTTCGCCACAAAGATCCAAAAACTCCGAAGCGCAGCGCACTCTTTCCTGACTCTGTACCGCTGAAAGAAGTTTCGGTACCCATCTTGCACTCACTTTTTTCATGTGAAGATGTTCATGGATCGCGCGATGAACGGTACTCTTAGAGAGCCCAAGCCTTGCTGCAATTTCTCTAATCTTCAAACGGCGGTCACTCAGAACCTCCTCTTCGATAAGAGCAATCGTTTCGGGAGTGAGCACTTCCACAGGTCGACCGTCGTGGCCAGTCTTCGACGGTTTCTCTCCCGAGGCGAAACTCTTTCACCCAATTTTTCACTGTGCTATAGGAGGGGGTAGACTCCTTATACACGCCATCCAATCGTTCTTTTATTTGGGCAGGGGATAAACCTTCTTTAAACAGAAACTTTATGACACTTCGATACTCAGTTTTCGACATTTTGAAAAAATACGCGACTCTCGTTATTCAAATGCCTGTTAAACTAAGACTAAGCATTTCATGTCCATGCATGTTTTTTATATTAAGTGCACGATAAACGTACTATTTAATGCAACACAACATGTAGCGACATGTCGCGTTGAACTATATCAGACCAGTTCATTATGGGACCGCCTGGTATTTATGACAGGCAAATCTGTCCTGCGCGCGCACTACTATCGACCGATTCGCGTTGGCCCTAAACTGTAATTTTAGGGCCAGCGCACTGGTCCGTTTTATTTGTTCGGTCGGCCCGGTCCTTACGCTAGTAATATATAAGTCAATGCACATAATATGATCCATTCAAATATAACATTCACCACAAAAGGAGAAAAGCTAAAATACTCATCACGCCGCGCAAACCATCTTGTATTACCAAATATTCGCACTAATTATGGAAAAAATGCCCCTTCAGCTATAAAAGATGCAAGTTCACTCAATATTTTCCAGAAAAAATTATTAGACCACATTAAAAAACAGGACATAATATAACTTGGACCACTGTCTTATATTATCAATACTTGAAACATCGCTCTTACGCAGTTAACTTGCGACTTCTATTTAATTTTGATCTACCTTAATTTATGTCTACTATTTTATTATATTCTTCTGTTCTTGTTCTTCTGATTTATTTTAAATTGTATGAATGTACTCATGTGACAATAGTCTTAATGAGTAAATAAAGATCATTAAACCGAACCTGTTGTAGTTTCACCGCAGCCGGAGGGAACGCCGAAACGCCCTGGAGCCAGGTCTATTGATACTGTGAAAAAGGCCCAAATTTACAAAGTTAGATCACCCAGCGATCCGTCAAGTGACAAATTCAGTGTTTGTGGACAGCGACACGGGACTCGAGCCGATGTCGTCAGCGTAAGCGGGCGCGGCGCGGAGCGAGGTCACGGCCGACGCCGAGCTGCTGAAGCAGGTATACCGCCTTGAGAGCGACGGGTTGGACCTGTTGACCTTTACGAGAGTGAGATCAAGCTGCAAGCAGACCTATCCGCTTTATCGAAAGAACAGGCCACAAGCACTGTTATTCCAAATCCTTCGCCGCATAACTCCACCGCTTAAGATTATTAATACTTCCGATTCCCTCTAGATATTGCATACTTGTGTTTATCTAACTGTGTATGATTTGAATATTGTCTTTATCTCCAGCAGAATTACAAATTAATATTTTACTTATCAATGTTTCATATAAAAATGTGTAGGTGGTTTAATGATGGTGAAATTTAAACTATTCTTTGCCGTTACGGTATAAAGCCTTTGCAGTTTTGGAAGTGATTGTGCAAGACTTGTTCGTGTTTTGTAGTACCATTGTTTGTATGTAGCTTTGTATTGCGTAGATATTTTTTATATATTATGACAAATTGAATTGTCACGCTGGCTCTGAATTGTTGATGTCTATTTTGCGTCAGAACTATTGGATTATTTCTGCTCGCAACTTAATTCACAATCGGGTGCATAGATGTATCACTTGTTTTCGAGTTCGTCCTAGACCGTCAATCCCGGAAATGGCGGACCAGAAGTCCTATCCTGTAACACAGTCCGCAAAGCACTTTATGCAAACTGGTTCAGATTTTGCTGGTCCGTTTAAGGTTACGTTTATGTTTGTATTTTCGTATGTTTGACTACTCGCGCGGTACACTTAGAGCTCGTCGGCGATCTGACCACGGCTAGCTTCATGTATGCATTTTTCTCGCCGGTACCCTGTAGGTAGAGTGTACTCAGATAACGGTACAAACTATGTAGGAGCAAAACGTATTTTATGACAGTTACACGGGTTTTAACTTCTAAATATTATAATTCGAACTTTAGCTGAAAACCGCATCGAGTTCCAATTCCCCCCAAACCACTTTGGGGGGAATTAGGAGACTAATATTAAAAGTCTAAAAAGTCATTTATATCGCGTGATCGGAGATCAAATTTTATCTTTTGAGGAATTAAGCACTATACTCACACAGATCGAGTGCGTTATGAATAGCCGCACTTTATATCGTATGCTTTCCAGTGACCCCTCGGAGCCACTAGCTTTACTCCAGCACATTTTTTGAATCATACGCCTTTGAAGTACCTACCCGCTATACATATAGATGATGATAAACTCCATGTTCTTTCACGTCATAACTTATTGGACAAGCTTGTGCAGTCATTTTAGAAGCGTTAGAGGACGGAATATCTGCATACATTGCAGTCGCGGCAGAAATAGTACACAGCAGTTAACCCATTAACGGTCGAAACTGTAATTATTCTCACAAAAGAGAACGCGCCGCCTCTTCATTGACCATTAGGAATCGTTGGAGGTTTTTCCTGGATTCTATGTATGTGGACTAGTATGTAACGAGGATAGCTCGAAGATCGCGACAGGGTCATATATGCGTTCTGTCGCACGTCTCTGTCCTTTACCTAACCAATAGTTTTTGAATTGTCTTTCTAGGTTAGGTTAGTAGTTAAATTAAGTTTTAGTAGTAGCTTTAGTTAGTTTTGAATGGAAACCTTCAAGCCGGGAGGAATGATTGCGCCAACGAACACCCTCGAATTTTATTTTGTTAGTTAAGTTAGCCGGTAAAACCTCCACTCACTTCCGTTCCCTTCCCGCATGGGCTTGCCTAATGGGAGGGCTGGACATAAGTGGTTATATTTCTTCCTACAATGAGAAGGGAGAAGGAGCAACGAGCACACGGGGAAAAAAGAACCAACCCGCCCCGCGGGCAAACAAACAACCCCCCCCCCTTGGAGCCGAGGAGCCCCAGCCGCTACTCCCGGTATCCCGTGCTTTTTTTTTTTTTTTTTTTTCTTTCCCACATCACCCCTCTGTCGGTCCGGTGCTTCCCCGCCCCGGCTGTCAGCCAGGGCGCCGCGCGCCTCCCCCGGTCACTCCCCACACCCCCCGAAGCACGTTTTTTCCCCCTCCGCCCCCACAGCAAGAGGTTTAAAAAAACCTCTCGTCGAATTATTTGAAGAGAACAAACAAAAGCCAAAACAAAGCCAGCTAAGACCTGCCCCCGCGCCCCCCCGCCCCCATGCCATTCAAACAAGTTAGATAAGATTAGAAATTAAGAAATATTAATTCTACTTTTCATCTCTATTACGACGAAAATGAATAAAATATTTTTGTATTTATTTAAGTACCTCGCTGTGTTTATATTTTGAGACTGGAATATTTACTTGTAAAAGGTGTGTAAGTTTGGTAAATACTCGTAAATTAGCAAAATAATGAAAGTATGTAATCATATTATTATTTATTAATTATCATAATTGTATACATTATTAAATTAACAAAAATTTTAAAAATAATCATATTTATTTATTGATGTTCATTATCATCACACACAGAATTATTAGTTGTCTGATATCCTGTTTGTGTCTGATACCCTGCCATTTGTGTTTGATACCCTGCCGTTTCGGTCTGGTAGTCGTTTGGTGTCTGCAATGTACTCGTATGGGGCCTATATTCATCAGGATAAGTGACATTTTCTATTGACGTTAATATACTGCTAGGTGTTTGGCACATATTTTGAATATCCTTAGCTACTTTTAAGACTCTTGTACGAAACTCCAACTTTTGATAAAGATCAAAACTATTCAAAATTGGGCCCAACGAAGAAAAGAAAGCCAGGTCATCACTACTGAGGTCAGGGGTCTGTTTGCTTAACAAAACTAACAATTCTTTTTCAAATTGTGAAGTTTGTTGGGGAGATTGGCGCTGTGTATTTTTTCGCTTTTGTGACCATGGCCTTTGCGTTACTGTAGTATTATCATTGACATGCTGCGTGACAAGAGCGGTTTCTTCAATAGCATTAATTTGCTCTCCGTATTCCTGCGTAACAGAAGCAACATTATCCAGTTCCTGCAACGACTCTTCAACTACGTTTTCGTCATTTACTCGATCCAAAAACCTTAATTCTTCGAAAAACATATATTTCGAGATTTTAGCGCCACTTCCAGAAGGCGTATTTTTCATACGTGTCTTCGTTCGGAAATAGGCATCTCTCGCCGTTTTCCACCGCTGCTGGGTAAGTTTGTCTAAAACAATAACAAAAATCCACCATCAGTCTAATCGTGAATGAGGTATGTTCAGCCATTTGGGAAGTACTACGCGATGAATGTTTGCCAACAAGGAGCACTGAAGTGTGGCAAGAAACTAATGCAGGATTTCTTCAAAATGCTAACTTTCCCAATTGTATTGGGGCGATTGATGGTAAACATATAAGAATTATTAATCCTGTAGGAGGGGGATCCATGTTTTACAATTATAAGCACTTTTTCTCCATAGTTCTCCTAGCAATGTGTGATGCAAATTATTGCTACACTTACGTAAACATTGGAGCTTATGGAAAAGATTCGGACTCCTCTATTTTTAAAGACAGTGCACTGTTCCGAAGCTTAGAAAACAACACGTTAAATATGCCTGGACCCAAACCTCTGCCCGGCACAGATGTACCTGTTCAACATGTGATTGTTGGCGATGGTGCTTTGGCATATCTAAGTACGTAATGAAACCGTATGCCCGTAGTAACATGAATCGTAAAAAAAAAAGATATTTAATTATCGATTAAGTCGTGCAAGAAGATACATTGAATCCACATTTGGCATTATGTCAAATAAATTTAGAGTATTTTATACTCCCATGAGTGTCAGTTTTCCAGTTGCAAAAAATATTGTAAAGGCATGTTGCATTTTGCATAATTTTATAAGAGTGCGAGACGGTTTCATAGTTGAAGATATGCTTACACTTGAAGGCATGGTTGATGTGCAACATAATATTCGTAATAACAGATTAGGGAACGCGTTGCGAGAACATTTTGCTGAATACTTTCTGACGCCAACAGGCAGTGTGCCCTGGCAAGACAGATATATATTTTAGATACCTACCGATGTATATACATATATATCACAATATATTGGATAAATGCACAAAATTGTCAAATATACACCTACGCAGATGACACTGCTCTCATTTTTAACGCAAAGTCATGGGAAAATCTAACGATTATTACTGACTCCGGTATATACCATATATCTAACTGGCTAAGATCGAACCTTCTGACCCTTAACATTAACAAAACTAAATTCATACCTTTTACCATACGGAAAAATACACAACCAAATTCTAAATTTAACCTAACAGTTCATACCTGCCATAAGCCATATTTAGATAGCTATAATAATTGCTCATGTGATAAAATCACTAGGACTAGTACCATCAAATATCTCGGTGTAACTATTGATCAGCACCTTACCTGGAGTCAACACATTGAAAACATTGCTGACAGGATAAGGAAACTAACATGGGTATTTAAAAAACTAAGGTGTGTTGCAAATGAAACAACTCTTATAACCACCTACAAAGCTCTAGCGCAATCGGTAATGAGTTATTGCATACCTGTTTGGGGTGGTGCAGCAAAAACACATCTAATAAGACTAGAAAGAGCTCAAAGAGCTCTAATTAAAGTGATGTTCTTGAAACCGTTTCGATTTTCAACTTCTGAACTACATAAATCTTACAAATTGCTTACTACTCGCCAGATGTATATATTGAATTGTATTTTAAAAAAAGCATCGACATTTACCTTTCATACCTCATCAGACACCAAAACGTAGGAGTGCCAAAATTTGCAATATACCACAAAATAAAACAAAGTTTAAACAAAAGCAATACGTATTCCAATCTATATCTATTTACAACAAATTCAACAGCAGATTGAATATTTACTCCTTGACGTGGACTAAAGTTAAACATGTAGTGACTCAATTTTTATTAACACTAAACTACGAAGAAACTGAACAATTTATTACATAACTTTTATACTTCGAACAGCCACACCAATTGTTAAAGCACTACCACACAACCACAAAAACACACACACACACACACACACACACACACACACACACACACACATGCGCGCATACACACACACACACACACACACACACACACACACACAAACGCGTGCATGCTTTGCAAGCATGCTTATCATGTAATTATTATTATATTCCAAATTTCATTTACATTCTAATGCTAGATCTTGCCTTGCTTTTTGTTATTTATTGATTAACATAGTATTGTCTTGGTGGATGAGCGGGGTACCCAGTAATACAGGTTCCCAACCTAGTACAGGGGCCCTTGCGACTGGTTTAAAATGTATCATTGTAAATCAATAAATCATTTTTAATTTTTTTTTCATTTTTCATTTTCACAATATCACCCCAAGCCTTTATTCGCGCATCTTTGTTTTTATAAAAATGGTCCGAAGCATCCCATAAACATCTTTTCAATCTTACTTCATCGATTACACGGCCAGTGTCTATATCTCGATTTTGCGACATGACAGTACTCGTCGGTGCGTGCGTTCGGCGTGACAATGCAACGCTCACTACTTTGTGCAGGCGCGTCAGCGCTCAGCGCTCAGTGGCGCCGACGGTAGATGCGTACGGTCGCGCGCGGCTCGGCGCCGACGCATGTCATCGCTGAGGCATCAGCGTGACTTAGGAACGTTTCCTTTAATTACATACATATTGATCTGTCAGCGCCGACGATCAGCGTGCGGTCAGCGTGAGTCTAAAACCAGCCTAACATAACATAAAGTAGTTTTCCAGATGAGTGTTACGTAGTGTTCACAATCATTTAGGATGTGCAGAGGTGTTTCTTTTCTTAAGGAACAGAATCAGCACATCCTTGAGTAGCTTAATCCCTAAATGGACACGAAATGGGCAACATACTACTTCTGTCAAAAATAATTTGCATAGGTCATTTGTATAACTACTGGCTACTAGCCATCACTGATCAGGGCTAACTCAGCTACTTGTCTTTTTTTTTTTTCGAAATAAATTATTTATAGTCTCTCACTTTTCCAGGTCTTTGGATTTGAGTCTCATCACCAAGGTGTACATATTTTAAGTTGCGAAATTCACAAATTATTCTCTATTTCAAATAATACCTTGTACGCATCTATGACCTTTGTGATCAGTATTTACACTAGATGGTAAGTTTTTTATAGAAGTCAAAAAGGTTCATCTTGGAAGCTGAGTAGCAATGTATCTACTCAGCCCATCTGTTGATAAGCAACTTTTGCAGTCCATGGTCACTGGCTAACCATAGGTATACTTCAAATAAAGAACATTTACAAATGCATTGTCATCTCTGAGGCGTAAGATGAAATGACATAGCTCTCTACACCCTCTCTAAGCAAAAGAGGAATTCTACCAACTAGTTTTTACCATTACTGTAGTTAATCCAATCAATTGGGTGTACTCACCAACAAACAGCTTGTAGTTTGGTGAGAAAAATTCAATAATAGTACCTAACTTTGTATGAATAAATAAATTTAAAAAACAACTTTGTTATTAAAATTTGGAATCTTACTAACTCAAAACAAAAACTTCAAAAATCAATCACATCATACTATATTTATCTACTCGGACAACAAAGTAATTAATAAAAATTTACATAAGCAACATAAAATAATATGTCAAATTGCTTTTACTGTACCAGTGGCCAAATGCAATAATTTAAAGGAAAATTTACGCTTTGTACACATCTGTATGTTTATAGTTAATTTTCTTATCCAGTCCAAGCAGTTGCCGGATGATGAACTCAGGCAAACGCTTGTGTCTCCAGCGGGTTGGCAGAGGAGTGTAGTTGGCCTTCTCGATCTTACTAGCCACGTATTTCTCTGCAGAAAACTCATTTGCTGCTTTAATCATGGCTAGCAGTTCGTTTTGGAAGATCTTCTCCTTGATCTGACGTCTGCGTTTTTTAATCTGTAAATCACAAATCAACAATGTCACGTCCTTGATATATAAATAGAAATGCAGCAAGACATTTAATGAGTGAGCGATAGTAGGAATTCATAAGAGCAGACAAAGATTATATGAACTTTACCATGAGAGATCATATAATCTTTCCGCTACTTTTAGAGAATATGTGTCAAAACTTATTCTAAAAAGTTTAAAAGAATGCGCTCCATAGCCAAAGATTTGGCTGACATATTATCAACAAAATTAAAACTGCAAACTGCTTAAAATAAAATTAAAATGATGTGGAGAATAATTAACAGCAAAACCAGTAAAGACATATCTCGTAAAACAAACTATCAATTGAAAATTAATAATTAATTGACTAGATCAAAACAAGAAGTCGCAGCGGTGTGTGAGAAATATTTCACTGATCTTCTTGACAACAAAGTCATTGAATACTTTTCCAACAGTCGGCGACTGTTGGAAAAGTATTCAATGACTCTTATAAAACTGACTAAACCAAAAACTAACTATTTAAAAGAATTTAGATTCGAAAAAGTATTACCACAAGATATTGTATAATATTTCAAAACCCTTGATGTAAAGAAAAACGCAGACTAATAGGGGATTTCCGTTACAGTCGTTGCATCCATAACAGATTTAATTGTACCTCTTTGTCATCTTATTTTTAATCATAGCTTATTTTTAATAATAGTATCGAATCTGGTGTGTTTCCTGATTTAATGAAACATAGTGAAGTAATACATTTATATATATCTTGTAGTACATTGGACCTTGCTAATTTTAGACCTATTTTTATACCACAAACTCTCAGAAAAATTTATAAAAAAATGATTTTGAATCAATTGTAAAAAAAATTATTACAAATAAATTACTCCATGAAAATCTATTTTGTTATACAAGTGGTAGAGCCATGCTGCAGCTATATTAATTTTATAGTTGTAACAAGAACTGGTCGACCCGGCCGGGGAAGGATCACACTCTCACAGAATACCAGCGTAAAATAGTAGCTTAATGCTGCTGTGTTTCCTATGGTGAGTGTAGAGAACCGGAGACCTTTTTTACTGGACAAGAAGCATCTTGGTCCTCACAGCTGACAACGCATCTGCATTTTTATTCACAAACTAGGATAGATGTAGATATCTACGGGCCACAGCAACCACTTACCATCAGTTGGACTGTGTGCTCGCTTCTCACCCTTAACCTATATAAAAAATGGGTCGCCTTACGCGACTTATTATTTCATATTTAAATAACAGATACAAAAAATACAATCTAAATAAGCAAGCAGACTTTGTTCTGCAGCATATGCTATAAGAAGGATTAGAAGTCTCACCAAAGTTGAGGCAGATAGATTAGTTTATTTTAGTTACTTTCATAGTGTAATATTATGTCTTATGGAATTTTGCTATGATGTAATGCAACTGACATTGACGCCATATTTGTTTTGCAAAAGAAAGTCATACGGGCGATTTGTATTTTTATTGACTTTGGGGTCCAATATATTTATGAAAATGTAATGTATATGTATGTATATAAAAACATAAATAGCTTTGACAATAATAAAACGTTCATACTTTATTTACAAACATAACAAACTTAAGCTTGTAATACCAATTACAAGACTCCACACAATTAGTAATTTATTTATGGTGCAATGTACACTTTTACAACAAAATTCAAATAAACAAGTTTTAACAATTTATTAAAGAAAAATTGTTCAAATAGGGTTATTATAATATCAAAGAATACATAAATGACAATAACCCCTGGAACTGAGTACAAACAAAACAAAATTGTACAAACAAAACTATTGTAAAGTGAAATAATTTAAAAAAAAAAGTCCCGCTGAGTTTCTTGCTGGTTCTTACCAGGACAGAGGTATTTTCCAAACTAGTGGTAAATAAAAAAAAGACTTTCAATAAGTATTATGTAAGAATCTATATCTGAATAAAATACAATACTTTATTGTACACTAAGGAAACGTATAACATAACAAGAAACAAACAAAGACAATAACAAAACGCGGTCTTATTGCTATGCAGCAATTTCTTCCAGACAACCTAAATAGGAAATAAAAATAAGTGCAAAGTTAATTAATGGGTAGAGTGCATTATAAATAATATTATAATCTGAAGTATAAAAGTAAATTAAAATACATGCCGGATTTTACTTAAATGACAGACTAGTGATCATAAAACAACAGGAAGAAATGAAAGGAGCAGGGAGAATTTAGAAGAAAAGATAATGTATTTAACTTTTTTAAAGGAGTATATTGTTTTAGCACATTTTATAGTTTATGGTTAGGAATTCCAAAGCTTTACTCCAAGAACTGAAAAAGATTTACTGTAAAAAGTAGAAGAGTGCAAGGGACATAGAAGGGAAAGGTTTTCTAAGGACCAAAGGGAAAGTTTATGAGAGGAGCTGAGAAATTGGAAATGTTCTTTAAGGTAGACAGGACTTGAGATATTAAATAAAATGCAATAGAGAGCACAAAGGATATGAGTATTCCGATGACGACAGATTGGAAGCCACTTGAGCTTAGTGCGGTATTATGAGACATGGTCATATTTACAAGGTCCAAATATGAACCTTATAGATAGATTTTGGAGTCGCTCAAGTTTGTTAAGTTGCTCTACAGTAATGTCTAGATAACTATGTCAGCATAATCGAGGATGGGGAACAGTAAAGATTGGGCAAGCATAATTTTGGTGGAGATGAGTAAGTAGTTCATTCTTCAGAGCAAACCATAAGCTGCAAACATTTTACGAGACACTGCGTTGATTGGAGGAGACCAAGAAAGGCTAGAATCTATCAAGATTCCCAAGTTTTTCACTATGCCCTTATAAGAGATTTGAACACCATTAAATGTTATGGGATTTAATTGAGTTTTATTTAATTTCGAGATTATTCTTGAATTACCAATAATCATAGCTTGGGATTTTATCAGATTAACAGTTAACCCATAAGATCGGCTCCAGTCAAGAATAGACACTTGGTCCTTGTTTATATCACAAATTGCTTTTGGCAGATCCTCTAAGGTGGTCTGTAGGTATATCTGGAGATCATCAGCAATTTTTTTTATTCAATATATATTATAAAAAATACTTTTAGAGACATTTTTTTACATTAATTTGCATTATTGTTTGGAATATACTACTTACTGTCCAGTGACACCTTTTTTTAAATGAACATTTAAGTCTTATGTTAAAAAAACCTTCATAGCAATCCTTATTCCTACAGGTTATTATTTATTATATATACCCTTTAATTTCATAATATTATAAAAACCTTTTTATTACCCAGCTATGCATATAGCAGTTTAAGTTATATTGTCAAGCAATAGATTGAACCATGAACAAATTACTGACTTGGAAAGTTGAGTAACTGGTATTACAACTGTGATAAGAGGGTGACGCCGAAAGTTTTTAGAACTGGCCACTTGTAAAGGAATAAGTTCAAATTTTGAAAATGGAACTCTTTGCCAAAATTATTGTGTATGTATTTTATTAAATTGTCATTTGTTTATGATTTGACGCCTGAATTGAAAATTTTCTGTGTCATGTCAGCATGGATTTAACGCGAGAACATTTTCGTACAATAATTTTTTATGACTTTCAATGTCATTTAAGTCATCAAGAAAGTTAAGTTATGATAACTACAATTGGCCTTTCACAATGAAGCTCCATCTCGTGCTACTGTTTACAACTGGTTTAATGAGTTTAAATGTTGTCGTACTAATCTCACCGATGATCTGCGTGAGATACAGCCTTCCACAGCAACAACTGAAGATAACATCACTGTTGTGCGGTGTATGATAGAGACTGACAAAAGAGTGACTTATTAGCATATTTAGACAAGCTTAGGCATCGGTATGACTCAAGTGCACAAAATTCTCCATGAACATTTAGCCGTCAGGAAACTTTGTGCCCTGTGGCTACCTCATAATTTGACATAGGCCCAAAAAATTTGTCGTGTTGATTGATGTAGTGAAATGGTTCCAAAATGTATGAGAGGTGACTCAAATGCTGTGTTCAACATACTTACGGGTGACGAAAGCTGGATTTATTGTTATTATCCTGATACTAAGAGACAGTCTGCTATCTGGGTGTTTCCTTTCGAGAAGTTTCTAACTAAAGTGAAGAGAAGTCGAAGTGTGGGAAGAAAGAAAGATGGTGGTCACATTCTTTGGAACAGGAACAATTGTTTTAGATGATCAAAAAACAATTACTGCAGAGTGGTACACTAACAATTGTTTGCCACTTATCTTGGAAAAAGTTCGGGAAAATCGACCTCGCAGTAAGATCCTCCTTCACCACAACAACGCTTTGTCGCACACCGCCAAGCAAATAATCTACTACTTGGCAATGTCAGACATGGAATTACTGGGTCACCCGTCATATAGCCCCAATCTCGCACCTTACGATTTTTATTTATTTCTTTATGGATGCCGAAGAAGCAGTAGCTACATTTCAAAATGCTATTGAAGAGATCCCTAAGGACAAGTGGGCAGAGTGCTTTTCTTAGTGGTTCCATCAGATGTATAGATGTAAATGGACACTATTTTGAAAAGATGTAATAAAACTAATAACGTGCTAGTTTGTTCAGTTTTTGATTTTCTAAGAATTTTCAGTTTCATCCTAGTAATAATACATACTAGTAGATTTCACTACCTGTAGTAATAATAAATGACTACCTCATTAGCCTAGTAGTTAAGTGTGACTGCTGCTCTTGTGGTCCCAGATTTGAATCATAGGTTGAGCCAGGATCAGTGATTAGTTTTTTCAATCATAAAATTTTCAGTAGCAGCCCAAAGTTAAGAAGTTGCCACTGCTTCACTTGTATGTCCCGTAGTTGGACACAACATGCCTATCATTTCTAAGTGTTATTTAGCAATAAGCCCGCCTTAACAGTTGAGACAATATTGTATTTGTTGACTTGAGCTTGTGATATTCTGTAGTCCACTCAAGAGTTCAAAATTTAAACTTTTAATGAAAAGTAAAAAACCAATGAGAAAAATAATATTAAATTATATTTAAACAATTTGTATATTACTAAAGTGTTTTTACATTGAATACAAATTCAGTACTTACTCTAGCCCAACGGTGTCTCATTCTTTTCCATAGCTTTCTGCGCTGGTGCTTCTTCATCTTTCTGCGACGAATAACGATAAGTCTAATTGCTTGTTTTTCTTCCTGTCTAATTGCCGGCAGACCAATCTCATCTTTTCTCCAATTTGTATCAATAACAGGTAAAATAGATCGAGGGTTGACTATAGGAATATACGTTAATGGATCCTGCCTAACACGGCTATCAGTAGGCTTGTCTCTGATTTCGAGACCGATGCTTCTGGGGCAGAATGTAATAGTTTTGCATTTTGAAATATCAATTTTTTGTTGTTTAGACACTTTAAATGGATTTGTTTTGCATTCTTTCAATGTATTAAGAGCAGTTTTAACGTTGATAAGCCGCAAATCTGTAGAAATATAATTTAAGGTTATTAATATAATCTCATAAGTTAAAATATAACCTTAAATATTTATACTTACACTTTGCGGTATTTTGTAAGGAGTTCATCATGTTTATTTAATTTATTCTGAATTGTACATGCTTACTTCTAAAATTTACTTCATATTTATAGTAACGGACTTTCAAAGTAGCTCTAAGAAACAAAAAATAAAAACGGAAAATGACAGTGACAAGAGCAACTCTAATCAAATCTTTTTTTTTTAGTTATGACCTGGTATCTAGACTTTTAGGCCAAGTCTTGAGTATTTTTATTCGGTTTATTATAATTTCCCCACTGTATTTTTGATAAATTTATATAGAGGCACGTAATAGGATCTTGCACTGTCACTTGATTTTGCATTATGTCACTAATTTCACTGACAAGAATCAATCTGTCAAATCAAAAGCACTCACATATAAATATGAAATGTTCGATACGCAGACAGAGAAACCTATAGACTAATGATTAGCGTGGCCTCGAGTGAGAAAGGACGATAACGTAGTTTTTGTTGGGTTATACAATAATCTTTATGACTTTTAAACATATTTATATAATTTTTTTATTGTTCTAAGAACTGAACTAAACAAGATTCACCAATATTAAACTCACAAAACAATTTTCTCACTTAAACCAACTTGTAAACTCCTTGGATCGCTACGAACTGTCAAAGTTGTTTAGCAAAGTGTAGTTTGCTAATCAAAAAAACCGGCACGGAGAAAGGGACAAACAATCACACTGCTCTGTCTCATTTCTATGCAAGAGGTATGCATAAATCTATCTTTTTCGTGTGCGAATGCGAAAGAAGGCGTCAATTTGTCTATAGGTTTCTCTGTCTACGGTTCAATATCACCAACAGAATTATTGCAGTAGGTGCAGTAGCTGCTCTCCACTATGCCCAACCGAGCCAGGTGGGCCGGGACGGTGGAGTGACCAAAACGCAGTCTGTTTATAGTGTAATAAAGTCAGTTTGTCATATCATCGTGTTACAGGCAGATTTGCTTGAACATTTCCATACCATTTACCCTTCTGTTCTTGGTCTTGTTTCCAAAATTCGACCCATAAGCTAATTGACCTGGTTGTCAATAGATTGATAACAGGCGGTCAAAGGTACTTTTACTATGGAGCTAACATCCAACATGGCATTTTATGTACTATTTCATTTCCTGTTATGCCCCTATGTGATGGAATCCACATGAAAGAGACCTGTATACCCTTATGTGCATAACTAAATAACAATTTTTAATATTATACAAAACATAGTTTTTTTTTAAAGTCAAATCTTAGATTGGTTAAACTTTGGACCATACTTAAAACTGTCTGTTAAAATTAAAAACTTATTAAAACTATATGTGGGATACTCTTCAGGGGCACGAAGGCCGCATATACTTCTGCAGTGAAAACACCGCATCTAATGTCCAGAAGAAAACTTTGACCAATCTTTGATTGGAGATCATAAACAGCACTGCGCACAAAGAGCTCACTTTTGCTACCATCTATATACAAAGTATAGTAGTTATTGTCGGAAAGAAAACTTAATAATTCACAGATATTTAAAAAAAATTAGTAACAATATTGGTCTCAAATATTATACAGGAATATACTCGTAGGTATGAGTAGCATGTCCACTTTGATTGTTTAATTATATTTTTAAAATCTTCATTCATTTGTAGTACAATGAGAGACAAAACTCCGAAAACAAAAAGAGGCAAAAAACCGAAGTCTGCTGGGCCGAGGATTGTACAGGAAAAGGTACTATTTTTTTGAAAACATTATCATTACCATATAACAGCTTTAGTAAGTATCTTGATTAAAACTACTTTTACGGATTTTATCGCGTTTTATTTATATTAATTTTAATACCCGACGTTTCGGGTGCTTTCCAGCACCCATGGTCACGGGGGACTGAGGTGACTGACGTCCCGATGTCAAAGTCAACCCGGAGTACCTTCAGCTTTTTAATTATTGTCTTTGGTCCGATCTACGCAGAATGAACTAATTGTATTTTGAAGTCTTGCAGTGGTATGCTTGGGTTTAGTTTTAATTTTATTAAAATACTTGCTTGCTCCACTTTACAGTTATAGGATCCCAAGCAGGTGCTAGTACCCAGCCTCCTTCTCTATTGAAATTAGGATGTTTTTTAATTTCAATAGCCTCACGTATCATCCTTGGTAGGAATCGATGTTCTTTCGCGAGGATTTGTGGTCTATCAAATCTGATGTAATGGTTGGGGCCATCTAGAATATGATCGCAAACTGCAGACTTCCCGGAACGTTTATGCTTCACGTCAGCTATGTGTTCTTTTACGCGGGTTCTAATTGATCTCTTTGTTTGCCCTATATATGAGAGACTACAATCGTAAAAGTAGTTTTAATCAATGTATAGTGTTCGCGTAAATATAAGAAATCATTAGTAAGTATCTTTCTTTTCGTAGAAGTCTTCTGAGACACAGTGGCATTACTCGTATTTTGGTTTCAACTTCCATAGCTCGTATGGGAGTTGAACACATAGTCCCAGTAATAATTCGCAGAGCTTTGTTTTGAATTATGTCTAGTTTTTTTACACAACTACTATTGATTTCTTATATTTACGCGAACACTACACATTGATTAAAACTACTTTTACGGATTTTATGGCTTTTATTTTACTTTTATTTTTTATTTTTAATTCCCGACGTTTCGGGCGCTTTCCAGCACCCATGGTCACGGGGGACTGAGATGACTGACGTCCCGATGTCATTATTAAACCCGGAGTACCTTCAGCTCTTTAAATTATTGTTTATGGTCCGATATATGCAAAATGAACTGACTATGTCCCGAGGTCTTGCAGTGGTATGCTTGGATTTAGTTTTAATTTTATTGATTATAGGATCCCAAGCAGGTGGTAGTACCAAGCCTCCTTCTCTATTGAAATCAGGATGTTTTCTAATTTCAATAGCCTCACGTATCATCCTTGGTAGGAATCGGTGTTCTTTCGCGAGGATTTGTGGTCTATCAAATCTGATGTAATGGTTGGGGCCGTCTAGGATATGATCGCAAACTGCAGACTTCCCATAACGTTGACGCTTCACATTAGCTATATGTTCTTTTACGCGGGTTCTAATTGATCTTTTTGTTTGTCCTATATAAGAGAGACCACATTCACAATCAAGCTTGTACACTCCTGCATCTTGTAGAGGAATATGACACTTGACGGATGGTAGGAACTGACTAATCTTCTTCGGCGGCTTGTAGAATGTTCTAATAAAAGCTCGCTTCAAGATGTAGCCAAGTCTTGTCTGTGACACCTCTGACATATGGTAGTACAGCAGGCACACGCTCGACTGTGGCCGGCTTCACTCGGTCACTGTGACGTAGGCGCGGGAGATGTTTAAACGGTGAATCTCACCACCATCTTTCACAGTTAGCTACCGTGGGCAAATCTTTGTTACAGAGAGCACGAGGGATCTGTGACAGCAAACACCAATTAAAAGTAAAATAAACGGGATAAAATCCGTAAAAGTAGTTTTAAACAACTACTATTTGTGTAGGCTAAGCAACTGTAGTCGAAGTGGCTTCTGACTATAGATTTATACAGCATACTTAAAACTTTGGGCTCTGCACCCCAAGTCACACCAGCTAAACATCTTATAATATTTAAGCCCCTAAGAGAGTTAGTTATAATGTGATTGATGTGTAAATCAAAACAAAGTTTGTTATCATTGACAACACTCAAGAATTTATGGTTAGGTACAACTGAAATTGGATGATTATTGTAGAGTATGCCATTAGAGGGAAAATCTTTACTAAAAATCACGGCCTTGCTTTTCTTGGGGTTAATCTGTAGAGCCAACCTGTCATTATAATATATGTACAATTGGTCTAAAGCATTATTTAAACTATTTACAGCTCTATCTACATTATGGTCTGTACAATATATTACAACATCATCCGCAAATTGTATAATATTTACACCTTGTATATTTACAAAATTAAGAATTTGACTAGTATATATTGTACAGCAATGGAGATAATGTAGCCCCCTGTATTTTACCTTTGGAGACCTTTCTGGGACTATGGAGAATATTTTTATGTCTTATATACAAAGTTCTATCTGTTAAAAAATTAAATAACCAATGAAAAAGCATGCCTAGTATACCAATTTCAGAAAGAACTTGAACCAAAATGCCAGGTGTCAACATTATCAAACGCACCTTGAACATCCAGAAAAACACAAACACTGGACTTATTATTGTTATTAGCATATTTCAGATCTGACAAGAGAGAGATGAAGCTGTCAGCACAACTTCGCCCTCTCCGGAAGCCATATTCAACATGTGGAATGATGTTGTTCGCAGTTGTTTGTGTTTCACAGTAATTCTCAAGACGCATCTTTATCATGTTTTTATTAAGCTTTCCAACACAAGATGACAATGATATGGGACGATATGAGTTAGGATCTTCAGGTTGTTTGTCAAGCTTATGTAGAGGGATTACACATTGCGTTTTCCAAGATTCAGGAATTTTTTCAAGTGCCAAAGAGCATTAAGATTAGCTAATATTTTTTTTGAACGGACTGATTTAGGTTTTAATCAAAATGTATGTACAATCATCTAAACCAGGGGTTGTGTTTCGTCTGGATTGTAAACGTACAAAACTCACTCCAAGTAAAGGGTTCTATGAGGAAACTGGACTTCTGAAGGCTATTAATAATTTGAAAATAACTTTCTAGATTATCAATAACCCTACATCCGTTTTGAGATCATTTCTCTAAGAGAGGGACAACAAATTCATCTTTATATGTACTATTATTACATTTTATTCGCTTAAATAACTTGATGTATTTCCAAATAATATTAATAGGTGTAGATCTGTTAAAAGTATTACAGATGTCCGCCCAACTATTGCGTTTATGTTCTTAAATAGTCTTTTTCTTAACAGCATTAAGTCTTTTGTAATTAATATAATTATCAATGGTTGGATCTCTTCTGTACAGTTTTAAAGCTTCATAAGTTTTAATAACACTTTGTTCACATGTGTCACTCCACCAAGGTGCTGGAGGTTTGCAACGATAGTTATTTGCTTTGACAAACTTTAGTACAGTATCCCTCTTAAGTGTATCAAGCTTTTCGATAAATTCGTCATATGACTGTAATGGATTCTCATTATTAACTTCAAAATTAGAAAAAGCAGTTATAGACAGCTCATTGTATTTCGTCCAGTCTGTCTTGATGTATAAGAATTTTTCAATGAGAGGATTAATTTGGTATCTATCAACGGACAATAAAACACGAGTAAGCGTAGGAAAATGATAGCTCCCCATACAATCATCATGCATCCACCATTCGCATAGTGGAGTGATTGGAGTACTACAAAAGCTGACATCGATATAGCCGATAGATATCGGTTAGGATAATTAATAGTAGTGAAGCTTTCATTGTTAATGACACACAGATCAAATTCATCAATTAAATCGTATAATTGATGACCCCGACTTTTCGTGGTCATACACCTAAATGCCACATGGTAAGCGTTGAAATCTCCAGCCACATATATTGACTTGACAAATCTCTAATTATATCACGCAGTTTACTTATTCTGAAGTTACCATTCAAGGGAGGGCAGTATACACATAAAATCGTTAAGTGTTTACCACTTACATATAACAATAATGATATAGTCTGAATGTCTTGGTAAAATCTGGTTTGAATAATATTATATTTAAAATACGGTTTGATCAAAATTGCTACTCCACCGTGCTCATTTTGGGCATTATGATAGTGGGAATTATATCTATCTTAATCTTTAAGCCAAGTTTCATTGAGTAGACATATTATATCAACATTTTGCTGAGCTAAAAATTTAGATAATAATGGTTTTTTTCCTATGTATACTTTGAATATTGTACTGAGCTAATGATTTCTTAAATTTACGCGAACAGTACACATTGAATAAAACTATTATTTACGGATTTTATCGCGTTTAATTCACCATAAAATGGTGGAGCGACGAGCCTAAGGTTACCGAAGTCTAATTCCCCGGTCGAACCTTAAACCTATTACGCGAGATATTAACCAAAGTGGACTGTATCTGCGAAATGCTTCTACGCTTACATAAATGACGACTATAGCACGCGGTACAATGCACTCGCTCTTCCCCAAAACGAACTGGCAAATAATGCCAAATCTATGAAAGGAATCCTGCTTGATTAGGAGAAAATAAATTGGAGCGGACACAATTATATCAAGCAGTAACTATTATTAGGAATGTTCATTCACCGGGGTGTTTCTTCTATGCTGCTTGGGCACTATATAGCTGCGACTTCTGGAAGATACTCTGGGTAGACTCTCTGGGGCCCCAGAGATACGTCGGGAGAGAAGCGGTGTGGTTCCAACGACAAGCGCGGCGGGAAGAGCTCTTTAGGACACTATTATCCTAGGCGGTGTGTATTAAACGCGATAAAATCCGTAAATAATAGTTTTATTCAATGTACTGAGCTATACATAACTGCTGCATGTTTTGTACTTTACTGTCCATTAATGTGACAGATTTTTTAAAAGTAAGTCTTTAATGAACAGTGTTCATTATCTGTTTTATTACCCAATTCAACCAAAGTTTGAGCCATTGCCATCAGAATATTCTTATTGTTTGCAATTTGAGCCTTAAATTAAGTTTGGTTCAAGATGGGTTCAGGCACTGTTTTATTTACGTTATTTACAATTTTTGCATTTTTATTTAATTTATGTACATTTTGGCTTATTGATGGTAGGGTCATAACAGTGCTGCTCGACTGTGCCGCTAAAGACGGAAAATCAGATGACGTAATTTTATTAGCCACAGAGGCATAAGTAATGTTACTCTTTTTTTGAAGTATTTTTTTTTTCATTTTTATTGGGCAAGACACAACACAGGTTCTCTTTTTTATCGCAGTCTCTGAAATTATGCTCCCCAGCACATATCGATATTATTTACCATTACAAATTTTCGCAGGGTGGTTGAACTTGAAGCACCGGAAGCATTGCCGTAACGGCGGGACATATTCAAACACCCTGAACGAAAATAGGTTATATTGGACGTTATCGGGCAGAACATTTGATAAGAAAGTTATACTGACACTCTCGAGACCGACAGTACTTTGACCGACTTTTTTCGTGAATCTTCTCACTGAAATAATTTCATAGATCGAAGTCAGTTTCGTATATAAATCCTTGTTCGAAATGCTGGTAGGCACATATCTGATGATTCCAGTTTTTTCTACCTGCGCTGCAGGATTATGTGCCTTCAAGTTGTGTTTTGTTAAAAAGTCTGTATTTATGATGAAATTATTTGCAGTGTTGTATTATTAAAAAACAACGGCAATTTTATTGGCATTGACTCTATGTAAAGCTACCACACCTTTCACCTCCGAAGTAAAAATATGATTTCAGTATACTGGGCTTTTATTTCCAATTTTAACCTGTTGGTCCTGGCTTTCAACAAAAACTTTGAATTCCGTATTTGTACAATGTTCAGGATAAAGTAGAACCGGCTTAAAAAAAAAAAACCCCCGCCTACTTCAGGTCCACATTCCTTCGTACCTCTTTTACGAACAATTTTGGATCGTTTCGGAGTTCCACCTGGGTCCTCCGGTTCATTCATTATGATAATTCACACAGTGTACAATAATTTACACTGACTAAAATAAGTTTTGGTAATATTTACACAGGATATTTTTAACAAAAAACAGTAAAAATTCCTCGTTTGGAGTTCCCGCCAAAAAAAAATTTATCAAATGCTCCAGTGTGACCATCTTTAAAATACATCTTGGTTCGTAGCAAACTTGAATATCGTTGTATAAGTGTGGTCTCCCGCTTACAAAACCCACATTGAAAGAATCGAAAGTGTTTAAAAAGACCCATTAAACACCTAATCTTTCGTTTTAAGCTGTCAAGTCATAGTGAGTGTTACAAAAATAAACTCGATTATTTTAGGATGAAACCAATGGCAGTTCGTAGATCTCTTCTTGATTTGAAATTTCTTCATAAACTTTTCAATGGTAAAATTGATGACAGTGAGCTGTTGAGCAGATTTAATATTATTGTACTTCGGAGACCTCCTCGCAACCCATATCCTTTCTTTAAAACTGAGAGCACTCGAAAACTTGGACAGAATTCTCCAATAAGACGTATATCACGCGTATACAATGTATGTGTAAAAGACATAGCAACACTGGACATTGGTTGTGACAGGCTCACACTTTTTATGAAAAAATGTTACGACTGTTTAGAAAATTGATTATTCACTAACTTTATGCTAAACTTAACTTTTATTTGTGTTACAAAACCTGTTAACTATCTTTTGTTTGAAACTTATTTTTGTTCCAACTATCATTAAAGTAGGCAAATTATAAACACTGCTATTGTTTTAGAATGATGTGTTCTCCTATAATTGGTAGTACATAGTAATTTATAGATGTAAAGCATGTGTTAGAAGTAATTTAATATGTACAACTGTTGGAGATCCATACAAATAAATAAATAAATAAATACAGATCCTGCCAAATGCTATAGTGAATATTGCCTAAATACTGCCAACTTTATTTAATTATTAAACATTACAACAATTGTGTTCTACCAGAATACCAGACATGTTTAGCTCTGCCTTTTTAATTTCTCTTTGCAAGGAAGATTTCTTAAGGAATTGTTGTACCTGAAATAATTCAGTAAATTTAACATAAAATTTAAAGTGAATTTTGTTTCGAATGCAGTGTAGGACATTGGTAATCATAGCAGTCCCTTTGCGAAATTTGTAATACATACATATTTCAAGTGTCTCTTTTAAGAATAAGTAATTGAAATATTAACCATAAACTCGTATTAATGAATGCTTGTTTTAAGATTATCAACTTCACATAGAAACTTTTAAAATTGTTTATTGAATGTAATACAAACTATACGAGAAGTACAGGCAAAAGCCCCACATGCTGGAGAAGTATCCTGCCATTTTGCGCATTTTGAGTTGCCATAATGAAATCTGTTTTTAATTCCTCAGTACTGTCATGTTTTATAAAACGTCTACCGATCATGCCAAAGGCTAAAGTAAGTAGCCAATTCTGCCAAAATGGCAGGAATCTGCAACATATGGTCAAACTGCTATGCTCCTGATTTTATTGGTGTTGTTAAAACTTAAAATTCGCCGTTTAAGGCAGGCAGAGGTCTCAAACCATACACCTTGTTGTGTTTGTATATTATATTTGTATTTGTATTGTATATACTCTTGTATGTATTTTGTTTTAAGTAAGTATATTATTGTCATTGCGAAATTTTTGGGAGATTTTAAGGACTTAACTCCATAATAACTCAAGGTACCTAAAGGGATAAAAACTTTGAAGTTTATATCGCCGTCGAACTACATGTTGCATTGTTTTCTCTAATAGTTCACACGCGCAAACATTTAATATACAAAATTGCACCACTTTTGCTTAATATTACGAGGGAAGGTAAAAACTAATATATGTTTAAATTCCTCCACTTGTGCAAGAAGTTTATAGTATAGTGCACAGGCAACTAGCTTTGGTTACTCCACGTGCTTTATTTGCTGTCGTTATTCTGTCCATCCTGGTAATTGTTTAAGTATAGGCAAAACGTAATGTTGCAGCAAGGCTGTATCAAACCTTTTTTTAAACTTATTTTCTTTCCGAGGCATAGGGATGAGACCCGCCAACTTCTTCATTCCGGGCAGCTACTGAGAATTTCTTGAAGAAAAAAACTCCATAAAATGACTTTTTGTCCCAACCCGGGATTCGAACCCAGAGTCTCATGATCAGCAGTTACTACTACAACTACTAGACCAACGAGGCAGTCACGTTTAATACTTAAACGTGTATTATACTTTTTATTCGTTGTTTAATACTTAATGTACGTAACTGTGGTAAAATTCCTTTAATGATGGATTAATCGATTCTGGGGTGAAATCTACAACAAAATACTGCTAAATCATTTTATAACAATGTATTTTTACAAAATTTTACTACATATCTCCTAATAGCTCTCTGTCATGAGGAACTGCTGCGATGTCCCCTACAACAGCAATGGCCATGCTCTTTTCTGTAATGAAAATTAAGAAACTTAACTGATTAGGAATGGGTACAGAAAATTTACCGAGAATCCGCGAACCCGCATCACTTTCCATTGCCCGATGTATATCCTACCGTAATACAGATAACGATCATCTTTATTCAAGCTCAATAAAAGATATATTAAAACTTTTAACGTTATATGTGTCATTATAATTCGACAAGTAAGGTCGACTCCACATTTGATAAACTTGGTCTATCGTATCTCCGTTGCATGGCGTCGACGTGTTTCATAATCACTAGTTTGAACAGGGGCGTAGCTACCGCCGTATCAGCCGTATCAATGATACGGGGCCCCCGGGCTACAGGGGCCCCGAACGTGTGTAATCAAAAATTCGTAAAATGTTATCCACAAACTCATTTAAACTCTAAGGCTGTACTTCCCGAGAAAAAAATCATATCATCAAATAGTTCCCAACGTCCCTAAAGAAGACCTGTCAGAAATTGTCAAATTTTCTGTAATTTTTCGATACATCTCGATAACAGAAAATTATGATAATGTATCTAAAGTAATAATAATCTTTATTGACAAACATATTACAAGCACAAAAAGTACAGTGGTTATTAGCCCCTAAGCTGAAAAATTCTACCCGTATTTTAGGAGCTAAATTTATAGTTGCCTAGACGGGGTGCATAATCGGAATTCATATATATTATTTTTCATAATGATTTCTTATATTTACGCGAACACTACACATTGAAATAATAATAGTTTTTGCGGATTTTTATCGCGTATATTTAACTATAAATATAGCTGATGTGAAGAATCCACGGTCCGGAAAGTCTGCAGTCTGTGAACACGTACAGGATCGCCCCCCTCACTACATCAGATTTGATAGACCACAAATCCTCGCTAAAGAACACGATTCCTTCCAAGGATGATTCGTGAGGCTATTGAAATCAAAAAACATCCTAATTTCAATAGAGAAGATGGCTGGGTGCTACCATCTGCTTGGAATCCTATAATAAATAAAATTAAATCCCAACTCAAGCATACATGCAAACTTCAAGATACCATAAGTTCATACTGTGTAGATCGGAACGAAAGTTAAATTTTAATCTATGGTACCTAACCGCTGTTAACTATGACATCTGGACGTTGAACATCTCAGCCCCCCCCCCCCCCCCCCGTGAACATGGGTTATAGTTAAATATACGCGATAAAATCCGTAAAAACTAGTATTATTTCAATATATTATTTTTCTTTCGATTTTCTCCCTCTTTTGTGTACAGTCATTTATAGAAATATGATAAAAAAACTTTCCCAAGATACTTAGTAAACATTATCAATAAAAATTTATACATATTTTTTATTTGAAAGGTCAACGCCGAAATAAAAGTAGTACTTACCTCACAGAATTACAGATTCATTGAAATCTTGGCATAAAATAATTTAAAATGAAGACAACATTTATTACTAACGATTTTTGGAATACTTGCAAAATACGTATCAGTTCTTCGCTAAAATATCTGTTGTAGCAAAGTAATTTAGAATACAAATGCAAATGTACATTTAAAGAGACGAATTTAGCCAGGATATTAAATTACGTCTGCTCAATAATGATATTAGTATCGGTAATTGCCTGGACAAATTGTAAAATTTATAAATTACGCAATAATATTATTTAAAACGAGATTATAATTAGAATTAATTTTATTTTAATTTTGCAATACGTAATGCATGGACTGTCACGGTGACGGTAACGGCAATACGTAATATGTTTTTTTATTAAATATTTGGTTATTAAAAAGGCTTAATAATTAAAGTGTATGTATTAAACCGTACTTGGGATAAAAAGTCGGAAGAAAAAATAAAAGTGAACTCCGATTATCAACCCCCCTCTGGGATGGGTAGATGAACACGCGTTTGCGAAAATCCACTCTAGGGTGGATTTTTTAGGATTGGTAAACGCAATAACCCAAAAATATACTTTTTTAGCAGAAGTATAAAGTGCTTGTCAATTCTGATTAACGACTAACAATTCATCTAAAAATATAAAATTACCCTTAAAAAGGTGTCCTAGGTCTTCAAGAAACGACGTTTTATCAGCTAAAAGGAAACATTATTTTTTAATGAATTATATTAAAAATAAAAACATTGTAACAACTAAATTTTATTTCCACTAAAAAGTCAAACCTTTTTTCTTCACTATTTGAATCAATCCTGTTTCTAAAGCTCTACAGCATGAAATGATACGTAGAAAGCTAACATTTTACTAAGGGTAATCTTTTAAATAGACTGAGCGAAATAAGAAATAAAAATTCATTCCATAGTTTGCTGAGCGAGTCCAAAGATAAGCAAATGACTGAGGTGTAAAAACTGCTTCCAAAAATAAAAGAAAGGAGATAACGAAGCGTTTTTTTAATATGAAGAATATCAGAAGGTGAAAAACTTCATACCCAGAATCATCAAAGTCAATAATATGTACTATTGCTGTTAAGATATATTAATGTCTCAAACTAAATAGCTCTAGAGCCTCTAAGACCTAGGTTATGTATTCGAAGTATTACACCCGTAAAAACTCTTATCTTTTTCAAACGAAATGTTCGAAGTATTACAACATTTTATACGTTGTAGAGCCATGCTGCAGTTATATTAGTAGTATAGTTGTAGCACGAATGGGTCGGCTCGACCGCGGAAGGACCACGCTCTCATAGAATACCAGCGTGAAATAGTAGCTTAATGCTGCTGTATTTCGTATGGTGAGTGTAGAGAACCGGAGGCCCTTTTTACTGGAAACGAGGCATTCCATCTTAGTCCTCACGGGTAACAACGCATCTGCATTGTGTTTTGTAATTGAGGATACATGTAGATGTCTATGGGTCGCAGCAACCACTTACCATCAGGTGGACTGTGTGCTCGTTTGTCACCCTATCCTATAAAAAAAAACAAGAGAAACTCAGCTGACAGCTGAAAGAAGTTTTTAGAAATAAAACTGATAAAATATTATTTAAGTACCTCCATGGCACAGGAAAGGCTATCGAACTTGACACTATTATCTATCTAGGCAGGCAGTTATGACCGATGACGAGACGTTCGCCATTATAATGGGTCGTGTAAAAATTTCTTCGTATTTTGTTTGTATAAAATTGAAGAAAATCTCTTTCGTTATACTGTTTGTATCTGGCTGGTTTTAATATCAATACATACAGGACATTAAGAAAAAGAGAAGGAAAGAGTAAATAACGCTGCCGCCATTTTTCAATTATTTTTCTGTCTGCCAAAATTAGTGAATCCAACGAATAAATTCGACACATTCTGAAGTTTTATTACAAAAAAGGATGCAGCTCACTCTGGTCACCTTCATACGAATAAAGTTGATGACTCTTTTGAAAAAGTGGAGGAAGTAGTTCTTTACTACATAGCCAAAGAATTGAAGATTGTTTTGAACCATTTGAGAGTTTGGCTATACAAAAAAGTTCGATATTTAGGTGTCTCACTGAAAGAAACCTAAGGAATAGTGGACTCATTTTCGATTTTCTATTGATACGTAATAAAACTGAACCTTTTTGCAAAGCTTAATCACTGGCGATGTGAGTAGATTACCTGCGACAAGATCGTACGGAAAAGATCATGGTTAAAGGGTAGTCAAGTCCACAGACGGTAGCGAAACCCGGATTAATACGCAATAAAGTGATGCTTTGTGTATAGTGGGATAAGAAGGGCATCGTTCATTACGAGCTTTTATAACTGGGCAAAACCATTTATTTGGATTTCTACTACCAACAACTTATAAGACTCATCATGATAACGATAGACTACACAATCTTTAGCTACTCAGCAAACATTGAGAAAGCTTGATTGGGAAGTGTTAATTCATCCACCATATAGTCTTGACCTTGCGCCTTCAGATTTTCATCTGTTTCGGTCACTTCAGAATTCTTTGGGTAGTGTTAAGTTAATATCAAGAGAGGACTGTCAAAACTACTTGTCGCATTTTTTTATTAAAAAAAATCAACATTTCTACAGCAATGGGATTCTGTCATCTACCTTGTTATATTTAAATGTAATGAAACTTTGAAAAAAAAAATTGTAGATATGAAATACGAAGAAGCTTTTTCTGCGACCTATTAAGTTCACCGAACTAGACAAGAAAAGCTTATATTTGATTTGAATTGTTTGGCTAGCTTAGTTCCTAGTAGGACTCGTATTAATAGTAATTATTAACCTATAATCAATATATAATTTTTTCAATTCAATGCGAGCGGTTTTGGGCCTTTCGTTGGGCCCCCCAACAAATTTTGATACAGAGCTCTAAGGCACGCTAGGCCACTGAGTTTGAACACAAAGTTATGCAACTTATCTTATACATCACGTTCCGCACAAAATCTCATATCTTAACTCCAGTAGCAAGCAAACTTAGTTTTGCAGTGTACGCTGCAAAAAAGATTAGAATTCTCACAAGCATTCAAACAGCTAGACTGGTTTAATTTTAGCTATTTCCATATCATAATGTATGGTATTTTTTTGGCATTTTTATGGGCAAATTACATTTGTTATAAGATATAATTATAAGAAGGTCAAAAAAGCAATCTACGATTTAAATCCTAGAGTCTCTGAGACAAAAATTTAGGGAAATGTTCTCTCAATACATTTACGAAAAAGTAATCTTTGTACCTAAACAAAAATTTAAGTAGTTTTAAAAAAATAAGTTATTTTCATTATGTAAGTACTCGGAACAGACATACACTAGTAGTAGAAGTTACTCGACTCTACAGAGTCAGTAATTTATTCTTGGGTCAACGTATACGCTTTTACAACAAAATCCCAGAAAATATATACAACATTTGTGCACTGCCAAAAATTATTAAACAAAGATTGTATAAAACGGGTTATTATAATATTAGAGAATTTATGGATGATGATAATCCCTGGGAATGAGGTCGTCGCTACCTAGGAATTTCTAATATGATTTCTATATTAGGAATACCTATAAATTATAGGTCCATAAGCACACTTTCCTGCATGGCTTAGCTTTTCGAAACATTAATATATTCTCACAGTCATGTTACGCAGAAAATGTCATGAAATCTGCTCATTTTATAGAAATCACGTCAGCTCTGCTATCGCTGATCGTCGTCAGGTGGACTCAATTTATATAGATTTCTCCAAGGCATTTGATAAGGTCGATCACGAGTTTCTGTGTGCAAAATAAGAGGCCTATGGTATTCATGGCAATTTACTTCGTTGAGTCAGATCTACTTATCCAGGAGGAGCCAGATTATTGCGGTTAAAGGTTATAACTCTACTCCAGCATCGGTCACGTCTATTGTTCCCCAAGGGTCCCACTTAGAGCCGTTGTTTTTCATTATTTTTATAAATGATTTAGTTGACGTAATCCAGAGTCACTGCCTACTTTATCCTGACGATATGAATATATACCGTTCAAATATAGTTCACGATTGGTGTTCGGCTAATTTTATGTCCTTAAATATCAGTAAATGCTTAGTTATTATTATCACCCTCACTACTAAACACAATCACTTGGGTTTTAAATATAATATCAATAGCCAGCCTCTGATACACAAGGAGATTGTTAAGGATTGGGGCGTATATTTCGATTCAAAATTTTCGTTCCGTCTGCATTATGAGTATATAATGCAAAAAAGTTTCAGAACCTTACTGTTTATAATTTGTGTAACGAAAAATTTCTCCGAACCTCGCGCATCATATCGATTATTTTATAATTTGCTTCGTTCTGTACTAGAGTATGCATCCACCACATAGGCACACTTTTATGGGGCACATTCTAATAGAATCGAGAGGGTGTAGAGTTGTTTCCTTCGCAGTGTTTATGGCAGGTATGATCTCCCATTATACGACCCTCGACTAAAGTTTTTTAATGATCAATGATTATCTTTGAGGAGACAATTTTCCGACCAAGTCTTTGCACAAGATTGTGCTTTCTCATATAAATTCTCCAGATTTACTAAGACTAATTAACTTCAATTGCGGTATATGAAACCTTGTTCAAAGAAATTTTAGGCTTGACATACATAAGAATAACCTTTCCTTTATCAACCCTGTTTCCACCATATGCCGTGAAAACGGTCTTAAAAAGTTTAGATGATACAACGTTTGGAGGAAAATTTGTAGCGTCCATATAACATAGAACATTATGCTGATACTCTGACTTGACTTGATTTTTTTAAAGGATAGGGTGACAAACGAGCACACAGTCCACCTGATAGTAAGTAGTTGCTGCGGCCCATAGACATCTACATCAATCCTCGATTACAAAACAAAATACAGATGCGATGTCACCCGTGAGGACCCGTGAGGAGGACGTGAGGAGATGGAATGCCTCGTTTCTAATAAAAAGGGTATCTGGTTCTCTACACTTACCATACGATCGTGAAAAACGAGATCGAGAAAACAGCAGCATTAAGCTACTATTTTACGCTATTATTCTGTGAGAGCGTGGTCCTTCCCCGGTCGAGTCGACCCATTCGTGCTACAACTATACAGTTACTATACAGCGAGATTTAGTTCTGCAATATAACTGCAGCATGGCTCTACCACGTATAAAAATGATTGATATATTTTCTACGTAATAAATTAAATTTCGTTTGTCAAATGTCATTTTTAAGCATTTTTTATAGGAGAGGAGGTAAACGAGCGTACGGCTCACCTGATGGTGACTACCGCGGCCCATGAACAACTGCAACACCAGGGGAATTGCGGGTGGGTTGCCGGGCTTTCCGAAAGGAGTAAGTTCTTTACTTGAATGTCCCTAAGTCGTATCGGTCTGGAAAAATCGCCGGTAGTGGAATGAGGAAGAAAACTCCTGGTAAAACGTACAGTGATGGACCGCCAATCATCCAGATGGTGTGGATGGTATCGGGAGTTTTGCTGCGACGTGCTTTCGTGAAATTTGGCGGCTGGGATTAATCTAAACAATTCCTCTGAACACTCCCCGTTTTAGATGCGAAAAAAAAATGCAAAGGGATGCAACATCTCTTCGCAACGCCAATGAATCGAACCGATCGAAGAGAACTCGGTCGTCCACGATTCAAGCCACTCTGCGCTGGATGCAGTTAAGTGGAAGGAACTGGCACTGGGGAGCCCCAGCCCAGAGATGGGAATAGTATTCCATGTGCGGCCGGACCTTCGTCTTGTAAAGCTGCAGGTGGTGTGCTGACATGAAATATTGTCTCGCCCTGCTGAGCACGCCAGTCTTTTTAGAGGCCAATTTCGCCTTCTCTTTCAAGTGACCACGGAACTGCACATCATTGATATGTGGATGCCAAAGATTCCGATACTGGCTGAGTCAACAAAAGGGTGCCTTCAAACTGAGGATATATGACAAAGGGGCTATTTTTAACGGTAAACGCACAAACTTGTGTCTTCTGGGATTAAACTGGACTAAATTTAGTTGCATTAAATCCGAGAGACTATGATCAGCAAAGACTCTACTTCAGACAAAAATTTGTTCCGGTACTAAATTTACTACTCTCTTAACATGATACAGCTAGTGATACAACAGTTATAACACGACTGGTCAAGATACATCAAGATGATCGAATGTGGACCCGCCTTTATCCAGAAAGCCTGATTAAGGAAATCTGATTAATCGTTGGGCTGCGACAAATACACCGAATACAAAAATAAACTATCGATTCTTACTTTTGCTCGATATTGCCTTGGCAGTTTTCAATATTTCATCTGTGTTAATAGAATCTATTACAGAAAACGAATTGTGTACACTATCTATCTGTATGTTGTTTGCTTCTTGTAGTGCCAAGCTTTCAGACACTTTAACACAATCCTCTTCGTGGCAAGCGAGATTTAGTTCTGCAATACAATAAACATAATGCATATTTATATAAATAATAAATTAAAATTATATTAGTTACGCCACATATATTTTATATAGGTATTTAGAAAGTACCTATTAATACATTATGTGCAGCCATTTTAACACAGGATGACGAACGAGCATACAGTTACAGTCCCTCTGATATTTAGGTTAGTTACGATGTTGTGAGGTGGCCCATAGACACCTCAATTAAACCGGGGATGGTAAGGAGAGCCGTCTTTGCGTATTAAAAATTATCCGTAGGATAGTGTTAAATAAGGGTGGCGCCACTGTAGCGAGAAGGTAAATTTAAAAAAATATTTTATAACTTTTTATTGCACTAATTTTCACCATAATTCTTTTTCATAGTAATTATTTTATTGTATTTTCACGGTGACTTTTTCTAGGTTATGTTTACCTACTAAATTATTCGTAAAAGTATATTTAAAGTTTTAAATACTGCAGTTCTAACAACTACTCTACTCACCATAAATATTAATTTCCTCAACGCAGCACACTTCACTCCGTTGACAACTGCTATAAGTTCATTTCATACCCTCTAGCTACTCTAGCGCTGTTGTGGAGAGGTTTTGAACAGTTATTTACTGCTTACAGATGGACACTTTTTCAACTATTCTCCTTGTAAGACGATTCTCCTTACCTCTACACTCCATGATCAAAATGAAGATCTATTGTCACCCCTGAGGACTGAAATAGAATGCCTCATTCGCAATAAATGCTCTACGCAACATACGAAACAGAATTACTCTGCTGTTTAACGATTGTATTTGGAGAGTTCGTATTCCCGGTCAGAATGAGGGCTAGCCGACGCGATTTATTTGCTCGGGAAACGGGAATGAATACTTCTTGAAATAGTATATGCTTGGAAAAAAAAATATGCACATACATAAAATACTTAATCAAATCGATTTTTAAAATACTTTTATTAATCTAGATAAAAAATAATAATTTAATAATATTAAAATAATTAATTTATTTATTTATACTTTATTGTACACCTTAATAAAAAGATTACAAAAGGCGGACTTAATCCCTTTTGGCATTCTCTCCCTGTCAACCCGGGACTTGTAGAAATAATGTGATTCGTGCCATATACAGGATTATTTTACAACAACCGTCAAAATTTGCAGAGAAGGTTCAAAATAAGTAATATAGCCAAATGTTAATGAAACATTAATTTTAAAAATCTCATACATTCTGTCCTTTTTATCTTTTAAATTCAAAATGCGTATTAATGTATTATTTTTACTACGAATGCGAAATGCGAAACAAATTCGTAAAGGTCGATAAGTAGGCAAAAACCTTGTTGTCAATTAATCAAATTAAATTTGGAATTATTTCAAATAAAAGTAAAAGTCTTATATTCTCGTATTTTCAAAAACTGCAATAACAATATGATATTGTTTATATATTTGAACTTAAGTTTAAAAATTGGTTTAAAAACTCTGAAAAATCATCCTGTATAAAAAGGACATTATAGTAAATCAGAAAGTAGGATATATTTTATAAAAAGATGCAACTTACTGAGACGCTTTTTACCGACTTCAATCTGCTGAGTGTCCAGTACCTCAACATTTGACAGGAACTTGGCAGCCAAACACGCCACCTGTCCAGCGGAACAGGCGCGTGTTTTTGCTAATATACCTAGAATGTATTAAAATATAATTTATATTAATGAGTTGTACTACTATTATTAATTATTTTATCACTGTGCAAGCTTGGGTCTACCTGTAATTGAGGTATTTACTTGGTCATTAGCCAAGTAAATACACCAATTAAATCCTTTGATGTTTTTTTGTAGAATAAGGGTGATATACGAGCACACAGTCCACCTGATGGAAAGTGCCGTGGCCCATAGACATCCAGACTTAACCTCGATTAAGAATCAAAATGCAGATGAGCTGCCACTTCTGAGGACTAAGATGGAATGCCTCGATTCCAGTAAAACGGGTCTCCGGTTCTCTATACTCACCATACGAAACACAGCAGCATTAAGCCGCTATTTTACGATGGTATTCTGTGAGAGTGTGGTCCTTCCACGGTCCAGTCGACCCATTGGTGCTACTACCATAATATAGCTGCAGCTACTGAAAACGACACATTCCACCTTAGTCCTCACGGGTGACAACGCATCTACATTTTAATTCGTAATCGAGGATAGATGTAGATGTCTTTGTGCCACAGCAACCACTTACCAGGTGGACTGTGTGCTCATTTGTCACACTATCCTATAAAAAACATTTATATAATAAATAATTGTTTAATATGGAGTGAATACTATAATAGCCACGTTTAGCAGGTTTGGCAGACGCAGCTTTATCTTATTTTGATTTGTTATCAGGAAGATTTTGCTGTCAAACTTCTATTTTAGTTTCGCAGCGAGAAAAAATATAAATATGGGGTAGATCTATGTTCAGCCGTGAACAGCTGTAATGACGACGATGGTGATGACGACGACGATTATTTATTTTGTTTGATTATATCTTTTCTTCGGTTTCATTCTATTTTTAATATGCTACGATGACGAATAAGCAAACGAATATTTTAGAAAGAACTAAAGAATCAAATGAGATTTTACACGCACACATAAATTACACAAATCCAGATCCGGAACAATTATTTGTAGGTCATAAATAATTGCTCCGTGCGGAATTTAAACCTGTGGCCGTCAGCGCTGGTACTTATTGCTAAACCTCTGCGCCACGTAGGCACGAAGCCGTAGTTATTATTTATTTTTTGTCAGTATCCCTCGCGGACATGCACATTACAAAGTCACCTAATTTCGTCGTACTTAATCGAATGAACGCTATAGGAACGCATTGAAGACGAACAAACAAAATCTATTTATTTTATTATATTAGCCGACTTCACATAAAGGATGAGGTTCTATGTTCGACTGTATGTATATTTTGTGTATGTTCACCAATTTTTCCGTTAACTTTGGACCGATTTTGATGATATTTTTTTTTCTTAAATAGGTTATTCTTCAGTCCCATATAAATTTAGAGAAAACATTCAATTTCTAAGGGTGGCAAATATAGGACGAAGTTTTAAATGTAACTATTTAGACTTAACTTTTATTGAGTTTGTGATATTTTATCATATTTTGCACAAAAAGTAACAATAAAAATAACTGTTAACAAAAAGTTAAAGTCGAATTCCAGGTGTAAGATAAAAATGAAACACATGTCGCCATTACAGGTAATGATCTCTCACGCCCTACTTATATAATTACAATAATCTATCTCTCTTGCACACCATTTACACTACTTTATTTTTATCTCACTCTTTCGTACACATATTATTACCTACCATACTTCCGTCACATTTCACAGTTTTAAGTCTTATTCTATATTCTATTATCTATTATCCTTACACAGGAACTAAAAAGAAGAAAATAATTTAAATTTCTGAAGTCTGGGCCTTATTTATGCTCTGTACTATATCTTAGCACTTAATTTTGCCTAAGACGAATATATCAGTTGAAAATTTCGACAGAAAGTTTTTGTACTAAGTACGCCATCTATAGTTATAAATAAGCATTAAAATGTAAGGGAAATAAAGTTTTTTTTTGCGCCCGAAGCAAATATGGGCAACCAAACAGAATATCTCATTTACCCCAACCCACTTAGACCAAGGGCAACTCCTACTAGGCAGATTAAGGGATGATAAATAAAGTAGGTTTTACATTTTAGAGCCAAGCTGCAGCTATATTACGGTTGTGGCACGAATGAGTCAGCTCGACCGGGGTAGGACCACGCTCTCACAGTATACTAATATAAAATAGCAGCCTAATGCTGCTGTGCTGGTATGTGTGTATGGTGAGTGAATAGAACCGGAGACTATTTTTACTAGAAGGAGGCATTCTATCTTAGTCCTCAGGGGTGACAACGTATCTGCATTTTGAGTCTTAATCGTGGATAAATGTAGATGTTTATGAGCCACAGCATCCACTTACCATCAGTTGGACTATGTGCACGTTTGTCACCCTTATACTATAAAAAAGTTACTGGCTGTAAAGCATCTTAGTCCTCAGAGGTGACAACGCATCTGTAGACTTTATTGTTTGAAGTTTGCCGCAGGAGTCCAAGGACTGCAGTAGCCTCTTACCATCAGATAGGTTTTAGTTAATTTGCCCCTTCATTTATGTAAAAAAAATTACTTCTAACCAAATATCCCACTCTCCATGTATGAAATATTAAAAGCTCTGAACTCTGTGTAGATATCTTTAGTCAGAAGACCAAGCGGAGTCTGTGCGATGCGGTCGAGATGGTGCTGGCCGACCTGCGCGTGGTCAATCCCACACGTTGCAGCCAATATGGAATGTATGAACAGAGAACTGGAAGTTAATAACAGTCATTTTAATGTATTTTTATAGAATATTTGAAGCTCATACTATTAAGGCATGTCATGATGGGTGCAGAGGACTAGAGACCCTTATTACGGGAATTTAGGCATTCCATTTTAGTCCTCATTCGTAACAACACATCTGCATTTTGATTTTTAATCTTAAACATAGATATAAATGTCTGTGTGCCACTGCATTCACTTACCATCAGGTGGACTGTGTGCTCGTTTGCTAACCATATTCTACAAAAAAGGCACTTCAATTTTAGTTATGTGTATAAAGATGTTACTAATCTGATCCTTACAAATAATTTTATTTCAAAAGGTATGGACATTGGTCTCCAATTTAACTGTATTTATACTGAAATAACTATAATTATACTGAAATAACTATAATACTGAAATAACTAAATGCATGGATCTAAAAGATTATCAAATCCTTTTAAGCCAATTGGCAATGTCAGGTATACATGAAGAACTTCTGCGATGGTCCTCCTCCTATATTGAAAATAGATCACAAGCAGTAGTACGTGGTGTCTTTATATCCACTTGTCTACCGGTTCCCTCAGGAGTACCTCAAGGCTCTCTGTTAGGTTCCCTACTTTTTATTATCTTTGTGAATGATAAGGAGAAGTGTTTCTTATAATCCAAAGTACTCTTATATGCTGATTATACGAAAATAATAAAATCTCTAGTACAGAGAATACTATGTTATTGCAATCAGACTTGGAAAGGTTTGAAACATACTGATATATAAACAAATTAGATTTAAATGTATCTAAATGCTTTTTGTGTCGTTCACAAGGAAAAGTGATATAATCAATGGCGGCTATTATTTAAAGGGTACGTCTATTGTCAGAGTATATGAGGCCTATGATTTTGGAGTAATTCAAGACTCTAAACTTATCTATGATAAGCATATATCTAGTATTATAACCAGGGCATATAAAGCCATGGTATTTGTCATCCGCTGGTAAGTTCTATTCTGTTCATATGGATGACCCATTTTTCAACATACATCACAGGTCTGGAACCCGCAGTATGAGATTTATAAGCCTCGTATTGAGGGTGTCCAGAAAAGGTTTTTAAAGTATCTTGATTATGGAGTGCATATGGTTCCTCGGGACTATGAAGAGAGGTGCAAACGATATCATTTTCTTCTTTTATCTGTTCGACGTAATATTAATGACATATTATGTTTCTCTCTAATTTGTAATGGTTTAATTTACTCCCCACTTAACTTTGATATTGATCCATTTAATACTTTTCCGAGTGTGGCCAAGAGTACCTTAACCAGTAAATATTTTTAAAATGCCTCTTAAGGTGGTTTGGGCGCCAAAAACAGTTTTTTCACGCTTAATAGGTGCGTAGTAAAGTAATTTTTTATCATTTAAAACTACAAATCCACATGTTTATTAAATCATTATGAAAGTTAAAGATTTTTTCTAGTGAATTAAGATGGCCAAAACACAATTGACACATTTTGGCTTGATAGAAAAGATCGCAAAGTTTTTTAGGTACGTCCACTAAGTGAACGCTGTTTCATTCGAATGTAATGAAATCAATTTCAATTAAATCCAGGCTATGTGTTCACCAGGAAATCCGTGAGTAAATTATGGGTTTATTTTTCAATAAAAGAGTATCTGGGGGCACGGCAGTGCCCCCGCCAAGTCGAGCAAAAAAGCGACACGGCCGTACCATCCTTTTTCCGAAGCAATTCAGGCCATTTTCGACCCCCTATAACTTCGTAGTGGATAAAACTAGAAGCCTGAATTTCAGTTACCGAGTAGGCATTGTACAAACATAGTATATTTCAAATTTCATTCAATTAGAACCAGTAGTTTAAGAATTATAACTAGTCAAAGTTTCTTAATTATGTCCATATATTTCTTAGTCAATCTATGTATATATTTAAAACATAAAACACTTTTAACATTGATATGGTCACTATGAAATATTGTTAAGTTAGCTAATTACGTAATAACTTAAAACAGAAGGACCCTTATGTAGGGACTGAATAAATTAACCGACTTAGTACGAGGGTGGATTGAAAAGTACTCGGCCTAACACAGATCCATTCAATTCTAAAAATCAAATCTACCCACATTATTTAGTTCAGTTCAGAGTAGTTCATTGTGTGAAGTTCGAAACGTGTGCGATAATTAGTTGTGATTTTATAAATTTATTAACAAAATAATCGGACATAATTTCCGCGAATGGAGCAAATGAAGCAGCGTGCCGTCATTAAGTACCTCCATAAGAAGGGGCTATCATCAAAAGCCATCCATTATGACAAGGTCAGTACATTAGGCGATTGTGCTCTGTCATATTCATCCGTCAAAAAATGGATAGCAGAATTTAAGCGTGGTAGAGAGAGTGTGAAAGATGAACCCCGCTCTGGAAGGCCTTCGACGTCAACTACTGACGAAAATATTAAAAAAAGTACTTGATTTAATAATGGGAGACCGCAGATTAAAAATTAGAGAGATAGCCGAGATTATAGGCATCTCTTATGAACGAACTCAAAACATCATTGTCAACGAGTTGGGTTTCCACAAGGCGTCTGCGAGGTGGGTTCCGCGACTGCTTTCAGTTGAACAAAAAAGGACGCGATTGACTATTTCACGCGACTGTTTGGAGTTATTTGAAGCCAATGCAGATGATTTTTTGAATCGTTTTGTTACTATGGACGAAACATGGGTTCATTACTGTACACCGGAAACAAAACAACAATCAAAACAGTGGAGAAGACCTGGTTCACCACCCCCTAAAAAGGCTAAGTCGATTTTGTCGGCAAATAAGGTGATGGCTTCAGTATTCTGGGACTCGAAAGGTGTGATTATGATTGATTATCTTGAAAGGGGTCAGACTATAAACTCTGATTACTACTGCACCTTACTACGTCATTTACGAGAGGAAATAAAAGAAAAACGTCGAGGAATGCTCAGAAGAAAAGTCCTGTTTCATCAAGATAACGCCCGTGTTCACACGTCAGTACAGTCAATGGCTGAAATTCACAACTGTGGCTTTGAACTGTTACCGCATCCGCCGTATTCACCTGATCTGGCACCATCAGACTTCTTTCTGTTCCCTAACCTAAAAAAGCACTTGGGAGCTCAAAGATTTTCGACAAACGACGAGGTCAAAGCAGCTGTAGACGCATATTTTGACTCTAAGGAAGAATCATTTTTTTTCAACGGTCTAAATGCTTGGAAGGGGAGGTGGCAAAAAATAAAAATATAACTGATTTAGTATGTGTTTATTTTCTTGGTTAGGCCGAGTACTTTTCAATCCACCTTCGTATTACATGGATCTCACAACTTTTTACGGTAGGAGAACTGAGTTGCGAGACTTGGTTTTTTTTAAAGTTATGTTTTTGATGGTATATGTATTTTAAAAAAGAATATCAAATAAATATTGTGCGATTAAATAGCGCGCGGGCCGACCAAACAGCCGCCAACGCACCTATAAAGCATGATAAATCTGCTTTTGGCGCCCACTCCTTAATTATTAATAATACGTAGAGTTTTTAACTTTAAGATATTGTTTATATCATTTATTTATAATTCTATTAGGGGAAACTTGTAAATGACTTAATAGTACATTGTTATTGGCTTTTTTATTTCTAAATATGCAATTGCTGTAAGTTTTCCGAATAAAATAAAATAAAAAATAAAATAAAATTATAAATAACGGGGCATTTTGTTACCGGATATCACTCGCCCCGCAGCCCGGTACCGCCACAGCAATCCAGACGTCACTGTCACGCCCTAGGTCATAATATTCAAAGCCGGCGCGTGGAAATGAAGCAACGATTTCACGAGCGCAAGATTTATCCTGATGAATATAAAACAATATGACGAATATTTTTTAAAATACTTTATATTAATTATTTATTAATGTCTACCAGGTGGTGGAAACGTATTTTATAGAACTGTGATAAACGATTTCAAAGTCCACCTGATGGTACGTGGCTACCGCAGCCCATGGATAACTGCAGCCAAAGAAGGCTACAGACACGTGGCCACCTTCGAGGACTAAGACGGAATGCCTAACAGGCTGTGATCGTATTGACTCTATACCCGTCAGACCGGCAACAGCAGTACACGCTTTTTTATACGTGGTAGAGCCACGCTGCAGCTATATTATGGTTGTAGCACGAATGGGTCGGCTCGACCGATGAAGTACCACGCTCTCACAGAAAACCAGCGTATTGCTGTGTTTCGTATGGTGAGTGTAGAGATCCGGAGACCCTTTTTGGAAACGAAGCTTTCCATCTTAGTCCTCAGGGAAGACAATGCATCTACGTTTTGATTCTTAATCGAAGGTAAATGTAGATGTCTATGAGCCACAGCATCCACTTACCATCAGGTGGACTGTGTGCACGTTTGTCACCCTTATTCTATAAAAAAAAGAACACACACTGCTATTTGCCGACAGAAATAGGTAAGAGGATGGTGGTTGTAAGTAAGAACCAAGACGGATTCCTGGGTAGAAAAGAGAGTCCTACCACCTCATGTATAGCAGTGTATTAAAAGGTCGCTACTCCTAGCGAACGACCGGCGTTCGGTCCTGCACATTCCACGCGCTCTCGCTATATTATATTATATCGCGTAAGAAATACGCCCAAATTTTAAAATTTATTCTTTATAAAATCGAATTTTTTCAAAGGTAGTAATAGTGTTAATCGATAATAGTGTTAATTGCAAAATATAATAATGCCTACTTTATGAGGATATGCATATTATCAATAATTATTTCGCATTTCTGTGGTTTAGTTGTAGGGAGATTCATCAAGTATATACTACTTTTTAAAAAAAAATGGAATTGGCCATTATGGAACCAAGATTATGTAGAAATTTAATAGATTTTTTATTAGTTCGCGTCTAAAAACCCCACAAATAACGACTAGCGCGGCATTTTGCTCAAACTCTATCAAACGCACGTAACGCAACGAGATTTTTCTTGCGTTTTCCCTAGCCGACTTCAAGAAAGCAGGAGGCTTACAATGTTTTTTTTAATTATATAATTAATGTGCGATATTTTTGCCAATTAAAAGCCGATTGTGATGATTTTCTTTTATTACTTGACATTGACAGATTATGGTACCAAATTAATGAGTATGTCTTTGTCTATGTCTGTATTATACATTTTAGTATATCTTTGTTATAATTTATAATGACAAACCGTTTTTTGTCGGGTTATCCCTCATAAATTAAGGCACACATCTGATCCTCTCCCGAGCGAGCGTTGGGGCGTCATGTCGGGCACACATGTGTCCCCTTGACTACGTTCCAGGTTAAATAAGTTATTCTTCAGTGGCGGACCCGTAGATATAAATTTGGAGAAGAAATTCAAAGAGCGGCAAAATAAAAGACGAAACTTTTAATGTAATTAGGCGACATTGAGATTATAATAGATTATAATTATTTTAGTAAAGGAAAAAATTTTTACAAAAAGCAAGAGCTACCTTAAAATAACTACCCGCTATTGTGTTTTCTATCTTAGTTCAGGGGTGACAACGCATCTGCATTTTGATTCTTAATCCAGAATAGATGTAGATGTCTACGGGCCACAGTATCCACTTACCACCAGATGGACAGCGTGTTCGTTTCTCACCTTTATTCTATTTTTAAAAAAAACTGAGAATAAAAAACAAATTCACATTCTTCAGTGGCTTTTATTATCTATATACTTTATGTTAGCACCAGTAGACGGTAGATTAATATGCGCCTAAAGTTGGTTTTACCGTGTAGTGACATTGTTAAAATATCCACTATCCCATATCACCCAGGGGGTGTCGTAAGAGGCGACAGTAGGTAACAAATCAGATGAGGACCTACGTCTTCCTAATAAGGACTGAAAAAAAAAACTGCGGTTGCCAATCCGCTTGCCATACGTGGCAACTAGTGGGAAAACTGTGGGAAAAGCCTGTGCTAACGAGTAAAATTTAATAGGCTGTAACCGCTAATGTTAGATACTCATGACAATTGTAGGAATATGCATTGATAAAGACATTTTTCACATTCACATTCTACTAACTTGGCTAAATTCGATCTTCTCCGCCAATTTCAAAGTCTCTTCATAGGGCAATCCCACGCTCGTAACAGAACAGCTATCGCTTCTAAAGTTCTTCACAAAATCCTTTAAGTAGATCCCCAGCATGCCATCAACCCTGGACTCTTCACAAAACACCGAGTTGCCAAGTGGACCAGCCCAGAAAGCTCTCTGGAGGAGGTCCATAACACGCTGTTCAGGATTGATCCTCAAGAGATTGTCTTTTATAAAAGGTTTAATGTCGGTGACTTCCCATTCGTAGAAGCAGCATCTGTAGAAGGTAATATAACTAACAATAAATTTTATTAATCACTAAGCTCATCTCAGCCTGTGAAGAGGTGAGGAGGTGTAAAATTTGTACACAAACTAAAAAAATAAAAATTATTTTTTAAAGCATCTTATATCCTATTCCACGATATTATCGACTCCTTTGCTCAATTTCGAATACGCGTATAGTCGTTTAAGTTTTCACCTATTTGTTGTTTTTTCTTTGTTCTGCAGCTCACTTTATGAATTATTATAATGCTAAAGGTGACAAGAGTGCTAATTCTCATCGCGCCCAACGCAAGGCAAATTGTTGTACATTTAAAGAGGAATTGTTGGTGCGTCCTTGATAATATAATGCAAGAAGTATGATAATATAGTTTGTAATTTTTACTGTAAATCTTGAGTAAGTGTTATACCTACTAAACAAATTGAAATTAAAAATTAAAAATACAATTTCGGTCTTTAGGCCCCGGCGAGATTCGAACTCGCGATCTCCTGTTTACTAGACAGGCGCTTTAACCAACTAAGCCACGGCGCCGCGTTCAACAAGTCTAAATTTTATAATTGTTTTCATTATTCACTATATTTTAAAATATTATATTTTTACACACAACATTAAAATGATTAATATTTTATTACAATAACGAAAAGAAGTTATGCTCCAAATTTAAATTATCACACTGTCCTCGGGTCAGGGTAAATGTGTTCTGTGTATATGTAACGCCAAGAAAGGTAAATGAGTTAGAACGGTTGAGTAATGAAACATGTTGACTTTAGACAAAGAAAACTAAGATGTTTTTAAAAGAAAAAAATTTTTCTTTCGTCGAAAAATATTCATTACATTTCAATAGCTATTTTTATCATTTAAGCGACAAAATAATCATTTTACCTACTAATTAATTAACATGGCCATGGATATGGATTAAAAGTTACAGCCTTTATACGTCCCGCTGCTGGGCACAGGCCTCCCCTGATTTCTGAGAGGGTTTTAGGGCAAGGAAGTGCTCGCCGCGCTGCCCCAATGCGTGTTGGCGAACTTCACATGTCTTCGAACTATTTTTTTTCTCATTTCTCAAACATGCAGGTTTCCTCACGATGTTTCCCTTCACCGCCGAGCACGTGGTGAATCAGCACTTAAAATTGCATTTAACAATTTCATTAGTGCTGGCGAGAATCGAACTCGCTTTGTTCGCATACTGTGAAATTTACAGCGAGAGCCAACCATCTGAGCTACCAATTAATATCTACTACCAATTATTATGGATTAATAAGTATTGGACTAATATAATAATTATGAATATACATATTATGTATAATATTCAGTACAGTACGGTGGTAGCGTAAATGAAGTCACCACACCATCTAATATCGTAGATATCCTAAGGGGCAACTAAGTAAAATACTTGGAAGGTCATGATTAAACATGGGTAACTCTACCGCGTAACTCAGGCGTATTGCGTCATGGCGCAAAATGCGTCGAGTGAGCAGCGCTGCAGCGTTCAATGAGCCACCATCTGCACGCCATTATTTACTCAGTGAGTTAGTGAGACAAGCGAGTGAATGAGATCGTTGTTTTTTGTTTCCTTCACTGTTGAGTCCTCTGTATTGTGCGGGAAATTCAATTTCAACTATTGACCTAAACACCTTTTGAATTTCCCGGTTCCTGCACTGTGAGTTGGCGCAATTGCGCGGCGCAGCTCAGTGTTACATGTCATGACGTGATCTCCGTGTCTAGTCTCCGTCTCTCTGGCTGCTGTGCCCGAAATTCGGTCTCGAAGGACATTATTGTTATGTACTTATATTTACATGGTTATATAATTAGGTATTGTCGAGGTCACTAACCCACCATGTCAAGCCCTGCAAATCCTTATTATGGATAAAGAGTATATATTATTATTACGTACTATAGGAGTATCGTGTAGTGGCGATGTAAGAATATCTACTAGGTACCCCATATCGTCCCGAGGGTGTCGTAAGAGGCGACAGAGGGAAAATTAAAACAGGTGATGGAGGGAAACCCAAAAAGGTGATGGACAGCAGCATCTTTCCGATAACAATTCAGAATAATAAAAAGTATTGCGGTTGCCAACAAGGCTGCCCAGCGTGGCAACTATGGCAGAATCTACAATAATATGAGAGATAAGAGAGAAGTTTACGATCAGCAGTGGACTTTTTCATTGAAAAACCTTGGGAAAGGTCACCAATTGTTCCGGGTCTGGTTGTTTGTCCTTGTGAAATTTGTGTACGTAAACCGCCTCAACGATACAGGAGAAAATGCGAGTACGTCGGTAACATCTAATAAAAAAGCGAAAAAAGAGTATATACCTGACTGCTGTGTCCAGCAGATAGTGTTTTAACTCTGGGAAGTCGTCCAGCGTGCAGCGCAAAGTGAATGCAACGCTCTGACGATCTGAGGTGCAGGTCAGGAAGGCGCCGCGCTGATGCAACAGTCTCATCTTGCCGAAACCACTGTACGCGCATCCCGATGACGCCGACATTGCCCGTATGAAGTGGGTAGCGCCAAGATCATTGTCCTGTTCATAGCGGGAGCCAGCCTGAAAAGGTATCTGGGATATTACACCTTTAGAGGAACGTAAGGTAGAGCCACGCTGCAGTTATATTATACGTCTTAGCACGAATGAATCGGCTCGATCGGGCAAGGATCACACTCTCACAGACCAGCGTAATAGGAGCTTAATTAGACCATTTTTAGTTTATACGAGGCATTTCATTTTAGGGATGAAAATGCGGACGGTATTTTGATTCTTAATCGAGGATAAATCTAGAGCCATAGCACCCACTTACTGTCAGGTGTGCTGCATGCTCGATTTTTTTATTAGGATAAGGGTAACAAACGAGCACACAGTTCACCTGATGGTAAGTGGATGCTGTGGCCCATAGACATCTACATTTAACTTCGATTAAGAATCAAAATGCAGATGCGTTGTGATCCTTGAGGCCTAAGATGGAATGCCTCGATTCCAGTATAGAACCCGAAGACCCTTTTTGCTGGAAACCAGGCATTACAGCTTAGTCCTCACGGGTGATCGAGGATAGATGTAGATGTCAATGGCCCACAGCAACCACTTACGATCAGGTGGACTGTGTGCTCGTTTGTCACCCTATTCTATAAGCAAAAAGATAACTACAGGCTGTCGGGCATGCCATCTTAGTACTCGGACGTGACAACCATCTTCAGCCTTCCTTGCTTAAAGTAAGCTGCAGAAGTCCTTGAACTGCAGTAGCCACTTACCAGCAGGTGGACTGTAAGTTTGTTTGTCACTTCGGTCTTAAAAAAAAACCTCATGATGCACGTCTACTTAGCCTAGAGATTTTGTTTCTGGCCCCATGGATGGATGGATGAAGAGTGATACCAGGCGAACACTCCGAGTTGCTACTGAAAATTTTGTTACAGAAAAACCCATAGGTTTTAGATTTTGACCCCACCCGGGCTTCGAGCCCACAGCGAAGCTATCGCACAAAAATTTACAGTACCTACAGGTAGGCACTTGAGACTGCTGGGAACAGGCCTCCCCTCATTTCTGAGAGGGTTTTAGGGCAAGGAAGTGTCCGCCGAGCGGCACCAATGCGTGTTGGCGAACTTCACGTCTTCGAAATATTTTTTTCTTATTTCTCAGATATGCAGGTTTTCTCACAATGTTTCCTTCACCGCCGAGCACGTGGTAAATCAGCACTAAAATGGCAATTTACAATTTCGTTGGTGCCGGCGGGGATCGAACCCGGTTTTTCTCGCGTACTGTAAAATTTACAGCGAGCGCTTACATCACACCGCACTAGAACAGACATCGCAAACAAAAAAAGTGCGGGCACCTGCGGAGCCACCAGAGTACCTTTTTATGGCACACAGAGTAAGTGAGTTAGGGCCCGTGGGCTCTAACGCGTGTGCCACGGCGAAAAATATAAATAATTATCATTATTAGTGAGTTAAGAATACAAGAATTTAAGATTCTCACCTGAAACATAATAGTGCAGGCGCCTATTTGTGCGCCTTGGTGTTTCACAGCTGCAACTTTGACACCATTGAACATCTCCGTGCGCTGCACCTCCAAGGGGCCGAAAACAGAGCTTGTCAAACATTTACTTGAACTATTGATGTTGGTGGACAAATATCTGACGCTCAGACATCGATTTACCAAATTCATTGGATGCAATTTGTTCATTTTTGCAAACAGTGTCAGTTGTCAGTCCGTTGACATGTAGTACGTACATAGTCAGTAATCTACACTGACTTAGAAGTATATATATATAGGTATTATTATCTCTATGGTAATCTACGTGTAGTACTGTCAAGTTTATTTGTTTTTAATTGCATGGCTTGTTGCAGCGTCTGGCATCCGAATTTTACCACAGATTTAAGCAAAAGAGTGCAAAAATTTGCCAGGATCTATCTTTTCGATTCTGTTTCCCCATTAAGTACTACATATATGGTGGAGCTACTCTGCAGCTATATTATGATTTTAGCACGAATGGGTCCACACTAAAAAAGGTAGGACCACACTTTCACAGAATACCAGAGTAAAATAACAGCCTAAAGGTAGCATTCGGATCCCGGCGGTCGCGACCCTGTCGCTTCCGCACCGCTTTGTAGGGATTTGTATGGCACACTTTCCGAAGCACGCGACAGTGCGGCGCGGCCGGGGGCGTGGTGGGCGCACGACGCCGGCAGCTGATAGCTTTGGTTTGGTTTGGTTGATAGCTGCCTTCCTCATATCTTGATGTATATAATAAATTTATTTTATTTCTATTTGATGAGAGTAAGAACAACATTATTTCATCATCCTCTCCTTCGTCCTCTATAAGTCGCTTTAGGAGTTCTTGTTTCGTTTTATTTGAGCTATCAGACATAGTTCTGATACGCAAAATACGACCGAACTCACAACCGCACGACTGTTCACACTGACTCTTTCTCTTTCTTGACTACTGCACGTGGCAGTCGCGGCTCGCGTTGCGGTCGCTGCTATTCGAAAGGACGTGGCAGCGCCGCACAGCTGCGGCAGTGGGTCGCGGCAGCTTGTCGCAGCTGCAGAGCCGCGGCCGCTGTGATCATAATGCTACCCTAATGCTGCTGTATTTCACAAGGCATTCAATCTTACTCTTTAAGGGTGACAATGCATCTGCATTTTGATTCTTGATCAAGGATAGATGTTTTTATTTTATAGAATAAGGGTGACAAACGAGAACACAGTCCACCTAACGGTAAGTAGAATCTGTGGCCCATAGACATCTACGTACTTTTATACTCGATTAAGAATCAAAATGCAGATGCATTGTCCCCCTGAGGACTGAGATGGAATGCCTCGTCTACAATAAAATGGGTCTCCGGTACTCTACACTCACCATACAGAACACAGCAGCATTAAGCTACTATTTTACGCTGGTATTCTGTGAGAGCGTGGTCCTTCCCCGGTCGAGCCGACCCATTCGTGCTACAACCATATTATAGCTGCAGCATAGCTCTACCACGATGTCTATGGGCCACAGCACATCAATCACGTGGGCTGTGTGCTAACTTATCACCTTATTATATAAAAAAATTGTTGCCACTCTTGACAGGCGGGTTGTCAACTGCAGTTTTTTTTTATTAGGAAGACGCTGCCGTCCATCTCATAGCCTGTTTCCTTCTGTCACCTCTTGTGACATCCAGGGGTCAATGCAGGGCAGTGAATATTCTTTCGACGCCACAACACGGATACATTTAACAGAACATACACGTACAAAATCTTTCATATAATATACATCATTCTTTCATTTTCTTTCATTTATCATATTTCATATACATTATTTCATTTAATATACATTATTTTGTGTACGTCAATTAACTATTGACGTACACAACATATATAAAGCGTTTCGTTCTTTATTTCCTTACCACTTCCACTTGTAATGGCCTGATTTGCTTTAAAGCTAAGGAAGTCCCGTCTCTTAAAACATAAAGGATTATATTATACTTTTTGGCTATAATTTTCACCGTAGACAGAGAAACCTATAGACAAATTGACGCCTTCTTTCGAATTCGCACACGAAAAAGATAGATTTATGCATACGTCTTGCATAGAAATGAGACAGAGCGGTGTGATTGTTTGTCCCTTTCTCTGTGCCGGTTTTTTTGTTTAGCAAACTGCACTTTGCTAAACAACTTTGACAGTTCGTAGTGATCTTAGGAGTTTACAAGTTGGTTTAAGAGAGAAAAAAGTGTTTTGTGAGCTTAAGATTGGTGAATCTTGTTCAGTTCAGTTCTTAGAACAATTAAATATTTTATCCAAATATGTTTAAAAGTCATAAAGATTATTGTATAACCCAAAACTACGTTATCGTTCTTTCTCACTCAAGGCTACGCTAATCATTAGTCTATAGGTTTCTCTGTCTACGATTTTACCGTGTAACGACGGTGTAAGAATATCGTGGACTAGTTTATAGTGATCCGCGATATCCACAATCCGCAACCTTTTATCGACCCTGGATGTTGTAAGACGTTTATTTCACAAACACAATAAAAATAATAAAATGAAAGCAAAATAAAAAGAGCGCCTTCGGGTGAACGTTATAAATTATATGTTCACTTAGATAGTGTCGGTACCTACCCCTGAAGGCGCACTTTTATTATCATATAAATAAATAGGTACATGCCTACTTAGAGAATATGCCATATTAACGTTATTAATATTCTCGCTGATGTCTCCAAATAATCTTTAACGCTTGTGTTAGAATCAAAGATTTAAAATCTTAGATTAGAAGTAGTTCACTGCAATTAATTACAGCTGTAAACGAGTATTGTTTTATTTATTAATGTAAATAATTAGGTTTTACAGAGAAACTTTTACAATTATACGAGTTCCGTTGTTCAAACTTTCCTTCATAAATCGTAAACTCATATTCGCTTATACAAACACAGGATATATTTACAAACGCCGCGGAAATATCAAGTTTAATTAATATCTTCTTGAATTATAAAGCTCGGTAAAACATCGCTGAAGAGTTACACAGTGATTGAGGGTGAAGACTTTCGTCAAAATCGACGTTCATAGCAATATTATGAATACAACAATAACAATCCTTTAGGACATTTCCGACAAAGATTTTATTTGGACGACCGCGAAATCTACGTGTTTCGAAAACTACGTGTTACGTGTACACCTTAGGCTCAGCACGTAGAGCCTCGCTGCAGCTCACTCTCTCACAGAATACCAGCGTAAAATAGCAGCTTAATACTGCTATGTTTCGTATGGTGAGTGTAGAAAACCGGAGACCATTGTTACTAGAAATGAGGCAATTACCTTATTATTTAGATTTCTATGGGCCACACACAGAAATCTAAATAATAGTACCTTATTATTTAATTTCTGTGGGGCCACAGCATCCACTCAGCATCAGGTGGACTGTGTGCTTGTTTGTCACCCATGTTCTACAAAATACGGAGTTATATAATAATACTATAATATTGTCGTATCGTAAGGCTAAAAGGTTTTGAACCAGCTGACGCAGTGAAGGTGGTGCGGTACTAAGGTAAATATATCGCTGAATATCTCATAATGAAGGCCAAGACACCAGAAGTTGCAGTTTAATACTCAAAGGTCGCAGTGTAACACGACAGCACACACACAATTATTAGACATGAATCACATGAAGGAGATCGGTAAAGCGGCAAACAAGCGTGACATAGTCATCGGCTGGGACTTGTGTCAAGCAATTGGTGCCATAGAGTTCGTTTTACAAGAGTTAGAACATCAGAAAGACGCGAATGGTTGGCAAATGAGTACTCCAAACTTATTTTCAATGGCTACTTTAGAAGGCTGTCTGAAAATTACAGCAGAGGCCAGGCTAGCAAATGTTAGAAAAAAATTACTTTGTTTGGCTTTGTGGCATTCTTTGAGGGTCTATGTTCAGCTGTGGACTAGTGAAGGGCTGTAATGATAATAATGATGATGATGATATGCAATCGCAGACATGATTGTAAAAAGGGAGGTCACGCATGTTTAGAACACGATGAAGTGCACAGAACCACATTAGTTATGAAAGCTCGCGTTAGTACTGTTGCAAGCCATAATTAATGCCCCTAGCGCCATCTAGTATTGGGTAGCGGAGTGAGGAAAGCCTTCTAGAAAATGCCATGCTAGAACCTTCCACCTCCAGCGTCATCTAGTATCGAATAGAAGAATTAGTAGGTAATTAAAGTGTCAATTTTGGTAATTCAATCGGCAGTTTTTATTGTCCCGAACCCTAAGCTCGTAACAGTACTGTTTAGACGTGTATAATATAGTGGAAGTTATTTTGGACATCATGAAGAATGAAATTTTTTGTTGTTTGAACATCGTGAACTGGTCATATAAATCTAAAAAGACAACTTACTAATAAGAACGGTAACTGTAACGGAATACTGTAAATATAAAAATACTTTAACTATATTTAAGAAATATGAAGTAGGAAGTAATAATAACATTTATATAAATCTTTTCTTACACGAGTAAGAAAACTCTTAAAAATAAATACTACAGTAAGTCGCACAGTCTTGGTGGACCGCCAAGCATCCAGATGGTGTGGAGGTTACCGGGAGCTTTGTCGCAATGTGCGTCGGTGGAATTTGGCGGCTAAATTAATTTGAACAATTTTTGGCAAATGCGATAGAAAATGCAATGAGAACATCACTTTGTTGCGCCAGTGACGCCGCCGTTAACGATTGAAGTCACCCTTCGCTAGATGCGGTCAAGTGGAAGGAACTGGCACTGGGGTACTCCAGTCCAGAGATGAGAACAGTACTCCATGTGCGGGTACTCGTGTGTCTTCTGAGGTTTAAACTGGACTAGAATCGTCCCCAATCCGAGATTTTGTTCACTAAAGACTTGACTTTAGACACAAATTTGTTCCGATATTCGATAATGTGTTCCCGAGAAATATTAACACGGCCGGTGTAAAAAGCACCACCAGTGTTACTAGGAACAGCAACATATAATTGATATACAGAAGAAACAGTATACGTGATGGCATGCAGCATTGTGAAACACTAGCAGTAATACACCCGTAGTCAGAATATCCACCGTCTACTACGACCTTAATGTACCGATCTGCGAGCAAACATGATCCAATCATGTTCACTAATCATGACGTATTAGATCTGGTTCTAACTCCGGAGCACTCGGCCTCAGCGTAGTAGGAGATACTCCATCAAACTCACACGACTTGACGTCTGTGCGCTGTGTAAACCGCACATTCAGCATGAAGTAACCACGCCGCGGGATGGTAAGCGGTGTATAGCCTGCGTCATTGAGAGACGAGTTGAACTCAAAAAGGGAAGTTAAAAGATCAACTTTCTCCTTTACGGCATGGGCCAGTGAATCGTTCTCCCTGAACAGAGATGGAACGGATAATTGACAGAAGTTCTTTGAATCACGTCCTATTTCAAATTTTTCTTATTTTTACAATCTATATATTTTATTTGTACCAGAAATAAAGATGGCTGACATAAGTCACATAAGTTCCCTTCTACTGTATTGGCAAAACACCTTAATAAAATTAGAGGTAGGGAAGAGAGCTTGAGCAGTTTAAAATCTTTGAATCACGTCCAGTCAGTCAACGAAAGATGCTAAGTATCAAATAATGCAGTCTTATTTTTACAATCTATTTATTTGTTTTGTAACAAAGATTAAAATAGAGCAACAAGTAAAATACTTGCGGCGCTACGAGTACTCTATTATTTATCCAGAATATTATAGCAAATTTTATTCTGTACATAAGTGGTGCTCGCAAGCTCAGCACCCCTCGACCATGGCTCCAGCCTTGTTATTCTGTGCTTAAATCAAGCCCTGCATATAATCTCCTGTGCGGGATAGATATTAGCTATCTAGATATTATCCATAGTTGGCACTCTTGGCATGCGTGTTAGCACCCGCATTTTTTTTTAATTATTTGTTGTTAGGAAAAAATTTACTGCCCCATATCCCCGTTTGTTTGGCTCTGGTGCCTCGTACGACCCTCCCGGGACGATATAGTGTAATGGATATTCTTACACCGCCAATACGCGGTCAACCTCACCTGCATGCAGTACATTCTGCCGATAAGCTAGAGGACGAGGCTCTCGGTGGCACTAAACACCTTACAGTTTTAAAACTGAACGTATGTGTGAAGTAAGGTAGTTTTGGTAGAGCCACGCTGCAGCTATATTATGATTGTAGCACGCATGGTTCGGCTCGACCGAGGAGCGACCACGCTCTCACAGAAAACCAGTGTAAAGTAGCTCGATGCTATTGTTTCGTATGCTGAGTGTAGAGAAACAGAAACCCTATTTACTGCAAACGAGGCATTCCATCTTAGCCCTCACGGGTGACAACGCAATCTGCATTTTTATTCGAATCTAGACTAGAGATGGGCCGAATATTCGTTTTATATTCGGTATTCGGCAGCTTCACCGAATATTCGTATTCGGCCGAATATTCGGCTAAATCACCGAATATTCGTTTTCATAGTGTCCAATGTATTGAAATGTACGAATTGAGTAATGCGATGTCTTTTACTGTTGAAAGTACATTTTATTTATGCGTTAAATCTACTTAATCTAGAGTGCCTCAAGTGCATAAATCTATACATTTATGTTTTTGATGCACTATAGGTTTATTTACGATTAAAGCAAATAGAAACTTGAAATGTTTTTGGAATCAAACAAAGAAACATTACATTACTTACATTAGTACATTTCACTTTACTTTGGTAGTCAGTTTCTCTAAAATAAGTCCAAATAGTAATTTTCCTGCCACTCATTTTTATCCAATAATTATTAATTTTCACTAAGAATAAAACAACGAAATACTTTTTTTATCACACGAATAGTCAAAACATAAGCATGTGCCGGCAATTTCCTCAGTACTAGATGATGCAATAACTGTCAGGTGTGGCGGGGAGCGAGAGGGGCTAATCCCGCGCGGTTTACGGTGACAAGTTTCGACATAAATTGGTTGGGTCCCGAGGTTATCCTACCGAATAATGTTCGGTCGAATAATTGATTCGGTAAAAGTTTTATCGAACATTCGGCCGAATATTCGTATTCGGTGAAATCCATATTCGGCCCATCCATAATATAGACGTGGATATCTATGGGCCACAGTTACCACTTACCATCTGGTGGACTATGTGCGTTTGTCTAAATTCTTACCCTAAATAATATTAAAATGTTTTCACTCAAAAGAAGGCGAACTGTAGTGTGCGGAAACTTATGTTGTACTGAACTTACTAATTAAGTACTCGCATATTACGCATTTTTGTTATGGTGAAATAAAAATAAAATAAATAAAATAATTTTAACTGAGGTGTACACACATTAGGAATAGTTCCCATTCAGCAAGTTTAAATAGTGACAAATTTCGTTTCAAGGTAGAATCAGGTGAATGGCTTTTAGGAAGATGTCCGTGTGTATGTGTTTGTGTACAAACATTGCCAGACATCCTGCTTAATCTTCTCCGGGAGAAACACATTTTTTTTAATTCTTAAACAGCATTCACTTTCCACCAGGTGGACTGTGTGTTCGATTGTCGCAATATTTGTATATAGTATAATATATCCTACGAGATAGTTACAAAAATACATATATAGGAATGGACTACTATGAAAAATAGTAATTTTTTTATCAACATTTTGGTCCAATATGTTGTTAGATCTTTTAGTATATGCCATGTACATTCAGGGCCTATTAAAATTAAAAAGTTAGGTTCAATTTTCAAAGTAAAATGAAAGAAATTTCACAAGTGAATTTCTTTATTTTTCATTGAACACATTTTTGTTTACCTACTATACTTTTCATTTTATATTTCTTTTCTTATCACCTTCCATTTCCCAATGCATGCCAAAATACATTTACAGACATTATCAATATTTCCAAGTTAAAATCAACAAGGCAGGGTAAGCCGTTCTCAACATCCAAATATGTGTAAGAAAAAAAATAAAACAAATTTTGCCTGTTTCTTTTTATTATTTTTTTAACTGAAAATATACTTAGACTATGTACTTTTAGCTGTAATGTGATTTAATCTACCTTATTCTCTCACAAATTTTTTATAAACATATACTATATATCTATTTTTGGACCTAAAATAATTCATACAATCACAATTGTCCGCGTATCAAGTAACCACATCACATCATTATACTATTTAAATAAAAAATATTTATCTACGATACCATAAAAAAGTCAAACTTAAAATTTCTCACAGGGTTGCCAGCCGTAAGTTTTTTATTTTACCTAGATTTTGGGTGCTTAACTTAAGAAAATGTAAGAAAAAAAGCTTAATTTTAAAACCTTAAATATTATATGTGTCTATTATTTACAGTAATTTACATCACATAATTATGTTGTATGGTGGTTAGTGATACAACATACTAAATTACAGATGATAATAGAAGAACATAAATTTAACATAAGGAACTACAATCAAGATCACTGTGAGGACGAAATTTATCCTATAATATAGCATGCGACAGTACATAATATCACATTATCATTAGAGATTACCAATATTTTATTGGCAATTTTAAAGGTCTCCATATTGGACAACTAACATCATGTTTGAAACCCTAGAGATTTTTTACCTAAAGTCATCCAGAATAGAAATAAGTCAATAATATAGTTACAACTTAATGGTTAATTCCATATTTAGCTAATGATATAATTGGCACATCGCTACAAAATGCTTTCTGCACTATCTTCAATAATAATTATTCAGTGTCGTTAACATTTCGTACAAATAAAAACACAAAATGATGGATTCGACTTGCATTTAAAGAAAATATTCAACTAGGATGTCAAGGTGACAATTATAATGCTGGCAATATATATGTATATATGTTAAAATAGTATTAAATAGAATCTTTAAACTAGCCAAATTTCCGGCAGCACTATCTTTATTAATAATTTTAATCCAAATATTTTAATATAACAATTTTTATTGACATATGGTAGTTAATTATTGTTTGGTAGTAGTATTTTACAAAGCCTGACTGTTAACCACACGTGTAAAGTAAACAAAAATATAAATCAAAATGGATTGATGTCATTTTCTATGAGTGTAAATGTTAAAATTAAAACTATGGCTTATTGTTAAAATTTCCTAGTAGGGAGGAGATCCGAGCGTAATCTCACACAGATTCGTCAAACAGTTCGTTCGTTTGCATGTTTGTATAACCACCATACTTCTATCCGCTTACAGCGCGCACTACTCAGTGACAGATGGCTGGGGCTCACTTGCTTTGAGTTCCTGTAAAAAGAAACAATATTGATTGAAATCGATGGAGAATGCTATCTAAAATTAAAGTTTCTAATCTAAAATCTACAATTAAGTAAGCCATGTTGCCATGAAGTGAGGGTTGTGGAAATTGAACACGGGAAATGTATGGTTCTTGTGGTCTGAAGCGGGTTTAAGCACTAAATAAGTAAAAACCAATTTAGATATATTTTTACTATAAATACATATTTCAAAGATATTTTTAATACAGTTGCTCAAAAAGTGACGTATTGGAGGGACGTATAGTGTTCGGGATGTGGGGTATTACATACTCGAGCTTTTTCTTTACCTTTTCCGAACTCGTACGTTCTCTTTCCCAACTGTCAAAATAATGTCTATTAAAAAGAAAAAACCAAACAGGAAGTTTTTACAAAAAAAAATTCATGGAAGTTTTTATGATTCATGCAAATATTTCTAAAAAGAAGCTGCTAATTTGTTTTAATATCAGATTTAATGATTTGATTCAGTAAGTTAGGTTAGGTTTCATTTCATATCAATAAAAAAAATCTACAGAAGACTTGGCTGTATGGGCATAGTTCCCTTTGCCTACCCAGAATGGGTGAAGAAAACAAAAAAAATCTCTGCTTATCGTAGACAGAGAAACCTATAGACAAATTGACGCCATCTTTCGCATTCGCACACGAAAAAGATAGATTTATACATGCGTCTTGCGTAGAAATGAGACAGAGCGGAGAGATTGTTTGTCGCTTTCTCCGTGCTGGTTTTTTTGTTTAGCAAACTACACTTTGCTAAACAACTTTGACAGTTCGTAGCGATCTAAGGAATTTACAAGTTGGTTTAAGCGAGAAAAAAGTGTTTTGTGAGCTTAAGGTCGTCACTCCATCTAGTGGTGGGTCGCCCTACACTACGCCTACCGGTACGAGGCTGCCACTCGAGAACCTTTCTCCCCATCGGTTATCGGTTATTCGATATTCCGGCCCATTGATTAGCTTACTAATTCATTGGGCTATGTCGGTCACTCTGGTTTTACTGCGGACATCCTCATTTCTGAGTCTATCACGCACAGAAACTCCGAGCATAGCCCTCTCCATAGCTCGCTGAGCGACCTTGAGCGTCCTCATACGGCCAGCAGTGAAGGACCACGTCTCAGATCCGTAAGTCATCACTGGCAACACGCACTGGTTGTACAATCTAGTTTTTAAGAGATTGAGGTATACCCGACGAGAAGATATGTCGTAATTTCCCGAATGCTGCCCAGCCGAGTTGAATCCGTCGATTGACCTCTCGGTCGAAGTTGGACTTACATAGTCGGACTATTTGTCCCAGGTAAACGTACTTGTCAACAACTTCGAGCTTAGTGCTCCCAACAACTACCGTTTTGTCCATGTTCAACTTAAGACCTATCCGTTGGGAGGCACTATTGAGGTCATTGAGCATAGTGCTTAAGTCCTCCAGCGATTCTGCCATAAGGACTATATCGTCGGCAAATCGAAGGTGAGTGATGTACTCGCCATTGATGTTAATACCGTATCCTTTCCAGTCCAGTATCTTGAAAACGTCTTCCAATGCAGCGGTGAAGAGGTTCGGGGATATAACGTCACCCTGTCTTACACCTCTCTGCAGCTGGATAGGTTTCGAGCTCTGGTTCTGTACTCGGATAGCCATCGTAGCCCTACTGTACAAACACTTCAGCACTTCGATATACCGACAGTCAACTTGGCACCGCTGAAGGAACTGTAGCACCGCCCAAATTTCGACAGAATCAAAGGCTTTCTCATAGTCCACATACGCCAGGCAAAGTGGCAGATTGTACTCTTCGGTCTTCTGTACAATCTGCCGCGAGGTGTGTATGTGGTCTATGGTACTGAAGCCTTTTCGGAAACCGGCTTGTTCGGGAGGCTGGAAGTCGTCGAGTCTGCGTGCGAGACGATTCGTAATGACTCTCGAAAACAGCACGTAGACGCGGCTCAGAAGGGAAATCGGTCTGTAGTTCTTCAAGAGAGCGTTGTCGCCTTTCTTAACAAGACCAACGCACTTCTGCTCCACGCCTCTGGAGTAGTGCCACCATGGAGGACGGAATTGAAGAACTTCCGAAGGACTTCAAGTACCGGTGTTTCACCCGCTTTCAGAAGCTCCGCTGTAATTCCATCCTCTCCTGGGGCCCTGCCGTTTTTAGGATGCTGGAGAGCCATTCTAATCTCGCTTAGACTGACGTCCGGGATATCATAGGAATAGTGTCGGATAAGACTTGCTCTTGGATCGTTACTCTCACTGGCGTGTGGCTCCAACGATGATGTGTACAGCTGCCCATAGAACCTCTCAATCTCACTCAAAATCTCAGGTGTCCCGGAAACGATGCTGCCACACTCAGTCTTCAGCTTTGACAGTTGGCTCTTACCGGCAGACAGATCTCTGGCAAGGACTTTGGAGCCCTGGTTCCGCTCGATCGCTTCTTTAATACGAGCAGTATTAAAGTTGCGTAAGTCTCGCCACATGCATTTGGAGATCTGTCTGTTCAGTTGCCTGTATGCTGTCAAATCTGTTGACGATTGCAGCCTCATCTCCCGTCTAACAGCCATGAGATTAATTATTTATTAGAGTGTGATCGGAGAGTTTTTGTGTTCTTCTGCGGCGAGTCTTACAGAACTTAGCTCCGACCGCATGGACAGTTTCCACGAGCTTGTTCATATCGTCCACTGCATTGCAATCTTCTAGGCACTGAAAGCGGTTACGTAACTCGAGCTGAAAAGTTTCGGGATTCTGGATTAGAGCACGAGGGGGAGGACGGTGCGTTGACTTCATTAGACGAGACCTCTCCAACTTAACGTTTAGGTTCAGTGTGCCTCTAACCATTCGGTGATCGCTGCCAGTTTTCACCCTTGCGATCACTGAGACATCACTGAACAGTTGGCGTCTGGTTATCATAATGAAGTCAATCTGGAATTAAGAAATTCTGGAATTCTGGAAGAAAGAGTTCATCATAAAGAGTCCCTCTTTCTCCATAAAGTCCCCTTCGGTTCCGTTGCCCTACTCCAAATTTCCCTAACTTCAGCTCACATTTTCTCTGTGCCATACATCAACACCGTGTAGTGGGTTTTGGAGGAATGCATAGCTTTGGAAATATCCTCATACACTTCCTCCACCTCCTCCTCCACCTGTATGACCTTCAGCGAATACCGTTGGTGATTCTGAGTATGAGGTACGCGACCCTCGTCGACACACTCCCAATCTTTACAACGTTGTTGACGAGAGACTTTGGACGATAAATCCGACACCTCCTTGGGACAGATCGTCGCCCTCCCGGTGATAGAACAAGTTGCCGGATTCGATAATCACCGTGTCCTCCCCCTCTCTTCGGACCTCGGATAATCCTATAATATTCCAGCGCAACTTGTCTATCTCTTCTTCCAGCTCCAGGATCTTCTCGTCAGTCCTCAGGGTGCGTGCGTTAAATGTTGCCAGGTCGAGTCGTCGTAGGTGGCAACCGAACCTCCACCGGAGATTCTTAGCACCCCCTGCCCCGCCGTTACCATGGTCGCCACCGTAGCCAGGAATAGCGACTGGGGGCCGTCTATTTGTGTAATTGTTCATGGGGGGGTATAATGCCATAGTTGCCACGCTTGACGAGCGGGTTGGCAACCGCAGTTTTTTTTGTCGTACAGTTTGTGTTACCAGGAAGATGCTGCTGCCCATCTCCTGCCTGTCTCCCTCTGTCGCCTTTTACGACACCCACGAGAAGATATGGGGTAGTGGATATTCTTAACCGCCACTACACAAAATGAGTTTGTTGCACAAAATGAGTAATTTCGACGATATTTTATTTGAATTAACACCACCGGAACTCAGTATAATTGCACAAAATGCTTCGGAGAACATTTTACCGGAAAAGTCAAAAAGTCGCTACATATCTACATACGACGAATTTATTGCTTGGAGAGAAGAGAAAAAAGCAAAAAGTTTTTCAGAAAATGTTATGTTGGCATATTTCTCCGAACTCTCAGCAAAATTAAAACCTACGTTATGGTCGAGGTTTTCGATGATAAAAAGTATGCTGAAAATAACGAACAACGTGGATATAAGTGATTATGTTTATTATTTTGCGTTATTGTGTTTTTATTATTTTATTATATTGCTTCATTTTTTCGCAACTGTATTAAAAATAGTTGTTCAGTACACGTGCGGAACCGTCATTGCAACTTGTTCCGACTGTCAACCCTCACCTTCGGCTGCGCCTCGGCTCGGATAGACATTTATCGGAACTCTTTGTAATGACAGGCTTTCCGCACTCGTAATGAAATATACTATTCACAAGTAGAATTACCTTTCAATACATTTGTAAAACTAATGATTTTTTAAAATTCTGTACTAAAAGAATTTCATATACCACGCTTTTCAGAGAATTGCAACATTCCACCCGGAACGACAGACAGACTGCTTAATAAAAATGTTGTATTAAAAAAGGCATCATACTGGGCTGACTAACGCGCTGACTTATATACACCACTGACGTGGTCTTGGCACATGGCGACATTAGTTACCACTAGCGCTCTCTAGTATCGAGTGGCAGAACTAGGTGAGTCAAGATCCTTCTAGATATTTTCATGCTAGAACTTTCTACACCTAGTCAGTCGGAACCGGTATGTACTCGAACATTCTAGATGTTTCAGAAGAAGAGGCCCTATATAAGGCCGGTATAGACCGCGCCCCGGGTCAGTATTGAATTGGCTGTATCGCCAAATCAATACTGACCCGGGTGCTTTGAAGCTATACAACTGCGAACTAAAGTAATCAGTAGTACAATTGTTTTATTATTAGTGTAGTTTTAAGTTGTAATTAGTGTTCTGTAATTAAAGTGTCAATTTTGTTAATTTAATCGGCAGTTTAGTAGGTGCATCGGTGCAACTGTGCGTCACTACAGTCGCACGGTACAGTTGGCTACGTACAGTTGTGCAGGCGCACGGAGGGCCAGCGGTGCATCTCCGCGGGCGGCGCGCGGCGCGTAAGACGCGGCGGCTCGCTGCGCCGCACGCAGCCCTCGTGGATGTGCACCGACACGATGTCCGACCCGGGGATCTCGAACATCACTTCTAGTAGCAGATTCTCCTACAACAGAACGAAAACATTTAGACACGTTATTATATATATATTATATATATATATATATATATATATATATATATATATATATATATATATATATATAAAAATATATATATTACAATGAATGAGTGAAGCAATGGATGAATGTAAGTTACCATGATGGCGCGCAGGCCGCGCGCGCCGGTCTTGCGCTCCATGGCGAGCGCGGCGACGGCGCGCAGCGCGTCCTCGCTGAACGACAGCTCGCACTTGTCCATCGCGAACAGCAGCTTGTACTGCGCCACCTGCACCACCACACCGATATGCTATTTAAATACTTCACATTTATGAATCTAGTATATAAGTTTAAGGCTAAGATCATATCATGTCCTGCCTATCCAGGCAGTCTGTGGGCATTTAGAAAAAAAATACCGTCTTACTTGCAAGCAAATATTCGTGGAAAAAAATGATTGTTCGCTCGTCCGTCTACTGCAAATTGTGATCGTTGAGTGCACGTGAATCAAAAATACAAGAAATACAAATCCAGCTCGAAGGACCAAAATATACAGTCAGGTAACAATTTATTTAAATATTGATCCAATTTCCCTTCAATGGCTCAACTACCAGGCTACACATGAATATGGCAGGAGTATTAGACCCTACAGATCCTTATTATTTATTATTATTATATCACAGTTCCTTATACCTAGCCCTACCATATAAATATATATAAATAAATTAAATGAGTGCGGGATGACTGCAACATGAGACCTACGGTAGCAGACGGACAGAGACAGGACGTCAGGGTTAGGTGATAGTATTCTCTCACTGCCAGTGAAGCAGCCTCACAAGACTGATCAAAGGTTCCGACGGTTAAAGATATTTTCACTGCAGTGAGGAGTCTCGGCAATAGTAACAAAGTTGTTGTAGCGTTGAAAGAGTATTTAATTTCAATACGTTACAAATTATACAATTTAATACAAATACAAATTTACATCATCATTGTCATCGTTACAGCCTTTCACAAGTCCATTGCTGAACAAAGGCCTCCCCAAGTAATGCCACAAAGGACGTTCCTGAGCCACCAGTATCCTTCGACTTCCTGCATGTCTTACCATGTCGTCCCTGCATCTAGCGGCGGGTCGCCCTACACTACGCTTACCGGTACGAAGCTGCCACTCGAGAACTTTTTTTCCCCATCGGTTATCGGTTCCTCGAGCTATATGGCCTGCCCATTGCCACTTCAGCTTACTAATCCGTTGGGCTAGATCGGTTACTCTGGTTCGACTGCGGATATCCTCATTTCTGAGTTTATACGCCGCTTCCGGGAGATAGAATTAATCATAAAGAGTCCCTCTTTCTCCATGAAGTTGGCCAACTGCCGATTCCTTTGGGTTCCGTTGCCCTATCCCGAATTTCCCTAATAGCAGCTCACCCTTCTCTCTTGTGCCTAGTTTTGCGTTGAAGTCCCGCATTAACACTGTATAGTGTTTTGGAGGAATGCATGGCTATAGAGATGTCCTCATACATTTCCTCCACTTCCTCATCAGGATTTTGGATGGTTTATGCACCAACCTGGTGCATAAATCTGCATGGCTTTTAGCGAATATCTTCACAACGTTTGTTAGCGAGACTCGTGGACGATAAATTTACACCTCCTTAGAACAGATGGTCACCCTCCCGGTGATAAAACGTTTTGTCTGATTTGTCTGATTTGAGGATTACCGTCCCCTGCCCCTCTCTTCGTACCTCAGATAATCCTATAATATGCCAGCGCAACTTATAAGAAAAGTTAGTTTTGTTCTAGCTTGCAGGATCTTTTCGTCACTTCTCACGGTGCGTACGAGATAGGTTACTAGGTCGAGTCGTTTTAAGGCCCGCTCACATAATACATACGGAATTCCGAAACGGAACGAACGGGTCACAGCCAAACGCATACGGAATCTCGTTTTTCCCGCAAAAGTCCGTACGAAAAACTACCGTAGGTGGGTCATTGATTTTAATTTTATATGGACTAGCTGCGTTCGGAATCCCGAAACAGAATCCTGAAAGTGAAATTCGTATGTATGTGGCGGGCGGGCCTAAGTGGCAACCGAACCTGAGGTTGTTAGCACCCCTATACCATGGTTGCCACCACCTGAGATTGTTAGCACCCCCATACCATGGTTGCCACCGTAGCCAGAAATGGAGCGGCCACCGGGGACTGAGGGCAGTCTATTTATAACTCTCGTAATGGGTACATTGCCATATTTGCCACGTTTAGCAAACAGCAGTTTTTTATTGTTACTTTGCTGATATCAGAAAGATACTGCTGTGCACCTCTTGCTTCAGTTTCTCTCTGTCGCCTCTTACAACGCCTACGGGAAGATATGGGGTAGTGGATATTCTTACACCGCCACTACACAACCTATGTAGGTAAAGTTAAACTTATCTAAATTCCGATTTCCGGAAAGCCGCTGATAAAATGTTTTTAAAATCGGTTTAAAAAAATCGTTGAAAATGATATACTTTTTATTAATCAGTTCGTTAATTACTTTTTTAAAAGTGTACCTATTTGGAAGTAATGTTCTTTGTTTTGTTACCATAAAAAAGAAATTGTCGTAATATTTTCAAAAAATAACCGCCATATTGAAATAGTCTTTTTCTGGACCGATTTCTTTTTAATATAATATCTACTAGCGATCCACCCCGGCTTCGCACGGGTTATTTTTGGAAAGCGTCTATGGACTGAGTACTTCAAACCGGATTCAAAAAACGTGTCATACGAAAATAAATCTTATTACATGAACTTAAGGTTCATTAGAGCCGTGGTAGCTCAGATGGTTTGGGCTCGCTCTAAATACTCGCGTTTACTGTACGCGAGCATTTAGAGTGCAACTCGGGTTTGAAACCAGCCGATACCAATGAAATCGCTAATTGCAATATTAAATTTAAATAATAATATTAATAGAAAACATCCTAGTTGTATACGATTAGCTAATCCTTACACAACAAAACCAATATTGGTTGTGACCTTCACCATATAAACCTTTTATTATAAATAGCAAAATATAGATTATGTACCTACTACTAGCGACATCTCGTACCAAAGTGTGAACAAATGTTGTCTATGTGATTCTTTACTTTTGTCTTTTGAAAATACAGTTCTGTTCATTCTTGTACTCGCTGAGTCACGTTGGTTTATTATACCTTTAAAGATCCCCGCGATATATTGTACATATATATGTACACTCACCATAGCGTTTTTAGGTTCCGTCAGTATCCGCACAAGTAGGTCCTGGTTTAGACTGTGGAAAGGCACCAAAACGGGAAATCTACCGACGAACTCCTGAAATGAGAAATGTGTTACATGTGAATACTTTCTTTGAAATTGTATTAAAATTTTCATATAATGGTTTTCGTAAGAAAAGGAAACCATGGAAAATCTTTATCGCTTTTAGTAAAGTTTTTGATCATATTTTATTTGTGCCAAATAAAGTGCGAAATCTATTGGATATACTTTTAATAAGAATGTAAATAATTTTTTTTATGATTATTGTTTCAATTCATAATTCATAATTATTTATTTGCATAGAATGTAGGTAGATATTACAAGAATATTATTAAAACATAAAAGTTCCTATACATTCCTGCCTTATCGAGGCGTGCAAATTTGACTAAATAGATATAACAATAATTTTATTTTCTAATTATTGATGAATTTAACTTATTAATAAAATATAAAAATGTCCAATTAATAATAAATGTCAAAAGATTAAATATACTAAAAACAATGTCACTCAATCGTTTACGAATGTCAAAATATAAATGTTCGTATGTAAAACAGTAAAAATAACTAACTAATAATTATTCTATAACTATCGAAGTCCTTTATAAGCTCACAGAAAAAAATTCAAGCATTCTTAGATCAATCAATATATTATAAAATTGATGTGATTTTTTTAAATTTATTTATTCATAGAATACATTATTTTTACTATTCTCTCGCCAAACTGCAATCAGTTTGGCGGCGACAGGTTTAGTCTGTTAGTGAATTATTGTTTTATAGGATAGGGTGACAAACGAGCAAATAGTCCACCTCATGGTAAGTGAATGCTGTGGCCCATAGACATCTACATCTGTCCTCGATGACGAATCAAAATGCAGATAAGTTGTCACCCGTGAGGACTAAGATGGAATGCCTCGTTTCCAGTAAAAACGGTCTCCGGTTCTCGACACTCACCATACGAAACACAGCAGCAATTTTACGCTGCTATTCTGTGAGAGCGTGGTCCTTCCGTGGTCGAGCCAACCCATTCGTGCTACAACTATACTACTAATATAACTGCAGCATGTCTCAACCACGTATGAAAAGCGCTGCAAGCCTTATACTACATCAACAGCCAAGTTTTAACAAAGAAAGCTTCAGTTCTTTTGTCACCTCTGAGGACAAAGATGGAATGCCTCACATCCTATAATTATATTGGTTCTCTGTACACCTCAGGCCAGAGCAAAGCAGTGCAATAGATTTTATATCATAGTCAGCGATTTATCATTTGGGCTGAAAGATATTGATTTTCGGAAAGAATTGAGGCAGCATCAAATTTTATCGAAATTGCAGTCATCTTTTCAGTTTTCACAACGAGTCATATATAGCAAGCGGCGAACTTCGCCAGCGATACTTTATTTCACATCTATCCACTCGCTCGCACTATGAGCACTATGACACTGTGAGCATAACGACTAAACTATCTTGATCTTCCATAGTACAAGTTTTCTTAGGGTGGAGTTCAGTGAGTGGAATATTTTTGGTGTGTTATTTTTATGTTATCTAATTATTTTTTATAATCTACTTTGATTTATTTGTCATTATTTATTAACCTGTGTTGAAATAAGTACACATAAATATTTTAATTGTTACGCAGTAATCGGATGTTAACCGACGTTGGTTAATAATCGATTATATCTACTATTTACAGTCAATTACCATATTTTTTATTATAAAAATATTTGCCGCAACGGTATTGACGAAGCTTATCTCGAGTCGATAATTGCAAGCAGAACATACTTTTCATAAAACACTTGTAACTTGGGTAACATATTCAAAATCCAAATTTGGTATTCAAAGACCACTTGGGACTCCCAAGTGTTGATTTTTAAAGGAATTGTGTTCTCTTGGACGCCCATCAATTGATTTTTAAAGGAATCTATTTAAAAACAAAAGTATACACAAATACAAGTTTTCATGATGAAATTTAACGATCATTCAATTCATAGATCACTTGGACTGCCAACTATTGATATTTAAAGATACCAGTGCAAACACAAGAAAATTCAAAATGGCGGCCACTTATATACATTTTTATAACCTATTTTTTATATTCAGACCTCTTTGACGCCCAAATATTAAGGTTAAAATTACGATGTAGAAACAAAAGTTTTCTAAATGGCGGTATTTTTCTTCAGATTTGATGACGAATTCATGTTCATAGACCACATGTACTCCCAGATACATATATTATACATATTTTAAAAATAAACGGTGCAGATACAAAAGTTTTGAAAATGGCGGCCTCTTTATTAAGTTCTAACGGCAAAATCTTACGTCGCTCTCGTCGGCGGCGGGCTGCAGCACGTACGACACGTACCGGTATCGTGCCGAAGTCGATGAGGTCGCGCGCCTGCACCTTGCGCAGCCAGGCGTCGCGCTCGTCGCACTCGTCGGCGGCGGGCTGCAGCACGTACGACACGTACCGGTATCGTGCCGAAGTCGATGAGGTCGCGCGCCTGCACCTTGCGCAGCCAGGCGTCGCGCTCGTCGCACTCGTCGGCGGCGGGCTGCAGCACGTACGACACGTACCGGTATCATGCCGAAGTCGATGAGGTCGCGCGCCTGCACCTTGCGCAGCCAGGCGTCGCGCTCGTCGCACTCGTCGGCGGCGGGCTGCAGCACGTACGACACGTACCGGTATCATGCCGAAGTCGATGAGGTCGCGCGCCTGCACCTTGCGCAGCCAGGCGTCGCGCTCGTCGCACTCGTCGGCGGCGGGCTGCAGCACGTACGACACGTACCGGTATCATGCCGAAGTCGATGAGGTCGCGCGCCTGCACCTTGCGCAGCCAGGCGTCGTGCTCGTCGCACTCGTCGGCGGCGGGCTGCAGCACGTACGACACGTACCGGTATCATGCCGAAGTCGATGAGGTCGCGCGCCTGCACCTTGCGCAGCCAAGCGTCGTGCTCGTCGCACTCGTCGGCGGCGGGCTGCAGCACGTACGACACGTACCGGTATCATGCCGAAGTCGATGAGGTCGCGCGCCTGCACCTTGCGCAGCCAGGCTCTCTCGTCGCACTCGTCGGCGGCGGGCTGCAGCACGTACGACACGTACCGGTATCATGCCGAAGTCGATGAGGTCGCGCGCCTGCACCTTGCGCAGCCAGGCCGTCGCACTCGTCGGCGGCGGGCTGCAGCACGTACGACACGTACCGGTATCATGCCGAAGTCGATGAGGTCGCGCGCCTGCACCTTGCGCAGCCAGGCGTCGCGCTCGTCGCACTCGTCGGCGGCGGGCTGCAGCGGCGACGCGTCCGCGGCTGCGGCGGCCAGTGCGGCTCGCCTGCCTCCAGTGCGATCCCACGCGCCGAATCCCAGGTACTTCTCGTTGCTTCGCCTCTGCACCAGCCTGCCAGTCAAAAATACGTAAGGTGCGACATATGCGAAGTGTGTAGTATGCGAAGTGTGTAGTATGCGAAGTGTGTAGTATGCGAAGTGTGTAGTGTGCGAAGTATGTTGTGTGCGAATTGTGTAGTGTGCGAAGTGTGTAGTGTGCGACAAGTGAAGAGTGCAGTGTACGAGATGTGCTGAGCGTACAGTGTGCGACGTGCGAAGTGTGCAGGACGCGAACACGGACACGGTACCTGTCGAGTCCGTTGTACGCGCCACTAGCCACGAACAGTATGTTGGTGGTATCCACTTGCACGGCATCGCCGCGCAGCTTACGCGAATTGCGCTCCGGCACAGACACCAACGCACCCTCCAACATCTTCAGCATGCCCTGCTGCACGCCTTCGCCTAAGATCAACAATTACATTGTCTTACTCGCCTTATTTTCTTCTACTTCATCATTCCTAAAAACCTACCGCTGGGCGTAGGCCTTTCCTGTTGTATTGGGGCTTTGTCTTATAGACGTTGGGAGTGACAGACGAGCACAAAGCCTACCTGAGGTTAACTGAATACTGTGTCCCATTTACACAATTAATCCTCGATAAACAATCAAACGCATACACGTTATCTGTACTACAGAACACCTGCATCGTCGGTCCACAACACCACCTATAATGATGGTGTGGTGGACCGACCCTTTTCCAAAGTAATTTCAAAAAGTACGGTCCTGAGTAGTGATTGCAATCCGGATTCTTCGAAATTCGAAAATAATTGAAAAATCCGGATTTTCCAGTTTTATAAAACCGGTTTTTAAGACTCAAATCCGGTTTTTTCGGATTTTAGAAAAAATTGAGTTCAATAAATTTTAATAAATTTCAAATAGAAATTGGCCATTTATTTATTTATCAATAATCAATAAATTCTAAATTTATCGATCAACGTCCCAACCCTGTCCCATCACTATGATTCGGTGTAGTCTAAGCTTGCAATATCCAATCAAAGCGCATTTGACATGTCCCCCGCAACCCTTGCATGCCACTAAACTTGGTGAAATCGAAACGGAACAAATATTCAACGATGCGGTATCTATTAGGGGGTAATCTGTGGCCAAGAAGAAGGCCTAGTAACGCAGAACATTCAGAGAATACATTTCTTCGGTATCGTGAACTTGCAGGTGTCAATGAACTTACCATAAGAGGACTAAGTCCGTAAGACTAAGTAAGTAAGTCCGTTTATCATTTCCATTTTTTTTAAACTTACCTCCGACGTCTCTCAACTGATGAATGCCTGGAACTGCGCCGATTTTGTCCACCTCATCCAGGAACACGATACCAGTCTGTGCTCGCTCCACACTGAGAAATTGGAAAGCAATAACTTTGTGAGTCATTGCATACACGAAGATCCGTTAGTGCAGTGGCTATTAGTAACTAAACACTAGCCAGTGGCTGAGTGTTTATGGGCTAAATCTTTAATTATATATTTGGTTTGATACCGCAAGACGCAAATATATATTTTTATAAAACCGCAGTGACAAACGAACTCACATTACTTGGTGCTAAGTGGCTATTGCAACTTATGTTTTTATTTTTTTTAATAAATAGAATAGGGTAAAAAACGAGCACACAGTCCACCTGATGGTAAGTGGTTGCTGCGGCACATAGACATTTACATCTATCCTAGATTACAAATCAAAATGCAGGTACGTTGTCACCCGTGAGGACTAAGATGGAATGCCTCTTTTCCAGTAAAAAGGGTCTCCGATTCTCTACACTTACCATACGAAACACAGCAGCACTAAGCTACTATTTAACGCTGGTATTATTTGAGAGCGTGGTCCTTCCCCGGTCGAGCCGACACATTCGTGCTACAACTATACTACTATATAATAACTGCAGCATGGCTCTACCACGTATAATGTACACTTAACATGGACACTTACATGTTACAGTCAACTTCTTACAAGGAAGACTACAGATGCAAAATAGCAGTTTACCGAACTGCAATTCAACTTCTATTTGGATGCAGAAATAAGGTGGTGAGGCCTACACAGACATACCCGTAGGTAGAAAAGTCTAGATGATTAATGGTGAATAAATCATTAGTGTAGTTTCCTGTCCAGAATTTATTTATAATTTTTGTAATTTGTATAAACACTTGTAGTAGTTTCACAGTGTGTAGTGTTTATGCAAATCACAAGAATGAAGCTGGAGTTTCACCAAGTGACAACAATCCTAAGTATAAATTATATTTATTTCTAAGAAACGGTAGTGTAAAAGAATTCACTACCTCGTATCATCTCGTGAGGGTCATAAGAGGTGACAGATGGAAACTAAAATAAGAGATGGGCAACAGCATCTTCCTAATAACAACTAAAAATAATACAAAATTGCAGTAGCCGACCCATGGCAAAATCCTTCCTTTGATTCAATCTATTGGGGGGGGGGGCTATGTTTAGGACTTAATGGGCTGTAACTAATGAAATTAGTAATTTCGTATAACAATCTTACCACCTTAATGACATAATCGAATGTACTGAATAACAGAGGTCCCAGCCGAGGCCTAGTGGCACAATCGATGGTGTTTCTTTGTTAAAAAAATATTAGCAATGCTAATACATACTACTTTACCAATATTCCCTTAGTAAACACCTTTCTTAATACTTGAATTCGCAAATAAATAATTGATTGATTGATTGATCCCTTTAACCATTCCTGGTAAGCTTAAAATGCTTGTGCTAGGAGTGGTTCACGATAGTAATCGAATGGCGGATAGGCAGCCACGAGCCAAGTTTCGGTGCTCACTTGAAGTTTGCGTCCTGCAGCAGCTTGGCAATGACGCTCTCGATGTCCTCGCCCACATAGCCGGCCTGCGTCAGCGTGGTGCAGTCGCAGATCGCGAACGGCACGTCCAGGCACTGCGCGATTGTCTGCGCCAGCAACGTCTTGCCTGCAACCAACATCAAACTCATCTCTTTAAAAGGACAAGTTTCTAGAACTAGAATTCAAAAGTTATTTAATTTAGCCTGTTTGGTAGTATATTTTTATATTAAAATAGCATGGAAAAGACTTCTGTACACCCCATTCCATTTGAAAGTCCCGCTTGCACATCCCAAATTTTTCCATCAGTTTCTTTCATAACTCTTACAATTAATACCTATCTTAGCATACAGTTTTCCCACAACGCTAAGAAGGCTGATACCACGGTAGTTTTTACAGTCCTGCTGCGACCCCTTTCCCTTATATATTGGGACTATCACGGCTTTGCACCAGTCTCTCGGTACCCGCTTCAGTTCCCAACATAAATTAAACAAGGGGTACAGCAGGCCTGCCACCACGTCCTCTCCAGCCCTTAGCATTTCGAGTGATACTCTATAATATCCGGCTGCCTTACCTATGCTTTTCATTGCTTTCATTATTTCATCTATATTTATCTCCCTATCTCTTTCCTTTTATTTCGGAATTTCTATTTTATTTAGTTCACGCGTCTCCTCACTCATAAATAGGCTTTTAAAATATTCCTTCAATTTCTTTAGACTCAAAACTTCATCATTCAGAATACAGCCATTCTAGTCTCGTATAGCATTCAATCTAGGCCGTTTTGAATGTCCCCTGGCAGTTCTTACGAGTTTCAAGAACATTTTAATATTTGCTTGGAAGTTATCCGATATTCTTCCATAATTCTTATCCGTTCTTTTTTGCTTTTTACTTTCAGCTACTTCTTTTACTCTCTTATTTTAAGGTCTAAAGACTACCTTTCTTCTTTCAACCGCCAGAATTACCAGCCGTAGTTGCTAGCAAATCTAGCCATGCTCTCTTCTTTGCTTCAACTTCCATACGTACCTCATTATCCCACCATTACGTATTATTTTTTCTTTCTTTCGTTCTCTTACTACCACCATACACTTCGATAGCTGCATCCACCAAACCTTTCTTAACATTATGTCACACATTCTCCAAGTCTAACTCATTCATACACAAATCATTCAAACCACTTATATTTACACTCTTCTTTCACACCTTCATTTTGTAACCTTTCTGTTCATATACGCTGTAACACAGTGGTAGACACACAGATGTCCGATGCCGCCAACGTCTGAATAGACCATTAATAGGGTATTACACCCATTTACAAAAAGTGATTTAAATGAATCCTAGAGTGATAATGAACCACTATAATTTTTATATAAATTTTTTAAAACCAAATAATGCCATAAAATTTATTTTAAATCTATCGTTTCAAATTTTCGCGTGAAAACGCTAGCCGCCATGCTGGTCAACTGGTGACGTCACTGTCTTCGAATTTTGCCGATTTTGCATAGTAATAGATACTTTTTAAAGTTTAAAAATGAGTTATCATCTAAATCATTGTTGTGTTGTGCCTGCATGCAAAAATACGAGAATAAGAACGCGGGGAAAGTTATGGATTCAATTGCCAACTGATTTAAATATAAGAAATACTTGTTTAAAACTGGCAAGAATATACCCGAATACACTGTATACAAAAAAGACTATTCTTCTGTGAACATCATTTTAGGTATGACTTATACTTAACTATCGTTCACACAAAACAAAACATCATGAGGTGAAGGGTATCGCAAGTCAAATTTTATAATAAATTACGTTAACCTAGATATTATAACTAATGATTGTAATTATAGATAAACTAAACTATGATAGCTATCAAACTATGTTTTATCATAATACACTCTGACCTGGTGTCTGAACTGAAATATAATTTTTTTAATAGAAGTCAATATTTCTCGTTTACTTTTTACAAAATCTATCATAACTGTACATTTTTTTACATGGTGTAAAATACCCTATTCGGCATAAGACCAAGTAATGATACGTCCTTACGTTGGACTCCCGGTGAATACTTGTATCTACTACTGTGCTAATTCTTTTCACATCTACATCATTTTTTCTTTTCTCATTTTTTCATCAACAATTATGAAACCTATCATGCTGATATCATCACCTCTTTCCCACGTATACATGTGAATCTTCTTATGACGAAAGAAAATGTTCGTCACAAAAAGATTCTTTTCCACAAATATGGTGAGGAGGCTTTCACCATTCTCATTTTAGGCAAACATATGATAAACGTAATGAAGTTAGTATCTACCGACTTATTTACTTACAGTATTAGTGATTACAAACATGTAGGTATATAGCATACGACGCGCAGACAAGTGGGGGCGAAATTAGAATTTGAGCTGAGGTTGTGAATGTTTAAACAATATAAGTACTGAATTTTTATTTTATAGAATAAGAGTGACAAACGAGCACACCGTCCACGAATCTGAATTTGGATTCTTAAACGAAGATATAGATAACGGTAGATGTACATGGGCCACAGCATTAAATTACCATGAGGTGGTCCGTGTAGCTGTTTGTTATCCTTATTTTATAAAAATATACATGGAGTTGTGAAAAGGTGGGCAAGTGTATCGAGTGTGGTGTGCGTGCACTGTGTGTTTATTGTGCGTATACGTGCACGTATTGCGTGTGTAGTACGTGTGTAGCGTGCGTGCACTGTGCGTATACATGCTTGTATTGCGTATGTAGTGTGCGTGAACCCCTGCGTTCATGTACTGTGCGTGCAGTGTGCGTGCAGGTTTAGTGTAGTGCATGCACTGACCGGAGCCGGTGGGGCCGAGCAGCAGCACGTTGCTTTTGTCCAGGCGCAGCTCGTGCGCGTGTTCCGCTGCCTCCGCGCCGCCGCCCGCCACCTGCATCAACTCTGTCGACACACGCACACATATCTCTATTATATACAACAAGTAAAATATCAAGAAAAAATATGCAGGACCTTCCGTTACATGGTAAAGCCAAGCTGCTGCTATACGCCATTTTCTCACAGAATACCAGCGTAAAATAGGAATTTGGATGCTGCTGTGTTTCGTATAATAAAAGTAGTGAACCCGAGACTGGAACTTACTGGAAATGAAACATTCCATCTTAGTCTTCAGGAGTGACAACTTAACCGCATTTCGATTTTTAATTGAGGATAAATATAGATGACTATGGATCACAACATTCACTTACCATGTAACATGGAAATATCTCCTAGTATGGGGGTTACTTTTTAAATTTCTATGCATTTCATAGAAGATTTGCCTACACACTAATTCCCACATAACGAGTCTATAATACTTGGATATAACATTCATTTTTTTATTTATTAAGATGAATTAATGTACGAGTATACTTAATAAAATAACGATTTACTAATATGTGGTATACGGTATACATTCAACACCGTCTACCACATATAAAGCGTATAAAGCGTTTTTCAATAAGGGCGTAATAATGACGTACTTACTATCCTAGACAAAACGAACATCGATTTTGACATTACATTATTACGTAGACTCGAAACAAGAGATAGCCACAAATTAGAATTGCGATGCGTACCCACAATATCAATTATGAAACCGCTCGTGCATGTTGCCCTAATACATCAGTGTGTTCGACAAGCCGCCAACGTTCGTGGCCCTAATACAGATCGAACGTTACCAACCGTGCTATACGGTCCACATACAAATGTGGTCCACACAGAATTTCAGACACGGCGCGGCGGCCAATCTCAAAAGAGGCTAGACATCCGCGCAGGACAGAATTATAGTGCACGAGCGTATGGTGCAAACACTGTTACTGTCATAGTCCGATGTGATGGTAAACCGACAGGACCGGAAAGCTATCAGACGCAGGACAGATTTACTTGCTTTCTGAGGAATGTTGTGAAACACCGATAACTTCCTGACCACGAGCTGCTAGTGAAAATTTCTTGACAGAAAAACTTTTTGTCCCGACCCGGGTTTCGAACCGAGGATCCCATCCGCAACCGCGTTAACGACCACTAGAACAGCGAGGCAGTCACATACTAACTACGGAGTCTGTCGAGCCACCGCACGCCGCGTAACTCTTATCATTGTGCTCGGGACGTTAATTAGAAACCTATGCATAATTGAAATCACGACTATATTCTGCAGCGCGTTTGTGTAACTCTGATGAGAATCGTACGCCGGTGGAAATCACTCCGATGTTTCTTCGTTAAAATTTTGTTTCTTCACATTTCCGTGAACGAACGAGCGCTAACCATCTCGTAATTTAACAGCACGCAAGCAACCCGGGTTCGATTACCGCCGGCACTAGTGAAATTGTTAATTGCGATTTAAAGTACTGATTTACCACGTGCTCGGCGGTGTAGGAAAACATCAGGAGGAAACCGGCATGTCTGAGAAATAAGAAAAAAAAATCAATGACGTGAAGTTCGCAACCACGCATTGGGCCAGCGCGGCGCACACTTCCTTGCCCAAAAACCCTCTCAGAAATGAGAGACCTCGTACTAGCAGGTGAAGTGTAGGACGTTCCCCACTAGATAGAGTTACAGCCTGGTAATACATGCAGGAAGTTGATGGATGCAGGTGGCACAGGACCGCGGTTTGTGGCATTCCTTGTGGGAGGCCTATGTTAAGCAGGGGACTTGTGAAGGGCTTTAATGATGAGGAATGATAATGGCTTTATATTAATATGATACATAAATAGAATGGACGTTACGGGTAGAGGACATCTATCCATAGAGTCTATTCTATTTATTTAGGTATAAGTAGGGTATATAATTTTTATCGATATATTTTGTCACACTGTCTTAACCCTATTATTAGTTCCGCAGACGTCCACTTCTACTGTCAGCGCCAAAAAGGCGCAAATCATATCGCCTCATTATGTCACGGTGTATAGTCAATGCAGCGTACTGCCCTTGCGGTGCTCCTCGATACCGCCCGCATCGTCCGCCGGTTTTTTTCCCTTTCCTCCTAACCATCGGCCGGTTGGTCTCCTTTTCATTTCAACTTAAAATTATATATTTATAGAACCCAACCAGATGAGAAAATTATATAGATACCCCAAATAATAATAATAAATACTTTTATTTCTCAAACGTGCCCAGCTGTGGGACGTATCATCATCCTCATCATCATCATTACAACCCTTCACAAGTCCACTGCTGGACATAGGCCTCCCGCAAGGTATGCCACAAAGCACGGTCCTGAGCCACCTGCATCCATCGACTTGCATGTGTTACCAGGTCGTCAATCCATCTAGTGGGGGGTCGCCCTACACTTCGCCTACTGATACGAGGCTGCCACTCGAGAACCTTTTTTCCCCAACGATTGTCGGTTCTTCGAGCTATATGGCCGGCCCATTGCCACTTCAACTTACTAATCCGTTGAGCTATGTCAGTCACTCTGGTTCTACTGCGGATATCCTCATTTCTAAGTTTATCACGCAGAGAAACTCCGAGCATAGCCCTCTCCATAGCTCGCTGAGCGACCTTGAGCGTCCTCATACGGCCAGCAATGAAGGACCACGTCTCAGTTCCATATGTCATCACTGGCAACACGTACTTGTTTTACAACTTAGTTTTCAGGTTTTGAGGTATACCTGACGAGAAGATGTGTCGTAATTTCCCGAACACTGCCCAGCCGAGTTGAATCCATCGATTGACCTCTCGTTCGAAGTTGGACTTACCTAGTCGGACTATTTGTCCCAGGTAAACGTACTGGTCAACAACTTCGAGCTTAGTGCTCCCAACAACTACCGGCATGGGTGTGACATGGACATTAAACATGATCTTTGTTTTGTCCATGTTCATCTTAAGACCTATCCGTTGAGGTTATTGAACATAGTGCTTAAGTTCTCCAGCGATTCTGCCATAAGGACTATATCGTCGGCAAATCGAAGGTGAATGATGTACTCGACATTGATGTTAATACCGTATGCTTTCCAGTTCAGTAGCTTGAAAACGTCTTCCAATGCAGCGGTGAATAGTTTCGGGGAAATAACGTCACCCTGTCTTACACCTATCTGCAGTTGGATAGGTTTCGTACTCTGGGACTTATAAAGGCTGTAAATTTTTAACTTACTTTGAACATTTCCCTAATATTATTTATTTTTCTAAATATTATATATTATTTTCTTTTGTTATATCTTATATATTATTTTTCAAATTCTAATCTTCATTCAACCTTCAACATATTTTTAAAAAAACGCTACCCCGACCCATACCCGAGTTTACATACATAACTTGCTCAAGGACTAACATCTAGACACGGAACAGTTATTTGTAGGTCACACAAATAAGAATAATAGATACTCTTATATACCCTGACGATGCCGTTGATGCGGTACAAGGTGTATATCATAATCACAAAAATAAAGTTGTAGTTCCACCAAGTGGTAACAATCGCAAGTACAAATTATGTAAAAACTTCATCATTTTATGTGGTCTTTAACCTTCAAAATCAGGTAAATTACATAAAATAAGACACTATCAGTGTTAGAAGAAGTGCACAGGAGGATCTAAGATATGAAATCTACGAACTTTCACCGAAATGACGAACGAGGTACGGCAACAATAGAAATGAGAACACTTGGTTCGGAACAATGGAACAAATCTCACTGTGAAATAGTTAGTTAGTTAATAGGGACGTCAGACTTTCTCATAAGAACGAACTAGATCAGGGGTTCCCAAAGTGTGCGCCGTAGAGAGTAAAGGGGCGCCTTGAGACGCTTCTCTTTACCATTCTCCGGAAACGACACTTATGTATTCGCGGGTACAAAATAAATCGAATTTTCAGCTGTAGCTGTAATAAAGAACAAATATCGCTCAAGATCAATTGGAAGCAAGAAATGAGTGTAGCGGTATCAAGTCTTTGAAAAAGTGGAAACCACCAAATTCACACATATAGACTAAGTTGCCTTAGTAGTTTATTTCCTATATTTAAAAACTCTACCTGGTATCATTGTAACCTATTTCGACTTTCAGCTCCGAGACAAAATACTAAACCTGTTAGTTCGCCGCGAGCTAAAAAGTTTGAGAGCCCCTGAACTAGATGAAAGTTAAAGTTTAGTTACATATCAAAGTATATATTTTAGTTTAGGCACATATCAAAGTCAATGTCAAAATCAAATATTTTTATTCAATTTTGGCTTTCACAAAAAACTTCTTGAAATTCAAATGCTTCGCCATCACTTCAACAAGTCCCTTCAGCTGGGAGAAGAAGTAGAAAGTAATTCATTCACAATTAGACTAGTTTTCTTCATAAAGTTACAATTTATTTGGATTGGAGAGATCACCAACGGCTTTACGTGCTTTGCGAGGCACGGGGACGAGACACCGCCAACTTCCTAACACCGGGTTGTTAATTAGAATTTCTTTTCAGAAAAACCCAATCATTTTGGCCCCGGGATTCAAGGCAGTCTAACGGCTAAGGAAACCTATTATTTAAAAGGCGAGATGAAAGCGTTGTTAGGACTTGAGTGGTGCGGAACGAGCCGAGAGGGACTGATTCGTTGCGCTCTCTCTCTTATCTCCGCATAGTTTCACTTGCAGCGGCTACGTTTTCGACTACGAATTCATTTGAGATCGCATCAAAAACTTCACAATTTTCATCGTTCACTTTATTTTTGCAGAAGCGAGCGAACTACTCTTTTACGTGGTAGAGCCATGCTGCAGCGATATTAGTAGCATAGTTGTAAGCACGAATGTTTCGCGGATCGACTGAGGAGGGACCACGCTCTCACAGAAAACCGTAGCAGTTCGACACTGCTGTTCCTAAGTATAGAGAACCGGTGAATATTTTTACTGGAAACGAGGCATTCCATCTTACGGGTGACATTACATCTGCATTTCGATTCGTAATCGAGTATAGATGTAGGTAGATGTCGACCGGCCGACAGCAACCACTTACCATCAGGTGAATTGTGATGGTACTTGTTTGTTAACCTTCTTACCCTAAATAATATTAAAATGTTTTCACTCGAAAGACGGAGAACTGTAGTGTGCAGATTTTTTTTTTGTCTATGTTACACTGTACTTATAGAATTATGTATACAATTGAGCCGCGGTAATGCGACAAACGTTTTGCAAGGCGGTGTCGGATTATCAAATTTGTCGGACTATGGAGCACTGCCACAGCCCCCTGGTAGTCCGTAAATTTATTAAAAAGATTACCTTGTAATCCGACAGTTTACATGTCAAATAAAATATAATAAAAAAATAAAAATGTCATGTGATGCACAGTAAATAATAATGAATGCCCTGCTACCAGTCGCATTTGAACTGAGACAATACGCGTTATTAGATTCGTGGTGGTGCGAACTAATTGCAACTTGTTTGTCCACGTACCTATTCGCGAAAGACACCTCTATGTAAATGTACAAACATTGCCAGAGGTACCGCTTACTCTGTGTATATGTATGAACGTATCTTTATGAGTAAATGTACAAACATTGCCAAACGTCCCGGTTTCTTAGTGTATGTGTATGAACGCATGTCTCTCTGTGTGTAATTACAACCGCTTTTGGCGGAACATCCCTACATTTATACTCACACTTTATGGGGATATCTCGACCATAGTAAAACTTTGTGGCATTGGCGCGGGCGATTTAACTGACAACTGACCTCTTAGTGACGTAAATGAGATATAATTGTTTCCATTGCTTGTTAAAGTTACAGCCTATGTACGTTCCAGAGTTCGACACAGGCTCCTCTCATTTGTGAGGTGGTGATTGTGGTGGTGGTGGTGGTAATGGTAGTGGTGGTAGTGGTGGAGGTAGTGCGTACCTCTGTGCGTGTGTAGCGGGTGCGCGTCCGCGGGCGTAGCGGCGGTGACATTGTTGTAGATGCGCTTGTAGTGGTTGTATACGGCCACAGAGAGCACTTTCTTCGCAAACTCCTGCCCCACCACGTGCTTGTTCAGATACTCGAAGATCTTCTTCGGCGGCGGCGGTGGTTTTCTGCAACCGAACGACTCATATCATTTTAAATTCTTTATATTTTAAAATCCACCCGCTGGTACTTGGATTCTGTGAGACTGCCCGTTCCTGCAGCACTGGTCACGTATACACTGCTGCGGGTCTGGTGCAGTGGGAAGTGGGCAGAGTTGTATGAATTAATTAGGTAGTTATAATTAGTTAATGTTGTTACTAACATATTTTAGTTAATAAATTACTTACTAACCCATATGGATCATGGTTCGAAATAAATGATTATTATTATTATTACAAACATCTACATTTATCGTCGATTAAGAATCACATTGCAGATGCGTTGTCTCCCCTAAGAAATAAGATGGAATTTTTCGTCATAAAAAAAACGGTCCACCTGCGTTTTTACCACAAATCACGATTTTCTTAAGCAAAACCAAACAAAATGTTTTAGTAGTGATTTTTTTTTATTTAACTGGTTTATTTACACTAATTGAACCACAGTTAAAACACCATAATGACTTTATGCAAGTTATTTTGATTTGAAAATCTAAATCCTTAATATTACACGATTTTTTAAATTAATTTTAAACACGCTCTAATTTTTATGTCGTGTTGTGTGATTTTGAATTGTTTGTCGTGTTGTGTGATTTTGAAGCTCTCTTGAGTAGAGATGAAATGGATATCCGGTAGCTATCCGGTATTCGGCCTATCCGACCTAAATTACTATCCGGCCAGATACCGGATACAAGCGGCTAGCCGGATATGGGATTTAAAAAAATACAAAATATCATATTTAGTTAAGTACTTTATTTATGTCACATAACATGTAATTACTAATCACAATATTTTCATTTTAACACTTAGAAAATTAGTGTTCGTACTACATTATGGTGAATAAATACTAATTTCTCTGCATTGATAGGTAACAAGTGTCTTTATAAACAAGGCCAGCTTCAGAAAAGCCTTCCGCTGTACACACTACCGCTGGGTGCTGAAAGATAGATTTTGGCAAACTTTGATAAATTTAGAGTATTACGTAGCACTAGCTGCCCACCAAATATAAGGGTCACGATCGCGAACATATCGCACTGACTTTACTTTTCGTTTCCTGTGATGCACCATACGGCAATGTTCGCCAGAATATCCGGCGGCCGGATATCCGGCTATCAGGCGATAAGACTTACCGAGCATCCGGTATCCGGCCAAATAGCTATCCGTTTCATCTCTACTGTTGAGGGATTCAACAATGGCTTAGATTTACAATTAGACCTGGCAGGTGGTGCTGCTGTAGAGATCCAGATGTCACCCGTGCGAAGCCGAGGCGGGCCGGTAGGTTTTATTTTATTTTTTGTATTTAGATACAGTCCGCAAACGTGTGTGTGTGTCCGCTGCGTGGCAACTAGTTGTAGATAATGCGGCTACAAACAAGGAACAGTTCACTGACACCCAGCACAATGGGTTCATTAACACGATGTGACAGTGAAAAAGAGTTTTTGTTAAAGCACAATATGATTTATGAAAGATCTCCGTGAGTTTTAATTTCGTTCACACGTTATGATGTGAATAAACTCTTTTATTTATATATCGGACTATTGGAATCCATTACGATGATTAAATGAATTTATTTACGCTATTAACACTTTTATACATACATTTCTCGTTAGTCTTTCGAACGTTATAAAAATTACCGACAAGAACGACGGATGCATAGCTTTTTATATTTCAATTTATTATATTTTTATAGATTATGCGTGACTAACGAGCATACAGTCCATCTGATGGTAAGTTGAATCTGGGGGATGGCCCCCAGATTCAAGTTACCATCATACAGATGTGTATGGACACATCTACAAATATAAAGCATACTGGATTAACAAACAAAACGCACATGAGTTACCACTACTGAGGGCTAAGATGGAATGTCTCGTTTACAGTAAAAAGGGTATCCAGTTCTTAACACAACAGCATTAATTAGCTTTTCTACGTTGACATTCTGCGATAGTCATTACTTGTCGAGCCGACCCATTCGTGCTACAACCATAATATAACTGCAACGTGGCTCCATCAAAAAGTTAACATTTACTTACACCTATTAGTACTGTATCAGCCTTTTGGTTTATACAGCATCATCTGTCTCAAGGCTAGTCAGGCAAGAATGATTTTTTTATGTTTAAAAAGATACTACCTCACACTAGGATTTTCTCATGTATCGTGCAGGCAGGTCACAAGCATAAATTGTACTAGGACAAACATCTAGACCCTTAAAAGTTATTTGTTGACCATAGAAATTGCTTAAATACACATAGGCCATACATATACTTCTCCGTGCGAGATACGAACCCGCGGCACTTAGCGAATCTAATCAATAGCAAGCTACTGCACCACGGAGAGCCGTAATGAATTAAAATTTAATATATTTTTTATAGATAGTAGATGAGAAGCGAGCACACAGTCCATCTGATGGTAAGTGGATACTGTGGCCTTTACACATCTACATAATATATTCTCGATTAAGTTGTCACCCCTGAGGGCGGAATGTCTCGTTTCCAGTAAAAAAGCTCCTTCCCCCCCAACACAGCAGCATTATTAATTAAAATTACTTTTACGGATTTTATCGCGTTTAATTTTAATTATTTTTATTTTTAATGGCCGACGTTTTGTGTGCTTTCCAGCACCCATGGTCACGGGGGACTGAGGTGACTGACGTCCCGATGTCATTGTTAAACCCGGAGTACCTTCAGCTTTTTTAATTATTGTTTATGGTCCGATCTATGCAAAATTAACTATGTCTTGGGGTCTTGCAGTGGTATGCATGGGCTTAGTTTTAATTTTATTGATTATAGGGTCCCAAGCAGGTGGTAGTACCCAGCCTCCTCTCTATTGAAATTAGGATGTTTTTTAATTTCAATAGCCTCACGTATCATCCTTGGTAGGAATCGGTGCACTTTCGCGAGGATTTGTGGTCTATCAAATCTGATGTAATGGTTGGGGCCGTCTAGGATATGATCGCAGCAGCATCAATTAGCTGTTACACGGTGATATTCTGAGAGAGCGTGGTTATTTACCGGTCGAGCCGACCATTCGTGCTACAACGATAATGTAGCTGCAGCGTGGCGCTACCACGTAAATTGTTGGTGTTCATCAAGACTAACTTCCTCAAGACTATCGAGACAAGAATGATTATTTGCTTATGTAAAAAAACGTTACCATCTTAGATTTGAGATTCCTTCCCCTTTCTCCCACGTGCATGAGTACTGTAGGCGCTCGAAACTTGAGTCAGATTTCGCGTCTATATAAGAATTTTAATTTTTTTTTTTTTAAATTTTTATGCGTTCTTCGAATATTGCAAAAACATGTTAATTTTTTGCAATATTCAAACCAGAAACGTTAAAAAGTAACTCTGAACTATTGTAAATGATCTTGACAAGTAATTGTTCCAAAGAAAAATCACTCCCTGATGGAAGCAGATATTCCGGAAGTTAGCACGTAAGCTACGTACGCGTAAGCTACGTATTAAATAATTTTCGTCCTGTTTTAGCGGGAACTTGACCGTCGACGTAATTCTTGCTGCTGTTTAATCGTTTAAATGGTTTGAAGTGGATGTTGATACGTAAAGCGATGCGATTTTGTTTATTTTTGTGCATTAGGTGTCTGTGCTAGTGAACTATTAGTGTAAACGACGAAACAAGTGCCTCCAGTCTCGATGGCGCCTTACGAACTTGAGTCACCGTCGACATCGACTGTGCGATGGATTGAGCTGTCGTCTAAATCTCCCAAAAACTTCGCAGTGTGACGCATCAGCTTATTTTTATATAGAATATGGGTGACAAACGAGCACACAGTCCACCTGACGGTAAGTGGTTGCTGTGGCCCATAGACATGTAACCTCGATTAAAAATGAAAATTCAGATGCGCTGTCACTAAAGACTTAGAATGCCTCATTTCCAGTAAATAGGGTAAGTATAAAATATTGTGAAAAAGTTAACATAATAATATTATTATATTGGATAATTTCTGATTACTTGACACTGACAAACGTATAATTATGCGAGACCACGACCGAAGAATAAAAGCTTTCGCACAAATTTATAGAGTTGCGTAATGAACGGCCGGCGAGACTGCAATGTCATGGTTCATTACGTGATGCCTGTTTAACACATAGTTATGAAATTGTTAAGTAAATAAATAAGCGCATAGCGGTGATGTTCACCTTTTTATATAAAAAACTAACTTTCAATAAAAAGTTAAAACTACTTCAAAGAATATGATATGGAAACATAAAAGCCCCGACTGTAAATAAATATTTTATTCTTTTTTGTTGTGTGAAATAAATGCTGTGAATTCAGCATTTATTTCTAATCAATGTTATCGTTTTTACCCTTTTAAATGGACTGTGGTATGTCACAATCTCAATGTCGCTTGAAGAGGAGTAGTTCCATTAAAAACTTCATTCCAGATTTTGCCACACAGAGATCTTAGAGATCGTATATTCTTTTTAACCGATTCAAAAAAGAGGAGGTACTCAATTCGACTGTATATTTTTTTTGATGTGTGTTACCTCAGAACTTTTTTCCGGGTGAATCGATATTGATGATTCTTGGTGAAAGCTGGTGCTTCTCGTGTGGTCCCATATAAATTGAATCAAGATCTGACCAGTAGTTTTTGTATTTATCTTTAATAATACGTATTTAATTGACTCCGAATACATTGATGATGTTCTCATTTTATTTATATTGAGGTGGGTTGTAGAAAATTTTTAATTTTACCACACGTTTACAAGTTTATATGAAACCACGCCTGAAGATGATACTTGTTTTTATAAAATAAGTTAATTTAATAAAAAAAGTATCATCAAAATCGATTCACCCAGAAAAGAGTTCTGAGGTAACACACACAGGAGTCGAATTGAGTACCTCCACTTTTTTAAAAAATTGACGCGTACCACACATGCAAAACATACACAGGCAAATTGCTAACCTACTGTTTTTTCAATTCGATTTTTTTAATTCCTGACGTTTTGGGCGTTTCAGAGCACTCATAGCATAGCATTAACTCAGGTGTTTGAAGTTATGATGTGATAGTTGCCAAATACGATATTTAAACCGTAACCTTTAGTACGGTCACCGTATGTACGACAACCGTTAGTATGGTCACAGAGTGGGACAAAAACGTCGGCAATTAATATTAATAAAGTTAAATTTAAATGCGATAACATTCGTAAAATATTTCTATTTAAAGGTAAACTAAAACGTCGAGATGTTGAAGTTAAAATGAAACGCTATAAAATGCGTAAAATTATTTTTTACTTAAAGGTGAACTGAAACGTCGGAAATTTAAAAAGTTAAAATTTATCTTTATATTGAAACTCGTCCAAATTACTACATTTTAATTTGGACAAATTTCAATATAGGGATCGTCAATTTAAATTGCTAAACTACCGTCCAGAGCGCGAAAGAACTTGAGATTATATTAATCCCTTTCAACAAAGAATGCTAACAATTATTTAAATAGTTAATATAATCATCAATTCACCAGCCTGGACATAGACCTCTCTCAAGGTGCTACATTTAGGTGACCTTCGGATTCACGCATCTGGTCACGGCCAGCCACTTTACGCTCATTGAAAAATATATTTCTAAAAAATATACATATTTTATACATTGTGTAGTGTTGTTTACTTTATTTTTAAATATGAATATTTAGAAATAAAAAAGAGGTCAATTATAATTATTCCATCAAAAAATCTAGAAGTCAAGGTTTGTGTACGATAAGTGAACTCTAAATATACTATTTCCATATACAATGTTGTCAGATTGGCGAAATGTTGTAATATTAATATTATCGGCTTTCGCTAACACTATTTCACAATCAATAGCAGCAAAACTGTAGGTAACACTATTTGGTAACGTTGTTTCTTTTAACATTCAATTATTACTTTATTACTTTACTACTACTAGTGCCTCCATTGCCTCATTTTTATATTTTTTTAGCTAATAGTCGTAAAATCAGCTGCTGATCACACTTCGAATCTTGGGTCGAACAAAAATCGATTAATGGATTTATTTTTTGTCAATTAATTCTCTGTAGATGACCGGAGTCGGGAAGTGTTTATACTGCATCTGATCTAGGATTGCCACTCTTACTATAATATCGTACTATATTTCAGTCAATTGTACTATATATCATAGAAAATAATTTAGTACGAAAAATACTTCATTTTAACCCTAATTCACTTGCCTCGCTTTATATATTAACTGTAATTGGAAGTCTGGAACAAGAAGTTTTACGTAAAGAATGTTTTCCATAATGATTGTAAAATTGAAAGAAAAAGAGCAAGTATTTAATAAAAATTTAATTGTTAATTTATTCTAACATCAATTTAAATTAATTAGACTCCTATAACTATTTTAAAGGTAAGGTAGAAGGCAAGGTGGTTAGATCATAGATGGCCAAAGTAAAGAGCAATAACAAATATATATCGAAAAATACATAAAGATTAAAAATAAATGTGTACTAATTTTCTCCCGAATTTCTGCAAAGTACTATATTTTTGCATCTATTTTGGAAAAAATACTATTTGTTCAAAAAAGGTGGCAATCCTAGTCTGATCCCTCTCCGATTGTGTTGGATTCTCGTCTCATCGGACTATAATAGTGGGGGAATATAGAGGGCACCTGTATTTGCGCACACACTCATGAACTATAATATACTATAATTTAATCCTGCGTAGATGGTTAGTCTCCGTTGAGAGTGGCCGCTGTGACCACAGAAATCGTATTAATATATAAACAATACAAGTCGCATAGACGCGTGACCATGTTGCCGTAATAATTCACCATTTTGTGATTTAGATGCGCGGGGAACGACGTACGTTAATTTATGTTACTATAATGGTGAACAGCAGCATAATAGTAAAAGAAAGTAGTAAAAACTCATCAAGGACGTGTAATTCAACTAATAAAGGTATAAAATTTCATAGGTTAGTTGAATATTTACTAATTATTACTGTTTTAACTAATTTACATCTCGATGAACTATGATATTTACATTTGTAAACTTTCATTTATTACGTTAATCCACGTTTAAATATATTAATTTGGTTTATTGTCCAGAGCAAGTAGCAAAAAGTTAAAAACTTTTCATCATATTACAAAATCCAGTAAGCCCGTATAACTAAAACCCCAAATTCAAAACCTCAAAATTGAGGTTAGCCCGACGTTAGCGACGAATTGAATTTGACTATATTGATAATGGGTGCGTTTGGCAGAAAAAAGCGCTAGCAAGCGCTTGTAAGCAAAATGGCGAAACTAAACGGTTTTCGGCCAGGACACGTTTGCTAACTTCAGTAGCGCTGACACAATCCGCCGTTTTGCTTATTTAATTTGTTTGTTTTGAAGTAGAGTTTATAAGTTGTTTTTTGCAATATTAGTTTTATTTAAGTAATATAATGACATGAATAGACATATACATGTTATTAAAACTTCATGATTGGTAAGTTTTTAATATAAATAAACATATATTTAAATTAGGTTAGGTTCCCCGGTTAAAACTAACATCGTGTCCTAGAGGAAAATAGCTACTTACGATTTGACAGCGCTTACCGCTTACGATCGCCATTTTGCTTACAAGCGCTTGCTAGCGCTTTTTTCTGCCAAACGCACCCAATGTTCGCATTTTATTTATATTGAACTCAGTTGTACAACATTTTTAATTTTACCACTTGTGTTATTTTGAATTGTTTTCAGATAGACGTTTGCCTCCCTTGCGACACTCATAAAATAATATGGGCTAGTGAGTTTTCTCACGCCACCATTACAGAGCAAGCACTCATACTCACTTAGGCACATTTGTTTTTCGATAATTAAAAAAATATATTAAATAGATTAATAATAATAATAAGCGTTAAGGGTGTGTTCCGATATACACTGTAACCACTGTAAGGTGTTACGTCAATTCAGTATACTGTGAAGCCATTCCGTTTCAGTTTAAACTAAAAAACAACTGGTTACCGTTTAAAACGGAACGCAGTTCAGTAGACTTCGAGATGGAGATGACGGCGGTATAATATTAATCATGGACACGTATTCTGATCAACGAGAAAAATTACTATTTGAATGTTGTTCTCTTTAAAAATTAATGTCTGAGTTTATTTGTTAAAAATGTGTAAAAAAATGTTTTAAAAAAAGTTAAAAATGTGTTAGAAATTAATGAACACACCACCAAGGGATTTTTGTGTACTTACACAACCTAGAAACCGATAAACATCTACTTAAAACGCAATTTCTCAATTATAATTACAATCAAGTAACAAATAATAATGTAATATATAAGTATGTATGTACTTATCTGTACTTGTGTACGATTCTATATTATGCATCTTTATTTCTAATTTATAGTTTATAATAAAAATAATGACATTATTGTCGCCAAACATATATGTTTTTTATTGTTTTCTTGCAACCTTGTCCATCCAAAGGTTGTCTGGAAGAGATCGCTTTTAGTGATAAGACCACCCATTGTACCACATTTCTTTCTCCCCTTTTTTTGTTAATATTTACGGTTTTTTTTTCGCGTGCAATAAAGTGTTATCTATCTACCTATCTATCAAATAAACTAACTAGCGACTTCTGTTGACCGTAAAATTATTAGCCCTCATTGACTTGAGACTAGAGAATAAAAATAAGCAATTACAGCTCGTGATAGTATTGACCAGACACAGCTTGTTAGCAATTAAAATTCGGACGTTGTGCCGTGTACAGATTCGGTGCACGAAACCGATGGCTTTTGTGGAACGTGAACATGTGGGTGGCGGCCCTGCCGCGGACGCAATAGTACCTTCGCGGAATACAAAATTTATATATATACATATATATATATATATATATATATATATATATATATATATATATATATATATATATATATATATTATACGTGGTAGAGCCACGCTGCAACTATATTATGTTTTTAGCACATATGGGTCGACTTGACCGGGACAGTACCACGCTCTCACAGAAAACTAGTGTAAAATATCAGCGTAATACTGCAGTGTTTCTTAAGGTCAGCGCAGAGATCCGGAGACTCTTTTTTACTGGAAACGAGGCATTCCACCTTAGTCCTCATGGGTGTAGTTATGCACTTTGATTCGTAATCGAGGATAAATGTAGAAGTCTTTGGGCCACAGCATCCACTTACCATCAGATCACCCTTATTCTATATTAAAAAAACATAGGGAGGGAGCCCAAATAGAGTCCTGCGGATGATTAGCAAGAGAGTGGATTCCAAGGTTTAGTCAGTAAGCCGACAAGTCAGAAGTGTCATTCATAGTTTTTGTGTTCAAATTTCAGAAAAGTGGAGTCTAGTTCGTCGTCGAGTAGAGTTCCAAAACTAAGAATCTCAGTAACTGTGACTTGCGTGACTACCTCATTGGTGTAGTCATCGTAAACGCGTCTGCTTGTCACGTGACCCTGGATTCAAATCATCAGGTAGTTCAGAAATCAGTAATTGGGTATGTTGTCAAGAAATCCTTAATAGCAGTCCGGAGTCAGCAAGTTTGCTATGATTCACCCCCGTGTTCAAAAGCAAGTTAAAGCCTGCGTGCGATCTCTCTCCGGTCGTGAGAGAATAGAGAGTGCACCTGTATTTGCGCCTACACTCGGGCACCATACTCCCGTCCCGCGCAGATGACTACGCTACGTCTACGTTGATACTTGCCGCCGTGGCCGAGATTCTGTCTGGATATAATAATGATGATGAAAAACAGAGAACATTTGTCGAAGCGTAAAGCGTGACGTCATGACAAACACGCACATTTGTATTGCAACGCCCTGAATGATCGCCGCTCGAATTATATGACGCGTTCACATGCATTGAGCGTTTTCCGGCGTGGCGTGTAGCGTGACAAGACGTTATCCTCTACACTATATTATACGCAAAATATACGTTACATGCGATAACTTCCAGTTATCTAGTGACCGGTCTAGTACAAGGTAGTGAAAAATTGATAACATGCTACAAAATAACTTTTCATTTAAAACGACATGTGAAAATGAATCACGAATGACATTTATTCATAAGTACTTACGTTTTTACGAGTGGAACGACCGTAAGGACACTATGTTATATTTTTCACGATAAAATTATTAAAAGTTATTAATTATTATTAAAGATGAAACGGATAGCTGTTTGGCCGGATACCAGATACCGGATATTCGGCCAGTCTTATCGCCGGATAGCCGGATATCTGGCCGCCGGATATTCTGCCGAACATGCCGTTTGGTGCATTGCAAGAAGCGAAGTAAAAAAAGTAAAGTCAGTGCAAAATTGCAAAAACAAAATTATGTTAGGGCTGAATCTGAATGACAGAGTGAGAAATTGTGTGATAAGAGAAGAGTATGGTTTGTAAGATGATGTTGTGACCAGGATTAAGAAAGGAATGCTTCGGTGGTTTGGTCGTGTGGAGAGAATGAATGAGGAAAGAGTGACAAAGCAAATTTATGTTGCAGAAGTGAATGGCAGAGCCAAAAAGGGACGCCCAAGGCGAAAATTTATCGAACAAATAAGCGATTTATTGAAAACGGGCCAAATTAGGAACAGCCTTAACCGACGAGCATGTATGCGTAGGTATATGGATGTGAAGGAGGCGAGAGATGTGTGTCAGGATCGTGCCAAATGGAAGTCTATAGTCTCTGCCTACCCCTCTGGGTGACAGGCGAGAGTATTTATGTACGTATGTATGTACATTAAACCGTTTTTACATAATTTGTCTGTTATCTTTTTTTTTTATTTATCACAAAGTATTGTTATTATTAGAAACGATAACTAGTCATAAATAATTACAAAAAAGAACATAATTTTGCAATCTTCTACGTTTTATTTTAATCCATACTTCAACTACACCAACAAGGCAGAGGCACAAATCACAATTACGGAAATTCTTGACTTTGGAATACTCCACTTTTCTAAACTTTGAACACAAAAAATATGAGTGCTACATAAATATTGCATGATCTTTTTTACCGTCTGGAAAAAAGGGTGTAACAGGTGAACAGAATAGAAGCCTATGACACTGACATTTTACAATTTTTTATATTATAAAATTAATCTATCAATAAAAAAAATTATAAATAAGGACTATCGAGCACACAGTCCATGTGATAGTAAGTGAATGCTGTAGCCCATAGACATCTACATTTATCCTCGATTAAGAATCAACACGCAGATGCGTTGTCACCCCTGGGGACTAAGACGGAATGCCTCGTTTCCAGTAAAAAAGGGTCTCCGGATCTCTAAACTCACCATACGAAACACAGCAGCATTAAGCTGCTATTTTTTACGCTGGTATTCTTTTAGAGCGTGGTCCTTTCCCGGTCGAGCCGACCCTTTCGTGCTACAACCATAATACCACCATAACCATAGCTGCAGTGTGACTCTACCCCGTATAATATTGTTAATTTGATGGGTATATGATCAATTTACCATCAGGCGAATTGAGCGCTCGCTTGTCGCTCTTATCCTAAAAAAAACATGCACTTAAAAACCATTATTTTTCCATAATGACATTAGCAACAGCGAAACAATCACCTGTAGAAGCCTGACTTGCTGTCCGCGTTATCCTTGATGCTCTTCTTGGTGTCGACTTCGCTGAGCACGACGAAGAAATGGTGGCACTTGTCGCACTTGACGAAACGCGTGGAGCTGACGAACGTCTCCACGTGCGTGCACGGGTCGCCGCACTTGGGGCACGTGAGCACGCCACCATTGCCGGACCCGGACTTCTTTCCGCCCGACGGACCTGATGGTTTTCAAGGGTTTATTAATAATATCCTGCAGTCACTACGCTACGTGCCACGCTAGACGCCACGTCGGAAAACACTATGGGATACGCGTCATACAACTCGAGCGGCGATCGCTCAGGGCGTTGCAGCTAGGGAGCGTTTGGCGAAGCGTGCAGCGTGACTTCATGACAAACACGCGCATTTCTAAGGCATTTTCATTACGTTTACGCGTATACCAATAATAATCTCCCCCATACAGAATTTCAGTCACGGCGGGCGGTCTTTCATCTGCGCAGGACACGATTATAGTGCCCAAGTGTATGCGCAAGCACAAGTGCACTATCTATTCTCTTACACTCAGTTTGATGGGACGGTAACTCGATGAGAACGTAGGGTGATCAGGCTCAGGACCAACGGCTTTACGTGCTTTCCGAGGCACAAGGGTGAAACACCACCAACTAACTTCCTGATTCCAGAGGGCTACTGAGAATTTATTGACAGAAAAACCCTAGTACTGATTTTGGCACAACCGGAATTCAGAGCCCGAGATCTCATGATCGACCACTACACCAACGAAGCAGTCCAAGCGTTTAGTACTAAATGTATGAAACTATCAGTCCGCCGAAATCGTGTCGGTATCGAATCGGTGTCGTTATCGATGAATGTGAAAACACCAAATAAATCAAAATAAGAAATGTGCATAAACAATGTATGTAAGCAGTTTGATACGCGTTTCACACCACGGAAATAGCAAACCAGACGACACGTGTTCACTATTAATGCCAACACCGAAAGCAACCTAATTATAGTGTAAATAGCGATCCGCCCCGGCTTCGCACCGGTGATTTCTGGATTTCAACAACAGCGACATCTACCGGGTCTTATTGTAAATCTACACCATCCAGGGATCCACTCAAACACACAAAAAAATTCCCCAAAATCGGACCAACCGTTTAGGAGACACACAAACAGAACAATTATATATACGAGTAAAAAGATGTAGTTTACTGGCGTTAAATATTTTCACATTCTCTCGAGCACTCCTCGGAATACTTTGTTAGAACTGTTATGAAGAGTATTGCTAAACGAGATCGGTTAATTCTACGAACGATCCTCTGTTGAAACCGAGTGCCCGCCGTTTTCAAGGTACGGATCGGGAAGCTTTCAGTACATGAACACTCTTTTCCTGAAAATGTCTTAGTGTTTTTTATAGAAGTAAGGGTCTCAAGTACTCAATTCACTTGACCAGTGAATGCTGTGGTCCATAGATATCAAAATAAGAATCAAACCGACATACGTTGTCACTCCTGAGGGCAAATATGGAGTGCGTTTTAACCACTAAAAAAGGGTTTAACACTATTTTCATCATTATACGAAGCACTTTTATTACGTAGTAGAGCCACGCTACAGCTATATCGTCTGCTACGTTTTCACATAATATCAGCGTAAAAAATCAGAATAATGATGTGTTTTGTATGATGAATGTAAAGAACCGGAGACTCTTTTTACTGGAAACGAGGCATTCCATCTTACTTCTTAGGCTTTGACTTTTGAGGGTAGATGTATGGTCCACAATATCCACTTACCATCAGGGGGACTGTGTGCTCGCTTTTTACTCATATTCTATTAAAAAAATTCTGTCATTTCATGCTGGTATTCTGTGCGAGCGTGGCTTACTTCGTGCTAAGGCCTCAAGTCTCCGTAGCGTACTCTACCACGTAATAACCTGGCCATTGCAAATATTCTACGTAATCTAAGAGGGACAAGCATAACAAAACACTTGTAAGTAGCTCATTGAGCAACACTTGGCGTCCTGCCATTAACTCCACTCAACAACCCATGCAAGGATACAAAGCACTAATTAAGATGCGCTACGTTGACGACGGAGAGGATGATTCGATTTATAATCTTAATTTATATAATATAGACTTTGTTTTCTTATATAATTAAATAGAAAAAATTGTTTTCATTTATAGTACTATTGCAAAAATATTACATTTAACAAAAAATAACTAAAGAAATTGTCATTTCCACTTTACATTGAATTTTACATTGAATTTTCAACTTTAGAGACTTTTAATATAAAAGAGGAAAACTTAAAAAAAGTAAGTATTATAAAAGTATTCTTACAGTTTGAATCACTTTGATTACTTTTGTTTTAGGTGAAAAATTAGTGGGCAGTAAAAACAAACCATGAAGCAGTTGTAGACTAACACGCTGATGAAAGAACAAGAAAAAGAAAATAGAATAATAAATACCCGCTGACATATTTAGTAGAACTCAAAAATTCATTACTCATACTAAAATTATATTTTTGAACTAGCAAATTGCTATTAAAATGAAGTAACCCGCCTGCAAAGATTTACATTAATTAACGAGAAACAACTACACAACATTCCGTTTGCGTAAATCTTAAACGGAGCTGTTTTTTACTTAGGTCTCTCTCAGTCTCACACATCCAGATGCGTGTAAAAGGCAGAACCTTATCTTTACCAACACGCAGTCGGGTAAAAAGGAAGTTTTTTTATAGAATAAGGGTGACAAACGAGCACACAGTCCACCTGATGGTAAGTGTATGCTATGGCCCATAGACATCTACATTTATCCTTGATTATGAATCAAAACGCAGATGTGTTGTCACCCCTGAGGTCTAAGATCGAATGCCTCATTTCCCGTAAAAAAAGGTCTCCGGATCTCTACTCACCATACGAAACACAGCAGTGTGACAGCGCGGTCCTGCCCCGGTCGAACCGACCCATTCATGCTACAACCATAATATAGCTGGCAGAGTGGCTCTGCCACGTATAAAACGTATTAGCAACAATCTTTTGTTTCCAAATTTCAATTGAATTCGTTTCCTGTTATAAGTAAATTTCCTGTAGTACAATTTCCAATCGATTGCATAAAAATAGCATCCATTGACGTTATTTTATAAATAATGTAGTTCCGTTACCGTGCCAATTGTCAGTCCAAACCCGAATGTCAACAACCTCCCGTATCAAAGGATAATTTTTACTTGACACCTCTCAATTTGTATATCACTATTTTGATAAAACTTCTCGAAACTTCAGAACTGTTTTAATGGATTGCGTTGTTATTGTGCGCATTTATTTCGTGATAATTTTGTTTTTATTAAAGATCAGCAGAACTTTCAATATACTAGATGATTTTTTTACCGTCTGGAAAAAAATAGGGTGTAACATGTGTACGGAGTAGAACCCTATGGAACAAATATTTAACAAAAAATAAAAACAACAATTTTGAATTAATTACTTTTTAAGTAAAATTATGGAATTTCATATGTATGTAGGTTTCTTCACGGTGTTTAACTTCGTAGCTGAACACGTGTTCATCTTTCCGAACTTGGTAATTAATTAAAATCTATCGAAATTCAAATCATATCCACCCTGATACCCAAATGGCAAACTAATTGTAAAAAATCCAGACGTTTAATTTAAAATTTTTGTATATATTTTTCGTAAAATATCAGTGCCATAGGCTTCTACTGCGTTCACATGTTACACCCTATTTTTTTCCAGACGGTAAAAAAGGTGATCCAGGATCCAGTATATTTAGCGTGTAGAATTTTGTAATATAGGAAAGGTGTCAAAGAAAAGGAGACGTGTTACTCAGTTGAAGACTTTAATTATACTGCCCTTCACTGTACACTTCACACAAATATACAATGTCGTGGGGGCTACACTACACCTCCTACCGACAAAAAAAAAAGATTTAAAAAAAAGAAATGAATGCATTTTTTTTAGACTTATAGTAATAAATATTTCTGTAAACTTTTATACCTAGGACTAGGACGCCCGGATCAGTACCGCCCTCTTATCTACTCCTGCTAAGAAACAGCACTATTTACGCTGCTTGGTTCCGATCTGAAGGGTATGGACACCCAGTATAAATACACGCAAATCTGAGGCATTCCATCTTAGTCCTTAGACATAACAACGCATAAAGTTGGCTTCAAATGACCACGTTTTTACGTGGTAGGTACGCTGCAGCTACATTATAGTTATAGCACGAATGGGTCGGCTCGACCGGGACAGGACCACGCTCTCACAGAATACCAGCGTTAAATAACAGCGTAATGCTGCTGTGTTTCGTATGGTGAGTGTAGATATCCGGGGATCTCTTTGGACCACAGGTGGAGTGTGTGCTCGTTTGTCACACAATGCTATAAAAAACCATACCCTGTAGTAGCAACTTACATTCATGGCTGTCGGTTCATTTGTCACCTGTTTTATTTTTAAATAAAATCGTGAAATTCTCAGAGGTGTCAACGCATCTGCATTTTGGTTCTTAATCAAGGATAGATGTAGGTGCTCGTTCATAATTTCATAATATGCAATTAAACCAAGTTCGGAAAGATAAACACGTGTTCAGCGACGAAGTTAAACACCGTGAAGAAACCTACATGTATGTGAAATTCCATAATTATTTAATTTAATTAGCCTATTAAAAAGGTGTACGCTCTTTTCTTGAAGGACCCTAGGTCGTTGGTCAGGAAAAATCACCGGTGATACTGACATATATGATTCCTCAAGGTAGTCGTGCGAGGAAGAAGAAAACTCCAAATAAAATGCACAGCAGTGGACCGCCAAACATCCAGATGATGTGGATTTTTTCATCATTAAGTTGTTTTGTAAGTTCATTTTCTTTTAAAATATTTCTCAACGCAGTCATGAAAAAACTTTTTAACAAAAAATTAAACCGCCGAAAAAAACTGAAAAGCAAAAAATAATAAACCTTTTTCTTTTACCTTAATAACTAAGTTCTTA
>CAJQZP010001697.1:2077500-2310000 GCA_907164705.1 Parnassius apollo
CGCAACCAACTAAGAACTACGCTCGAGTCAGTCCAATAGACATGACGCGATATTTTAGGTCGTAAGGCCTTTGTCACAGTTGAGCTCATTTCAGCTGCAAGAAGAGCACCTGAAAGCTCCAAATGAGGAATTGTAATAGGGCTGGATGCTGGGACAACGCGAGATTTCGCACATAAGATTTGGACGTGTACTTGTCCTTCTTTATTTGTAGATCGAAGGTACAAACACGCTCCATAGGCGCGTTGCGATGCATCGCAAAAACAGTGGATTTCAAAAGAGACTGGATATTCTATTGATACCCATCTAGGTATATTTAGTGAAGAAAGACATTTAAGTCCTTCAACAAAAGGTCTCCAAAGATCGACGATTTCTTTTGGAGCGGGCTCATCCCAGTCCAATTTGAGAGACCATAAGGTCTGTATTAAAATTTTGGGAACGATGGTGGACAAGGATAGGAGCCCCAAGGGATCGAAGAGCTTGAAAGTGGAAGAAAGAATGGAGCGCTTAGTGACGACCTCAGACTGATTCACTGCGATGGGAAAGTTAATACTGTCGGATGAAGGACTCCAATTCAGGCCCAGCGTATTTGTAGACTGACTCAATGTCAGGATGCCGGATGACTGGACAACATCTGAAGGCAGTAAAGAAGGTAAGTTGGATCAGTACTTACGTAAATTAAAACCAGCCCTAGAAAGTCTCATGTGCTGATTTTTGTATAGACCGTAATTGATCTTCATCATCGCTAGAAGTTAGTAAGTCATCAATATACATGTCTCCTGTATGACTGCCTTAATCACGTCATCGTCACACTCCCACTCCAGAGACACCTGGTGCCAAGGAAACTAGCGCTAGCAAATCCGTAGGTGACCGTGTTAAGCCTGAGTGTTTGTAATGGTTTGTCCTCCGCATCACGCCATAAAATCAGCTGTAGGTTTCGGTCAGACTCATTTACTAAAACCTGCCGGTACATTTTTTCAATATCCGCTGACAACACATAACGATGTTGCCGGAACCGGATGAGGATATTGAAAAGAGAGTCTTGAACTGTAGGGCCTTTTTTTTTAACATGGGGAAATGCCTACGCATACCCGCCTCGCGGGGGCAAGGACGGGTTATGTCGGACTCGCACCGACTAAAACCCCATGGTGTTCCACCTTCGTCGCATATTGACAGGGCTACGGGAACGCTTTCGCACACATCCGTGGCCCCCCCAGCGACTGCCGCTCCATGGCAGCACCTCATCGGGAGAGGAATATTCCTCCCCGTTCTCATTTCCAAGTAAGGCGCACCAGAACACATGGCACGCCTTCCTCCACGGCCTCCAATTACATCTGCGCAACAGACGCCCCCGCGTCCGATGCGCGAAGGCCATGGGGCCAGGAAAAACGAGCACTTAGAAGTACTAGCCTTCCCGACCCCAGCGGCGGATCTGGTCTATGGCTCCGCCGCCAACCAAGATTCGGCTGCGGAGGATAGGGAGAGCGGCGCCTCGCAATACCGACAATCCTCTCGCCCCGCAGCCCCATCACCACCGCATCAACGGTGCGGCCCCGTTTGAGTCGCGGAGGATAGGGCGAGTGGCGCATCGCCATACCAACACTCCTCTTCCTCCGCGACTCCACCGCGGCTGCAGCGGTAGGTGGCGAGGACACACCTCTCACCGCAGTCCACCAACACACATCCGAAGTGGGCTTCCCAAGCCCACTCGGAGTGGCCACCTCGGGCCGGCCCTCCACCTCGGACCAGCCATATGGGTTCCTCTTTGTTTCGCCGTGGGTGACCAAGCCACGGCTTCTAAGCCCCCCGCCACGACAAGGCGGGAACCCCCCCCCGGGGGGGGAACTGTAGGGCCTATCATTTGAATGTTGTTTATAGACAAACCAGATGACGTGCGAGCTATCGTCAAAGACACGTGTTGACTCACTGTCTTCACGAATGACAGGATGATGCCGAACAAAATAGGCAAGCTCAGGTCGGTCTACCTCAGATATTTCTAGGTGTCCTAGTTTGTAATACTCCTCAATGAAGTCTACATAGGCGGACTTAAGTTCGGGTTGCTTGCGAAAGCGACGTTCCAGGTTTATAAATCGCCGCCTGGCCATGAAATAGGAAGTGCCTAGGCAGTCTGGTTCATCGATCGATGGCAGCGTGACACAAAAACGACCTTCTTCAGTGCGTTTTGTGTGCTGTAAAAAATGTTGTTCGCAAGCTTTCTCTTGGTCCGTAAGAAGAGGTTTTTGGGGCAAACTTTCAAGCTCCCAAAACCTCTTTAAATCATTGTGAAGCTCAACTAAAGTATTGTTGTTTTCAATACTTTAAAAATTACTTTTAACTGGGGAATTTATATTGAGATTGTCATTTTGAATATAGTGCATGGGACTTGCGATAAGCCATCCTAATTTAGAATCATGTAGAATAGGGTTTCCTTTGCCTAAAGAGTCTGTTTGGTTCCAATAATGGACCAAAGTAGGTCAGCACCGATGAGCAGTTATATGTCAGACGGCTCATAAAAGCTGGGGTCTGTTAATTCAAAGGAATTCAAGTTAAGGTGTGTAATAGACACAAGAGACTTAGGTATCTTGCCTGATATTTGGGGTATTACTAAACATGACGTCGTAACGCTGAAAGAACCTACTTTTGAATGAATTCGAACATTGCAACGTTCAGCATTAAGCTTGACAATGGTGTTACATATGCCGACTACATTCCTAACATCGGATGTGGATGAAGTTAAATTTAACTTTGATTTAAGTGCTTCTGTAATAAAGCTAGATTGACTGCCGTTGTCTAAGAGAGCTTTAGTGGTAATGTAATTGTTTGTTGTGGGATTAAAAATATCAACCAAAGCCGTACATAATAGTATCTCTGAAGCAGAAACAGCTGACATCGAAACTGGCTTAGAGACTGTAACATTAGTGACTGCCACATTAGTATCAGAATCCGTAGGTTTGTGTAAAAATGTATTGTGACGTTTTTTGCATATTCTGCACCTTCCTGGAAGCTTGCAATCGCGTGTATTATGGCCTTTACGTAAACAGTTGGGACACAACTTTAGCTCGGATACTAATGAAAGTCTATCATCAATAGATTTCGATTGAAATTGTGAGCACTCATAATTACGATGACCTTGGCTACAGAAAATACACTTGTGAGACGCGGTTGATAATGAGTCGCCCTGCTCAGCGCTAACGAAAGACTTAGTATGAGAAACGGGATTTTGTTTGACGCCTTGATTATTATTCGGGTTTGACTTTATACTTTTTTCTTGTTTATTTCGGTAAACAGACTCCAAAACTTCAGCACGGCCTTTAATAAACGTTATAAAATTATCTAGGCTAGGCATATCGGAACCATTAACATTAGCTTTACCATTAGAATGTATTCCTCCCATTTGACACGCGTATTGCTGTCTAATTTCGCTGAGAGCATGAATACAATCAGGGTGTCCCAATGATCAGTTGGTTGTTTTAAAGTATTTAAAGCACGTAGGTTTTTTTGCGACGTGGTCTACTAGAAATCTTAATGACTTGTCAGACTCACGCAACGGCTCAATATTAAATAATGATTTCAAATGATTATTTAATAATTGACGAGTATTATTAAAACGCTCGCAAAGAAGACTCCATGCCTCAGGATAATTACTTTCGCAAACTTCTAAATTACATATGACACGAGCAGCTTCAGCTTCTAGATAGGAATTTAAATAATGAAATTTGTGTATGTTTTTTATTTTTGTATTATTATGTATCAGAGAACTGAACGTATCACGAAATTCCAACCATTTGTTGATCGTACCATCAAACTTATTAATTTTAATGACCGGGAAATGAAAGCCGATAACTTCGTGATCATCTTCATCAGCTGTGTTAATACTGCTGTGCCGAAGCGACGACTTTTTTTGTCGTACTGCATACGGAAATAATTTCCTGAGCCAATGCGATCGAATTGTGGAAAGCTTGTTCGATGACTTCTCTGGTATCTAATTCTAAGCTTAAATTATTTTCCTTCAAATACTTCAATTTGACTCTGCACGTTATCGAATTCGCCAAATAAAGTCTCAAGTTTAACTAATCGCTGTGATAGCACGCTAACTTCCGTAGGAGAAAGCTTTTTACCTTTTAATTCTTCTAAATGGTTATTAAATTTCGTAACACGGCCTCTAATTGAAGCGCGTTTTAAATTAAGAGATTTATACTTTGCCTCCATACTGGCCAAGTTAACGCGCAAACAATTAAAATCGCAATGTAATCAAAACAACTAGTTATGCGCTGTGCTAATCAAATAAATAAGAATTGCATACGATACGCTCCCCGCTTTGTAGCCGCTGTGACGGGAACCGGTTGTAAATCAGCATAAGTACGGTGAAAGGTGGGATGGATGACGCGCACCGCTCTCGGCCTAGTAACACGACGTGAGCCCGCAGTGCTTGCAGTGACACGGGATGCGATGATAGCCTCGAGCGACCGCTGCGCCGTAGCTGAAATTGATTGTTGGAATGCTTTGTAGATATCTACGTACATAAAATAATAACGGAAAGCAAGATTGATTGTAAGTTTACTTGATTTGTGAAAATAATAGTTTAATTAGCGTAATATAGGGCTTAGCGAATGATTATGCTATAGTGAATTGGCTATTAAGTGATAACTAATTTATTTGCGTGCATAAACAGCTAACAGTGGATAGCGAGAAGTTAATTTACTTGCATTAAGAAGTTAAGCTCAAATTTTTGCGTAGCTATGTACAAAATACAAACGTTTAAAGAAATAGGTTCAGCTATTTAAATTCTAACTATTCAACAGTGGGCACCAATTAATTACATGCTAGTAAAGACTTTCAAGTCGTAAATAGGCGCAATGAATGCAAATTATAGGCGGCTTGAAAAATAGCACTGGTTAACTAGCAAATGCTGCGGCGAAATAATAGTAAGAAATGATAGCCAATTAGCTGATAGGTAGGCAAATGAGTGTAAATAGGTGATTTTAACTTGTTGGGTATGTAGATTGTAGGTAGGTTTAACTAGGTAATTCTTTTAGGATTGGTTTAATAGGTATTTTATTTGGTAGGATTATTGAGTAGGAATAGTTTGTTTAGATTAGCAGTTTTATATGCGAAAGGGTATAGGACAGACAAGGAATATAAAAGATGTTGCTTAAGAATGGGTAGGTAAGGTAAGGCAACAAAAATAGGATTAGACTCCTTGTTTCCCTGTTCACACAAATAATTTTTTTTAGGAATAGTGGGACACGAAGAGGTTAAATAACAGGAACGGGCTCACTTTTAGCTGGCAAAACCGCTGCTGTGGCGCGTAGACTCCGCTGGAGCTCAGCTTGGCCGGTTCTCAATAGCTGCTCTCTTGTCTTCTCACCGCTTCAGATGAATTCTTCTTGACCGCTTCGTTGTTCTTAGTAATCGGGATGGTGCGCCGATTTAATAATCTTCGTAGGAGATGTAGTAGATCAGCGCGGCTTCTATTGTCGGTAGCTCGTGGTACTTGCGTTTGCGACGTTGTAAACGCGTTGTAAGTGCCACGCCCTTTGACCGTCCTACGCGGCGGAATCGGAGTTCGTTGTTTTAATTTATCACGGTCGCCACTACGTTCAATTAGGGAACATGAATAAAATAGGCGACTCACACGATAGGCAAATTGTTTATTTGAATAATCAAAATAAAAACTAATTTGGTGGTGATCGGGTCGCGAGCTATCGGCGAGTGACGGCCTTAGGCGCGGTGGTGAGAAAACCCCCGCGCTTCTCGTACTCCCCGCGAACACCGTTGGTGCTGACGTAACGGCGCCGACAACCAGCAAATAATACTATATCATATATTGATGACTTATCTTAGGGATATAGTAGGATTATCCCCTACTATATCCCTAAGATAAGTCATCAATATATACAAGAAACAGAAAGGGGCTATGAATTGAACCCTGAGGCATGCCCATTTGTACTGTCGACCAGGAGGAACTCGTAAACTTTTTTTTGTTCTGTAACTTTAATATGAAATAATTGACTTGCATCTCTTCTTGTACAGTAATGTTGAAGGTTCCTGATTAATGTTTCATGGAACGTAATCGAAGGCTTTGGATAGGTCACATAATATACCCAAAGCATCCTGTGAAATCTCCCATGCATTAAAGATATATTTAATCATCGATCAGTTATCGATCAACTTCTTGCGAAACTGAAAGTACAGAAATAGGTCTGAAATTGGCAGCGTCCGATGTACTACCAGATTTAAATAAAGGTATTACTTTACTATGCCTCATTAAATCAGGAAACACACAATTCGATATTAGTACTAAAAATAATCGATAGCTGAGATGCGATTATATAGATCTATTATAGTCGCAATAACTTTAACGGAAATCCCCCACAGATCTGCGGTTTTCTTAACATCAATAGTTTTAAAATATTTTACAACATCTTTTGATGATACTTTATTAAATGTAAAATTATTTGTGCACGTATTTACATTTTGTTTAAGTAATGATTCGGCAACGGCAGGAAAATAATTCACTGACTTAGTGGTTAAGATCAGATTATCAGTAAAATATTTCTCAACAACCATTGCAACGTCCTTATCTGATTTAGTTAATTTCTTGTTAAAGCGTAACTGGTAGTTTGAATTGCGAGAGTTGACCTTACCAGTTTCGCTATTGATTATACTCCATGTCATTTTAATTTTATTAGAAGCCGTCTTTAATCTGTTGCTCAAATACAAAGACTTGGCTATGGAGCACAAAAATATTAGTAAAAAAATATTATTTTACTAATTCCCTAAATTCGACGCTAGGATTATATGACCTTTAATTTAGAAGTAAAAGTATTATCAAATTCATTGTAAATAAGCTTAAATAATGTTCCATACAAAAAAACCTAGGTTATTTTGGCATGAAAGTGATAGAAGTTTTTTACTGTTACGAGCTTGAGGTTCGTGACAATAAAAATTGCCGACAGAATTACCTAAATTAACACTTTAATTCACTTTACACTAATTAAAGTTAAAAACACTAATAATTAATCACACTGATTCACTTTATTCCGCTCCGAAGCTTCGCTTGTCTCGCCAACTTCAATACTTCTCCGATCGCATCTTGCAACGCCTATAAATATAAATTAGCATCGAAATATCCAGAATATTCAAGTAAACACGCGCAAGCTACCGAGAGTTCGAGTTTCAACTTCTAGAAGTTTAGTTCTTCAGTTCGAGACTAGATGGCGCTAGTGCCGGCGACTAAGGCACGTAACATTACTATGTTACTTCTAAACTTCTTCAAGCGACGTGTATTTACTGGAATAAACATAACTTTTTCATCTACTTGCTTTTTGTGAACATAAGATAACGAAACTAATTTTCCACAGGGATCAAGTCTCAATTTTTGAATTATACATTTATAGATTCCATATTTAAGAAGCGAATGGAACAGTAATGGCAGATTTTAACATAGAAAATCCGATTCCTATATTCAAGAAACATTTCGGTCTTCATAACGATCCGTTTTATTACCTATAGAGTACATGTAAAAACTGTTTATGTAACAAACTATTCATTCAGCAACTTAGGATGATTAAAATTAAAAACTGTGAACGGTTCAAAAATAAGTACTGGTATTTTGTTTTAAAAAAGTAGTTTTCATGCATTTAATTTCAATTCGTAAAAGAAAACGAAGCGTTTTTAAATACAGAAAACGGCTTAAGATAGAATACTTCCTCTTTGTCCTTCAAACCGAAACACGACAGAGAAAAAAGATTTCATTTAGTAAATAATTGACAAACTTACCTCTTCATTGGGATCCGGGAAGCAAGTTTTAGCGTATACAGTCAACACATTGAGGAGGGCGAGCTGGCCCCACTCATCCACATCGGCTAGTAAGGAGCACAGCTTCCTGAAGATATCAAAAGGAAATAATTAACCTTCTTTATTAATTTATCAAACAATTTTATTCCCTATACGGGTTACGACAATATTTATTGCAAGTCATTCACGCCTGGTTCATTGGCCACCACTGGTTCGGAAAAAAGCCTCTGTGTTGTGAAAAACCAGCAAGAAATTTTAAAAAAAGCGGGACTGTTTTATAACATTAATTTACAATATACATAACCGTTCTCGTTTCATCCTATTACAGTCCACTGCTGAACACAGGCCTCCCCCATGGATTTCCTCATAGGGGGATATTTTCCATAGTTGTCAGCGGGTGAAAACTGTAGTTTATTTTTATTTTTAGTCGTTATTAGGGAGATGCTGCTGCTCATCTCCCGATTTGTATCCCTTTGTCGCTTGGCTCCGTGGCGCAGTGGCTTAGCAATGAGGGGGTGAACTGGGGGTCGATGGTTGACGCTCGCTGTAATATAACAGAACGCGAGTAACCCGGGTTCGATCCCCGCCGGCACCAATGAAATTGTTAATTGCAATTTTAAGTGCTGATTTACCACGTGCTCGGCGGTGAAGGAAAACATCGTGAGGAAACCTGCATGTCTGAGGAATAAGATAAAAAATATTTCTAAGACATGTGAAGTTCGCCAACACGCATTGGGGCAGCGCGGCGGACACTTCCCCGCCCTAAAACCCTCTCATAAATGAGGGGAGGCCTGTGCTCAGCAGTGAGACGTATATAGGCTGTAACTTTATTTTTTTTTACTGGGGGTCGCGGGTTCGATTCCCGCATGGATAAAGTATTTGTATGGCCTACAAATAATTGTTACGGGTCGGGATGTTTGTCTCTGTGCAATTTATGTTTGTAAACTGCCTCCACGATACAGGAGAAAATCCTAGTAACGTAGTAACGTTTTAAAAAAATAATACAAAAGAATACAAGAATACGGGATCATAATATGCGATAGTAGATATTCTTACTACAAAGGATTTGTTACTACACGGGATATACATAATATTTCATACAATTCAGTATAGGATATGGTTACAAACGAGCACTTAGTCCATCTGATGGTAAGTGGTTGCTGCGGCCCATAGACATCTACATCTATCCTGGATTACGAATCAAAATGTAGATGCGTTGTAACCCGCGAGGATCAAGATGGAATGAAATGTATGAAAACATTTATAAACTGCATAGAAGCGATCACCTCATGGTGCGTTAAAGTTAAAAAAGTTAAAGTTACAGCTTATATATGTAGCACTGTTGGGCGCACACACCTCATTTAATTTCTGAAAAGGTTTAAGGGCAAGGAATTGCCCAATGCGTACTTCACGTCTTCGACATATTTTTTTTTCTTATTTCTCAGACATCCAGGTTTACTCACGATGTTTTCCTTCACAGCCGAGCACGTGGTAAATCATCACTTACAATTGCAATTAACAATTTCATAGTGCCGACAGTAATCAATGTAAATGTAAAGTGGTAAATAAAAAAATGACTTTCAATAAGTATTATGTAATAATCTATATTGAATAAATAATCATTCACTCATTCGTTCAATCGAACCGGGGTTGCTCGCGTACTGTGAAATTAACTGCGAGCATTTAGCCCCTGAGCTTACCACGGCTCATGGTGCGTGGTTATTATTAATCATGTACTATCATATATTAACATGTATAATAAATTAAATATAATATTTAGTAGTATAATAACCCCTATTACACAATATTTGCTTCATTAAGGAACTAAGCTTTTCGACACATAGGCCCTGCATATTTTGTTTTACTATCACCATGAAGGAATTACTGACTTTTTCGAGTCTAGTAACTGTTATTATCTTATGCTTGTTCCTAGTATTTACATAATGTACGTCATTAGTTTAAGCAAAACTATTATAATTTTTGTGTATCTGCATACATTAATTTTTTGTAAATATACTGAGACGCCAACGTTAATAAATATATTTATATGTTCAAATTTTTCTCTAAGATAGAATGCCTCGACGTTACCAGAAGAAACGGTTGCGATATTTGTTGCTGACCATACGAAACACTAGAACACTGGCTTATTTTTTTATAAAATAAGGGTGACAAAGGAGCATGCAGTCCACCTGATGGTAAGGGGCTACTGTTTCCTCGATTAAGAATCAAAATGCAGATACACCGCCACCCCTGAGGGCTAAGATGGAATGCCTTGTGTCTAGTAAAAAGGGTATTTGTTCCTATATACTGAACATACTTATAGAATATAATTGAATAATGTTTTTTAAATATAGATTATAAATAATCCTTATTTAGTCATTTTTTTTCTTTTACCACTGGTTTGGCAAAAAGCCTCTGTCCTGGGAAGAATTAACAAGAAACCCAGGAAGAGTTTGGTACCCGAAGGAAGGCGAACTAGTTTCTCGCCAATTCTGCCAATGTACTTCAACTTTGCTTTAGTAATTACTCTTTTGAAGGTCTTGAAGGCGGAGTTTTAATTCTTTTTAAGGATGCTGGTGTTTAGGTAACCCTGTCCTAAGATAATGGCTAGTCATCAAAGAGGCTGGCCACCGTGGCCAAAAATCGGTCTCGAGGATTTTATAATTATATTCTTTTAATTAAATTAGCATTAAAAATTGATACACTACCTGTAACTCTTATGTATGAGACTGACCCTGTCCCCACACACTTCGGAGAACGCCATTGCAGCCGAGCCCACTACCAGCGGCGCTTTGTCCGACAGCAGCTTGTCTATGATCAACACGAGCTCCTCTTTTTGCTCTGGATCAAGGCTGCAAATTTTTAAAGAGAAAACTTTAGAATCATTGTGATTTGAATCTCGATGACACTAAAAAGAGACAAACATATAGATCTAAAGGATTTAGCCTGCGAGAGAATAAGACGGAATACAGTATACAGTGTTTCTATTATCTCGGGTTTCTCCATGTGCGGGGCTTTAAAGATGGTAAGTATAACTTTTAATTGTTAAATAAAAATAATGCTTGGGTTAAATGGAAAAAGTACGGAAATTTATCAGATTATAAAACATTTGCATTGTACAGAAAACGTTTTAAAACTGAATCTAAATTACGTTATGCTCATTACAATGGATACTGTCGAGAATTGTGTAAAGCAAAATATTAAATATTTCTGGAAATATGTAACAAATTGCAAAAGCAGCCTAGAAACTCCGTCAGAAATTTTTTATAAAAACAAATTTGCTAGTAACCCCAAGGAAGTATGTAATTTATTCTCTGATTTTTTTCAGTCACTGACGATTTGAATTATGATACATTAATATACCAAATAATAACAATTCTGATTTCGTTATTACTAACATTTCTATTTTTGAAAAAGATGTAACAGAGTCCCTTTTAAATTTAGACGCGAATAAAGGAGCTGGTATTCAACATTCCACCTTATTTTCTGAAAGCTACAGCACATACTATTGCAAAACCAATTCATTACCTTTTTAATAAATGCTTAAAAGAAGGGATATGTCCATCTATTTGAAAAACAGCTCGTGTTTTTCCAATTTACAAGGCAGGCTCAAAAAAAGATGTTGAGAGTTACAGACCGGTATCGATTTTATCAACATTCGCTAAAACTTTTGAAAGGTTAATACAAAATTCGTTATATCCTAGTCTTCACAATATAATAATTCCACAGCAGCACGGTTTTATTAAGAAGCGTTCAACTATATCTAACTTATTAATTTATACAAACTACTTATTTGAGAATCTGGATAGTAACGTCCAGACTGACTGCATATACACAGATTTCCGCAAAGCTTTCGATCGCGTAGACCATAAATTACTTCTGGAAAAGCTAGCCTTTAATGGTATCCGTGGTAATTTGTGGAGATGGTTTAAGTCGTATGTGACAAATCGTACACAAAAAGTAGTTATAAGAGGTCTTGAGTCAGATATTGTGCATATAAGTTCTGGTGTGCCACAAGGATCAATATTAGGGCCTCTTCTTTTTGTTCTGTACATTAATTATGTTAATAGTTGTTTCAAGTTTTGTAATTTTATTCTGTACGCAGATGATATAAAAATTTATCACAAAATTCAATATTATCATGACCACCTTAACTTTCAAAAAGACTTAGATAATTTTACATCTTACTGTAAACACAATAAGTTAGATTTGCCCGTAAGCGACAGGAAAGTAATTTTAATTATTCTTTATGTGGAGTCCCATTAGAAAAAGTTCATAAAATTAAAGATTTAGGAATAATATTAGATAGTAAACTTATCTTTGATACACATGTTGAAAACGTCATTAATAAGGCTCTTAAAATGTATGGTTTCGTGATGCGTATTGGACGTGAATTTAAAAAACCTCTCACTTATTTGCACCTCTATAAATCTTTAATAAGATCACAACTCGAATATGCGGTAGCTATTTGGTGTCCGTATTATAATAAATATATAGATAAAATAGAATCTATTCAGAAAAAGTTCTTGCGTACTGTATATTACAAGTGCAGACGAGTTGAATTACCCTACTATCAACTGCTGGTCGAATATAACTTACTAAAATTAGAATCCAGACGTCAACAGATTCAAGGTATGTTACTATATGATATCTGTCATAACAGGTACGATAGTATAAAACTAGTTGAGATGATACAATACAGATTACCATATAGGCCATTGTGTCGCAGAATTCGTACTAAATATACATTTTTTACTAATAAATATCGAACCAACGTAGGTAAAAGATCCCCTATATATATGTTGTTAAATTGTTATAATAATACTGTCAATAATATTGACATTTTGCTCACAAGGTGGGTATTTATAAAAAAGAATTACTTTCAGTACTCAGAGGAGAATGAGTTTGTGTAACTGGTTATTACAATTATTAGTATTTTTCTTCATTATTGTGTTAGTTGAAAACACAATCATTGTATTAGATGAAAAAATTGTACGCTATTCTCAATCTCAACATTTGTTAATAGTAATTGGTGGTCGACGGTGTTGGTTGCACTATTTTTTTGCTGCAGTGAATGTATTTTAGATTAATAAATATTGTGTAAACTGTTTGTTGATCCTAATAAATGTAAAAAAAATAACCAATTAAAAAAATAGCAAAGTTATTAAATAAAAAAGTAACCATATTGACTAAAATTATCCTATCCAATCCATTCATAAAAAAACCACGATTTTATAACTTACCTACTAAATCGTATTCAAAGTCTATTTTACGTACCACTTTGAGAGTCAAGAAGTTTTTGTTCGATAAAGTTACTTTACCTATAGAGTGAAGTAGATAAGATCTGATTCTATAGGCGCTATTACAAAATTTTACTCGCAATTTTCTGAAAGTTTCTTTGTACCGAATGTTTTTTTTTAGAATATGGTGCAAACGAGCACACAATCCATCTGATGGTGCTGTGGCGAATAGACATTATCCTCGATTAAGAATCAAAACGCAGATGCGTTGTCACCTCTGAGAACTAAAATGGAATGCCTCGTTTCCAGTAAAAAAGGGTCTCCGGATCTCTACACTCACCATACGAAACACAGCAGTATTAAGCTGCTATTTTACGCTGGTATTCTGTGAGAGCATGGTCCTTCCCCGGTCGAGCCGACCCATTCGTGCTACAACCATAATATAGCCGCAGTGCGACTCTAACACGTATATATTCGAGTGTGAACTGCGCACATGTTTTTTACGTTTCTTTACATTTTTTTCCGAGGGTGGCGTAAGTACCGAAGCCGGAGAGTGAAGCAGCGTCAAGTGCTCACGTCTGGTATTATGGTAGTCAATTTAAGAGGCTTACATATAGCAATGGATTTTAAGGACTTATGTATTTGTGTTTAGATGGATCGGAAGCGATAGGATTTATCTGTCGGAGGCCATTTTCCTGATAATTTCTATAGTCGCTTCTTACGACAGCTACAGGATAAAACGGTATTAAATAGATTTTCTTACGCTACCACCATAAACCCAATGATATCCATTCATGACCTTTTTGTGTTTATACAAGCTAAAAGTAAGAACAATGTAATATTTCACTTAAGGCAAATTACAACTCAGCTATATACTGGATGACCTTTCTTATCGTCTGGAAAAAATAGGGTGTAACATGTGAACAGTGTAAAAGCCTATGGCACTGATATTTTACAAAAAATAAAAACAAAAATTTTGAATTTTACAAATAAATAAATTAAAATCTATCGAAATTCAAATCATATCCACCCTACTTTACGAACGGCAATAAAACAATAAATTTAGTAGGCATCTTCGACCTTGTCACTTCGCAGGGTCACAGCACCTTAGCCTGTGACCATCCATCATCATTACAGTCTACACAAGTCCACTGCTGAACTTAAGCCTTCCCCGAGGAACATCACAAAGCGTGATTCTGTGCCACCTGCATCCTGCATCTCTTAGTAGGTCGTCACTCGATTTAGTGAGGGACCAATGTACATTTCGCTTAATAATACGAAACTGCCAATCGAGAACCTTTCTTCCGTTCCGTTCGTAGCTGTCGGTTCTTCGATCTTTATTGCCAAATAAATTGCCACTTAAGGCAATTTATTTGGCAATAAAGCTCACCGATCCCTTGTTGACTGTTACTCTGGTTCTACTGCGGATATCCTCATTACGAATTTTATCACGCAGATAAACTCCGAGCATATCCATTTATATAGCTTGCTGAACGACCTTGAGCTTCCTCATTTGGATAATTAGTGTTTTTATGGTCTATTGTAGCATATACATATCCAGCAAAAAGTAATCAGAACAGTTTCGTTGTATCCGCATTATCCCAATCTTTTCAACTTGACGAAATTAAGCGATTTGAACATAATAATACCCATATAAACGTAAATGTATATGGATAAGATAAAATTGTTGTACCACTGTACCATTATACAAAAGTAGCAGTCGTACTAAGTTGAATCATGTCGATTTATTGCCTCATGAACCATGTCTCAGATCCACGTCATCACTGTAATATACAATTATTCTATGTTGTATACAATTATTCTATGTCTTCATCATTCTAACAATCTTAACGATTTGCCTCAATCGTTAAGAATGCTAGGCGGATTGACAATTGCAGTAAGTACCAGACATCTGCCACCTACGACCGCTGCCGCCGTCATGGGACTGGGTTTATACTTCTAAATACTTACTTATATATACTTTGTATTATTTTGCTATAAGGAATACAATAAAGAGTAAATAAATAAATAACAAATAGAGTCAGGTTTGCATTCCACCCCATGCCTCGAAAACACGTGAAGCCGTTGGTCCGGTCGTGTCGGCTTACCGTCAGCTCAGATCGGATTATGAGAGTAAGGGAATAGAGAGAGCACTTGTGTTTGCGCACACACTCGTGCACTGTAATCATGTCCTGCGCAGATTGGCCTTCTGTGAAGCTGGCCGGCTGACCGAAAATCAGTCTGCAGTACATTATGAACCAATAGTAGAAATTGATTTTTGCAACATAGCAAGGTGTTTTAATTTTTTTGGTTCACTTTTTTCTCTTTATTTGGTTAACCAACAGTTGCTGAAACTAGCACATACAATTATACACCGATATAACTAATACAGGTACTTTTTTATACTATAAGGGTGACAAACGAGCACGCAGTACATCTGATGGTAAGTGGTTGCTGTGGACCATAGACATTTACATCTTTCCTCGATTACGAATCAAAATGCAGATGCGTTGTCACCCGTGAGGACTAAGATGGAATGCCTCATTCTCAGTAAAAAGAGTCACTGGTTCTCTACACTCACCATACGAAATACAGCAATGTCAAGCTGATATTTTACACTACTGATATTTCAAACTTTAACTTTTAATAAAAATATTATTTTAATAAATTATATAATATAATTTTCATTATCCTATACCTTTAAACGAGCAATTGCTTATATATATATATATATAAAATCGGAATCTCGGAAACGGCTCCAACGATTTTCATAAAATTTAGTGTCCAGGGGGTTTCGGGGGCAATAAATCATCTACTAGATTCATTTTTAGCAAATGTCCTTTTGTCCGTGTTCTCAGGCAATGAAAAACTGCTACAATATAAGAAGGTAAATTTTGACAGCGTATTAACGATCGTAATAGCTCAAGTGGGATATCGGGCGGTCGCGAAATCGGAGTGCCCTGGTTCGCGTCCTGTCTCTGGTCCGACTTTTTTTCCTTTTTCTTCAAGTTCCCTTCTTTTGTGAGAAAATCTATTATTTCGAGCCTTTTTTTAGTATTGTTTTAAAAATACGAAAATTTAAATTAATCTAAATTCAGTATTTTCTATTATGTAAATAAGATCAAAAAATATTATTCATGTTTCATCAGTATGTAGTTTGTATCTGAATATAATTTCCAAAAAAAAAAAATACCGAGGAAAGCTCCAGGTACTTTAAGTAAAATAAATCATAACTTATAAGAATGAACACTATTGCTGTGCCCATAGAATCACTCACCTCATTACAAACAAAATACTTACCCTATTGCCTCATTTCCAGTAAAAAGGTCTCTTCCTCACCATACAGCAGCATTAACACCACGTCGTATTCTATAATCAAAATATAAATTTTTTAAAGAAAACATTATTTTAAAAGAGAATATTAACTTACCTGTACAATTTGGGTATAGCATGAGCCGCAGTCTTCCGCACGTAGGGGCTCATATCGCTTGCGGAGTCGCGTATCGCCAGCATCACTATCGGTACTATCATAGAGACACGGATGGACGACAGTACTCTTAATGCACTGGCCCTGATCAACTGGTTGGGGTCCTGGCATACAAAGGAAGAATAGCTCTGGATGCTTATTTGAAATTATTTATTAACCAAAGCTGATAAATTAAAGTGACCTTAGATATCTTGTCATGTTTTCCTCATAACTTGAAAACAAGAGTGTGTTACAAATGTTAACTGGGTCTGAGCTGTCCTTAAAGCTAGCCATTTGTGGAGGCTCAAGGTCACTCAGCGAGCTACTAAGAGAGTTGTTCACGGAGTTTTTCTATATGATAGAATTTGAGGTGAGAATCAACAGTAGTACCTAAGTAACTGACATAGCCCATGGATCAGTGAGTTAAGTGGTAATAGGCCGGCCATATAGCTCGAAGAACCGACAGCTAATGAGGAAAGGTTCTCAAGTGGTAGCCCCATGAATGCAATTAGTTGAGGGTGACGACCTGGTAAGAGAAGCAGGAAGTCGATGTACGCAAGTCGCTCAGGACTATGGTTTGTGGCATTCTTTGGGAGGAAACCTATCTTCAGCAGAGGACTTGTGATTTACCGCAATCATGATGATGATGATGACTGTACCGGTAAGCGAAGTGTGGAATTCGCTGACGTGACTAGGTGAGTGACGACCTGGTAAGTGGAGGTGGCTTATGAGAAGCCTATATTCATCAGTGGAGTTGTGAATGGCTGTAATGATGATGATGATGATGATGTTCTCACTCTACTAAAATTTAAAGCAAGCAAAGTATTAGAGCTTAACTAACTAGTACTTCTTTGTAGCTTACTTCCTTTACCACATAGCAAATTAAAGAGTTAAGATTCAAGTTTTTACCAACTACAATTCAAAAACTTCATAATTGCTTTGTTACTGGTGGTGTAGGATAATCCCCTACCCATTTAATCCTGTGGGATTTGTAAAAGGAGAGAGAAATAGGAAATGGGCAGCATCTTCCGAATAACATTTGAAAATTATAAAAAAATTGTCAAAATAATCAAAATTTACCTTCAATGCCCTTTGGAATGTACTTATAGAGAGCAAAGCTAAATCTTGTTGTTCCTCTGCATATCTCACCAAGTAAACATAAACAAGTTTCTTTACTTCAATATTTTTCGATACAACATTCTTCACTACTGCTGGAAACCTAAAAAAAATTAATTGAATTAATTCATTAGAAAGACTACAAATGGAAATATTTGGGTTTATTTATTTATCATTCATAATCATTACAATATCATTACAGCCCATTACAAATCTACTTCCAAATATAAGACTCCCCTAAGGAATGTCACAAAGCATGGTCGTGAGTCGCCTGCATCCATCCATCCACTTTCTGCATGTCTTACCAGGTTTTCACTACATCTAGTACGAACCATCTCGACAAAAAAATCACTGTTTAGAACTTTCATATCTACAAGATTAACTCTTTATTTAACAGTTCTAAGTTGGATTTTCATACTTACTGAGAAAAATATTTAGATTTTCAAATATTTGTTAGAATAAATTAATGTAAAATTTGATTTTCAATTAATTACTACTGGTACATAGAAACGTTGTTGATGATGTTAGAGATTTAGAGGATGAAATTAGAATAGTAATAAATACTAGCAGTTAACTAGTGATTGAAATTCAACCGTAATTAAAAAAAATTAGGTTTGTATTTTTTTCTTTCACTTCCAATTACACATTATATAAAACACAGTTGTCTAATCTACAAAATAAAAATATAATGGCTTTTTGTTTAAAACATAGTGACTATAAACTCTGGTACTTACTCTGAGATATTGGCAGTATGAATGTCAACAATCTTCTTAATTTGTCTAAGTTACATATATGTGTTTAACATTGACTTTATGAACATAATAAATGTATGTTCTATATAATGTAATTTTATGCATATATAACACATACAGCCGACTCTCTTTAATTCGTAACTCGAGGGACTCTTAAAATATTACGGATTATCGAGTGTTTGAAATATCAAATGGTTCGAAATACATAATACATACATAAACACTCACGCCTGTCACCCAGAGGGGTAGGCAGAGACTACAGACTTCCATTTGGCACGATCCTGAAACACCTCTCTCGCCTCCTTCACATCCATACACCTCCGCATACATGCTCGTCGGTTAAGGGTACTCCTAATTTGGCCCGTTTTCAATAAATCGCCAATTTGGTAGATAAATTTTCGCCTAGGACGTCCCTAGGTTATATTACGTCCAATGGTTCGAAATATTTGAGAGAAAATAATAAAACTTCAAATTATTAAGTGTTATTATTTATTAACTGCTATTCTTTAACAATGAAAAAACTTTAGAAATAAATTCGTGTACATATTCATAGTGTGAATTTATTTTTTTAAAGAATATTAACAATGCTATAAACATTACTAATATTCCCCTTAACCACTCATGGTAAGCTTAAATTGCTTGTGTTACGAGTGGTTCACGACAGTAGTCGAATGGTGGATCAAACCCATAACCTTTTGAGTTTGCGGTTCGCGCCCTGCCATAGGCTACTGTCGCTATCATTTATCATTATTATATTTATTAAAAAAAATATATATTATATTTATCATTGTGAATTAATTAATCTTTCAAAAGAATTCTGTTATACCGGTTTGCTTCAAAGCACATTGCCGCTGCTCAGACTGCCCTTAACTGACATCTGACACCTCTGCCAAAGGTTTTGATGTATTGTCAAAACAATGATACAAGTTTGAACTTGTCTCAAAATGTACTTACAAATTACAATCTTTCTGTCTCTTCCTCTCTGCAAATTTGAATTGTCGAGTGTTTGACGCCAATGAGTTCGAATTAACAGGTAGTTTTTTGTTACGGAGTAATAATTTTTTCGTTAGGATTAGTAGTAGAGTAAGTACATAAAAATGTATTGATTTAGTTCGAAATATAAAGAGATTTTGTAGGGAACTCTTGACGACTTTGAATTATAGAGAGGTTCAAATTATCGCATGTTTGAATTAACGAGAGTCGACTGTATCTCTATAAATAAAAAAATAAATGTCGGTCATAGGACTGCTCCTCAGAAGTGAAAACTTCTAAGCTTTACAAACTTGCAAACATTAGGTAAAAAATATTTTTTAAGAAGTATTTTTTATTAGAATTTTTTTTATCAATGTAATATTATAGAAATAAAATTTTCATTTAAGGTACTGCTTTACATGAAAAACAATGATTATGTATCTGAGCATGACCGTCACACGAGTTCAGTCCTTTTCCCCATCTCAAAAGTGCACAATGTGCCTAAAGAAGTTTTCACTTTAAAAATCAATTGCTGCCCATTAGTCTCGCTAAAACTAAAAAACGGCTAGACCGACTTTAATGAATTTTTGTATGTATTTGAATAGATCCCTAGATGGTTTAGAATCATATTTAGACCTGGTAGGTGGTGCTGTTGTAAAGATCCAGAAATCACCCATGCAAAGCTGGGGCGGATTGCTAGTTTTAAATACATTTTAGCTTTCTCAATTCATTATCTATACAAACTTTAACTATGCCAAATCTTCTTACATTCCTCAGTATATGCAATGCAATATGTTTAAAAAGGGTTACAAAATTTCCTTTGAAATATAAATATAGGCCTATGTTCAGCAGTGGACATATGAAGTACTGTAATAATGATGAATGATGATATAAATATATGAATTAAATTATTTCGATAATTGATTATGAAGATAAATTATTTATAACCTTGATTTTGTATATGTGTGTGTGTGTGTGTGTAACCTAGTGTTTCTCACTTTGCCTTATGATATGTATGGTCAATTTATTATAATTATATTGTATTATATAAATCAAAGGTAAATGGGGAGTTCCATGTTCAGTAATGATTTCATACAGTCTAATGATTAATGAAAACACTTAATATATTTTTAATCAATTAAAACCCCCAGATCATTATAACTCTACAGACACACTGATCACTAGGTTGAACAGTTACCATGATGTTTTCTTTTGAATTATGATTATTAAACAATTTATTATGTACAGTATTGTGTGTAAATGTTTTGACATAATAAAATTACTTACAAATCAGAAGCATCTCTTCCTTTAGCAATGATCCCAATTATTCTTTTCATGGCCTCTAATTTCAGTGAATCCTTGGATCCATCAAGCATGATCTTTAGGTCTTCATTTCTACAATATAAATGAATAATTTTGATTTTTACGATTGAGACTAGGTGACATGAGAAGAACGCTTAAAAATAAAAAGTAAAAATAAACGCGAAAAATCCGTAAAAGACAATGTTCAAATAAAGAAATCAATTTTAGTTCGATTGAGACCATGACATAAAAAGAAAATAAAAATAAAGAAACGCAGTATTTGTGACATAGGAACACACAAAATAGAATACTATAGTATTAAAATGAATAGAATCCAGACTTGCCAACTGAACCTGGTTTTTGCAGACATTAGCTACTATCCAAATATGATTAAAAAAAATCGGACCTAGTTTAAGCTTATTCCATAAAGTACTGCAGTAAACAAAAATGACGATTATTGATTAAAATGTTATACTATTGTTATTTGTTTAATTTTAAACTAATCATTAAAAAGGAACACCGTTTACTTCTTATAATCAGGTTGGAAAAACGCCCCAGAAGCAGGATCGCTGGCTGGATATTCCACCTCGCCGGCAACAACTTTGTCGTTATTATAAGAAGATATTGTAGTCATTTCAAAATTTTACTTAAAACACCAAAAATTATTTGGAGAAACTTAGTTTTTAATAAATCTAGGACTAAAATTAATTTGTTGAATGTTGACTTGTACAAATAAACAACTAATGTCAAAATGACAATGACAATTTGACAAATGACAGCAAGGGTATGTTCAGAAAAAGAACCCAGTACACTGGCCAATGCAAATGACGTCATAAATTGACGAAAACGACGAAAATTTTGAAAGCAATAAAATAATTACCTATTGTAAAAAGAATTATGGTGAAAGTCTGTGCGATAAAAAAAATATAAAAGTTCTTTAAAATTTAGACTTAAGCTACAGCGGCGCCACCCTTATTTAGCGCTTTCCTGCGGACACTTTTTTATACAGAGCATGAAGGTTAGAAGAACAGGAGAAGATCACCGTACAAAAAAGGTCTCCAGAAATATGGACACCATAAGTGAGGCGCTGCGATCGCTCGAGGTTCGGTCAATAAAAGTCATTTTGAGTCTATTTTTCCGATCAGATGCTAAACTACTTGCACATCCACGCACAATAAAATATTTCTCCATTTTTTAATGTTTCTTTTTGTCAAAAATTACAAAATTCGGAGCATGAAAATTTTCTCTTTAAAAATGAAATGAAAATTTGTACATTATTCAACTAACTTCATCTAGTTGTACTCATAAACAGCTAAATTCGCAGTTACTACTCACCGACGGCGGTGCCGCTATACATTCTACAATTTTCAAGGACAGGCGGGCTATGCTTTAATACGTAGTGACCGTTCTCCTGCTCTCTAACCTTAATGATAGAGTCTGTACTCCTTACCTCTACACTCCATTAATAACGTCATTTGCATTCGCCAGTATACTGGAAACATTTCGGAACATACCCCAAGAGGCAGCTAATATTTTTTTATTAAGGTTTTTGCTTGGATGCTTGTTTTTTAAGACATATATTTATTTCATTCAGGATCTTCGTTTTTAAACATTTTTCTATTGTGAATTCAATGTATTTGTATAATATACATACCATATATAGACCAAATAGTCAGAAAATATTTCATATTCTTCAAATAATGCAGTCAAGTGGCGGGTTTTTTTTGGGATGGGTTCACTTTCACTGTCACGGGCATACATATGCAAAATGGCGGCACACTTTTTTTATAAAAGAGGGGGCAAACGAGCATACGTTTCACCTGATGTAAAGTGACTACCGCCATCCGCGAATAACTGCAACGCCAGGGGAATTTAAGGTGCGTTGCGGGCCGTTTAGAAAGGAGTAAGCTCTTTTCTTGAAGGTCCCTTGTGATTGGCCACTCGCATGTGACCAATGAACGCATTGATGATCCGTTCGCGCTTAATTTAAATACAATTTTGAAAGAAGGTTTAACATTCCCACCTGCCCAAGTCTCCCGGGCTTTTTCCTTTTTGAACCGTTGAACCTCTGATTCCCTGTAATCTACGAAAAATGGAATAATAATAATGGAATAATTATGAAATTCATTATTTGGTTAGTTTGGTTTAATTCCTTTGAAACTTTTAATATTACTTCAAATAGTAAAAATTAAAGTGGATCCGTTATTGCTGTCACACAAAGTTCTCCAACAATTCTTTTTTCCCTGAGCAATAGTTAGTGTCTCAATTCCGTCTGTTTTTTATGCAATGTAATTTTCTATGGTTGGAAAACGCCTGTAAAACTTTAAAGCCTCTTGAGACCGAATAACACATTTTCTTTACACTTGCCATTCCACAAAAGGGCGGGTAGTCTGCTTTGTAAACTTAGGAATACATTGTGTTTTCGGTGTAAAAGGTATTTCACAAAAACTGTCTTGAGAGCTAAGCGGATCATCTGGGTTCGGAGTTAAAATATCAAAACAGGTCTTTGAAAGATCACAATACTTATCCCAATCAGCTTTTTTGTATAAGAAAATAGATTCTATAAAAAGGACGAATAATATTATACCGGTCTGCGGTGAGAGTAAATTCTGTGATAGTAGGACAATGATGACTTCCCATGTTATCATAAACTGTCACAGCACAATTCCCATATTATCAGAACAGTTGCGGCAGCTTTGCTGTTGCACGTATGGGCCGGCTCAAACCGGGGTGGTACCACGACCTCACAGAATACCGGCGTGAAGTAGTAGCTCAGCTTCCGCGTTTCGTCTGGTGAGTATAGGTGACTGGAAGCCCAATTCCCCTCCTGCCACGCTATCCGTGAATTTCTACACTATCAGGGGACTTCATTCTAACCTAAACGCCGTCCACTACCATCTCGAGACGGCAAGGCCAACTCTGCTCTTTCTGACCGAGACGCAGGAGTTCTCTCCGGCTGATGCTTCGTATATCTCCTACCCGGGGTACAAACTGGAACACACCTTTGTGCCTCGGGCTGAAGTTTGCGTATACATCAGATAGGACATCTGTTATCGACGCCTCGGCAGTCTTGAAGTCTTGGACCTGTTCATCCTTTGGCTACGTGTAGACAGCGACGACTATCCCGCGCCTCTACGGGTGCCTCTATAGGTCCCTTAGCGGTAATGCCGAAATAGACCGCCTCTCACTCTTCGACCACGTCCAAATGGCTACAGATTCTTTGCTATAGCAGATCCCTCCGCAGAAATCGTAATCCTAGGCGACTTTAACGCCCATCACGCCGAATGGCTTGGTTCACGTTTAACCGATCATGCGGGGAGATCTGTTCAGGATTTTGCCTTGGCATATGGTCTGACACAACTGGTTACTTCGCCTACGCAGATTCCAGATGTGGAGGATTATACACCTTCTCTGTTGGACCTTCTGCTGACCTCCCATCCGGACGGATATCAGATTTACGTCGACGCCCCTTTAGGCTCCTCGGACCATTGTCTTGTCCGGAGTGTGGTGCCACTCACACTGAAATCGCGGTTGCATTCTGCAGGCGGCCGCCGTGTTGGGCACTATAGGTCAGCCGATTGGGATAGGATGTGATCTTTCTTTGCATTCTACCCTAGGAGGTGGGTTTGCTTCTCATCAGACGATCCCAACGTTGTTACTGATTCTGTCACTGAAGTGGTACGTCAGGGTATGGTACTTTCTATTCCTTCCTCTGTATTGCCCATCGGAGGCAAATCTCATCCATGGTTTGGTCGCTCCTGTAAAATAGCATCATGCTATAAGCAGCAGTGCTACCAAGCCTGGGCTGACGCATCAACGTCCCGGGATGTAAATACCAGCGCTCTAAAAAAGAAGTAAAATTTCGCCTCCCGGTCTTTCAAAAGAGTCATTGCCAGGGCAAAGTCAGAGCACATAGGCAGAATTGGCGAGAAACTAGTTCGCCTTCCTGCTGGAACCCGTGCATTCTGGTCTCTAGGCTGTCCAGGGGAATTTCTGTCAGCCATCTCTTCCATCTCTGTACAGAGAGGACGACTCACTGGCTCATGCCGCAAAGGAGAAAGCCGATCTGCTAGGCTCTTTCTTTGCGTCCAACTCGACTCTCGATGACGGGGGGAGTACGCCGCCGACCATCCCGCGGTGTGAGTGCTCCATGCCGGAGGTGCAGTTTACACAGCACTCGGTTCGCAAAGCACTCCTCTCCTTTGACATCCACAAGTCGAGTGGGCCTGACGGTATCCCCCCAATTGTGCTGAGGACGTTTGCTCCAGATTTAGCACCGGTCTTAACGCGTCTTTTCCGGTACTCCTAGTCCCTAGGCGTAGTCCCAAAATCATGGAAGACAGCTTTCGTCCACAGCGATATTTATAAGTTGAATTTTAAGTTCGTATAAAAAAAGTAATTTTTCAATCGTTTTATAGACTGAGTTTTATTTATAGCTTTCTGTACAAAAGAAGTAAAACGACTTTGATCAACATTAGTTTTATTTACAAGAGCTGAAAAATCGTTTGAAGAGTCACAGTAGCGATTACTTCCTGATAATTAACCTGTGAAATGTGCAATTATCAGGACTATTTCCCTTATTACACGGATTACAGTAAGGCATTTGACTGGTTTTACCATAGACGCCTCCTATACAATCTTGAATGTGTTGGCATAAGCGGAGATTTACTTAGCTGGTTTTCTTTGTATATTTAGAACAGAACACAAGCTTTAGTGGTAAATAATTACATTTCTAGCTGGGTTAAGGTCCCTAGCTCTGTTACCTCAGGGCTCTTTGCTAGCACCTTGACTCTTTGTTATCTTTGTTAATTATATCAACAATTATCTGTGTAACTCTCGTCTATTGTGTTTGGCAGATGACATAAAAATCTTTGCAATTATTTCTTGAATAGTTTTTTTAATGGGAGAGGGGGCAAACGAGCATACGGCTCACCTGATGGTAACATGAACAACTGCAACACCAGAGGGATTGCAGATGCGTTGTCGGCCTTTTAAAAAAGATTAGGCTCTTTGCTTGAAGGTCCCTAAGTCGTATCGGTTCGGAAAAATCTCTGGTGCTAGTTGATTCCACAAGGAAGTTGTGCGAGGAAGAAAATTTCTTTTAAAATAAATGACGCTGAAGCACTACTAAATGACTTAAGAAATTTACTTGATTATTGTACTATAAACTTCTCGATCTCAATCCTACAAAATGCTCAGTTATCAAGTATCACCATTTAGCAGTAAATCAAATAAATTATAGTACGATTACGAAATTGGAGGCTAATCGTTGTCCAGAGAGTGTTCCGTAAGCAACTTGGGAGTTATACATGACTCGAAACTTCTGTTCGACAAACATAATGATTTCTTATATTTTGCGAACACTACACATTTAAATAATACTAGTATTTACGGATTTTATCGCGTATATTATTTTCTTTTATTCCCGACGTTTCGAGCACTTCACAGCACACATGGTCGCCAGGAGGGGGGGGGCTGAGATCTTCAACATCCAGATGTCGTAGTTAACTTTTTTACTAACTGGCTTTATGGCTCTGGGTTCTAGCCCTTTTGATTTTATATTCTTTTTCTTCACATTATGCTGATGAGTCACATTGCGAAGCCCTTGGGAGATTTCGACGACAGCTCAACCTAGCAGACTGTTGATGATGACAGCCGCTCAAGTTCATAAGGCGCCCAAGCGATCATAATAATTTGAAGTTTATATCGACATCAAAGCACTTGTATCGTCGTTTTCTCTAATAGTTCACACGCGTGGACACTTAATTCACAAAATTGCATCACTTTTACGAATCAAAATCTACTTCAAGCCATTATTCAAGCAACAAAACAGGAGCGAAAATCCGTCTACGGCCAAGTTCCCGCCAAAACTCCTGTCATAGTTAACCGGCGTTATTACCACAGATTAAAATTATTAATTTTTGTTCCGATCTACGCAGTAAGTACTTATAGTATATTCAAGTCTTCCAGTTGTATGCTTGGTTTGGGATTTAATTTATTAATTATAGGATCCCAAGCAGATGGTAGCGCCCAGCCATCTTCTCTATTGAAATTAGGATGTTTATTGATTTCAATAGCCTCGCGAATCATCCATAGAAGGAATCGGTGTTCTTTAGCGAGGATTTGTGGGCGCTACCATTTGCTTGGGATTCGATAATTAATAAAATTAAATCCCAACCCAAGATTAAAACTGCATGACTTCAAGAATTAATAATTTTAATCTGTGGTAACTGCGGTTAACTTGACATCTGGACGTTAAACATCTCAGTCCACCCCCGTGACCATAGGTGCTGTAAAGTGCTCGAGAATATAAAAAAGTTAATATAAATAAAATAAAAATAAAAAAGCCTTTTATTCCATGCTAAATAAGTTTTACAATATAATTTTTTTACAATGTAATTTGCATTTTATAAAGGAAATTGAAAATATAAATTTAGTTTTTTTGATATACATTTATTTATATCAATCTTTTTTGTAGATTTTAATGCATTAATTTATTATTTTTTTTAGATTTTAATATATTTATTTAATTTAGTTTTAATTTAATTTTATACATTAATTTATTTCTATATTAATGAATGAATTTGATTGAGGTAATAATTAATGTCATAATTTTGGGTATGCTAACTATTTTTCATTATATTTGGTTAAAATTTAAATGTGCATTACTAATAACATTAATATTTGCAATCTATGTAATTGATTTATAAATTTTTAGTGACTATTTTAAATGGATTTGGTTTTTTATATCATTATGAATAGGATAACATTAATTTAAAATATTGCAAATTGACAAAATATTTTAATTTATAATTTATTAAGGATCTATATACTCATTTGTGTTTGTTTGCTTTGCATGGACCCCCTTAGGTGAAGGCCTCCTCCAAAGATTTCCATTTGTCTCTATTTTTTGCTATTTGTGTCCAACGTGTTCCCGCGATTTTTTTAATGTCCTCTTCCCAGCGCATGTATGGTCTGCCTGGACGTCTTTTTCTGAAGGGCCATTCCATGTGGTTACGATGGAAGTCCACCTCTTATCTTCTAGACGTGCTACATGGCCGGCCCATCGAAATTTTAACTTTTGAGCATAACTCAGAGCATCAATAGCATTTGTGATATTTCTCATTTTTGTATGACGTACCTTATATATTTTTCTTATTTTTAGCGTACTACGCTCCATGCTTCTCTGGCATGTAGTTATTTTGTTTTTAACTTTTCTAGTAAATTTCCATGACTGGCAATCGTATGTTAAGCAGGGAAGATACACGAGTCCATAATTTTCTTTTTTAACTCTACCGGCATGTTATTCTTTAATATTTCCTTATATGACCAGACCCTCCTTCGTTCTACTTCTAGCTCGTTGTTATTGTTTTTAAACCCTATTTGCTTTCCAAGGTAGATATATTGTTCCACATAATCTAGGCTATTATTTTAAATTAAACGTTTTTTCTTGAGCTATTTGTCATGATTTTTGTTTTTGATAAATTTATTTCTAAGCCTACTTTTATGCTTCCTGTGTGGAGAGTGTCTGTCATGTATTGTAACATTCCACTATTTTCAGATAATAAAATCAGGTCATCTGCGAATCTTAACTGACTCAAGTATTTACCTTTGATATTTAGGCCGCATGACTTCCATTTCAATTGACTTATGACACATTCCAGTACTGCCATAAATATTTTTGGAGACAAAGGATCTCCTTGTCTGACTCCCCTTTTGATGGGAAAGCTTGGACCAGTTGATTCCAATTTGACTCTGCTTGTGCTTGCTCTATATTTTCTTGATTACTTCAACTTCAACGTACTCTTTTCCTACTTCTTGTATTTTTAAGGCTTCCCAGATGCTTGAGTGTGAATGGTCAAATGCTTTTCGGTAGTGTACAGTGGTCATTTATTTTCTTGGTATTGTTCGATGACAAGTTCTAGGGTGTATATATGGTCTACCGTTGAGAAACCTTTCCGGAAGCCAGCTTGCTCTACACGTTGTTTTCTTTCCAAAGTTTTGCTTATTCTGCATTCTATAACCGAAGAGAATAGTTTATATAGAGTTGGTAGAAGACTAATGGGCCTGTAGTTTCCGATGTCATTTGGATCCCCTTTTTTATATAAAAGTATTAAATCAGATTCTGACCATTGCGAAGTTGTATTTGCAGACTCTCTTAAACATATTTGCAAGTGGTGTAGCTAGAAACATGCTGCCGTATTTTAAGGCTTCATTAGTGATGTTATGAGACTCTGGGCTTTTTTCTAGTTTTAGTTTCTTTATCGCTTGTATGACCTCAAACTCTTTAATAACCTCTGTCTTCTCTTCGGATTCTACGTAGCTAATGTCTTCTTTGTTGTTTTCTGTCCCTGGTTCGGTATTGTACAAGTTTCGGTAATAGTCTGTAGCAATATTAATAATATATTTGCGGTCGTGTGATGTTTTTTCTAGCTGTTTCAGGCCTTCAATCCAGGATGTATTTGTTCGCGCGCGTTCTTTGTATGTTTTTTTGAGACTTTTACCCTGTCCAATATTTTTTTGTATAATATTTGTTCTGTAGTTTTAGTAATAGAATTTAATATACTTACTTGTTAGTTTGTATAGAACGCTGAGTTCATTTTTTTTTGCGATCGTGTTTTATCTTTTTTTCTTTGTAGTTCTTGCCTTCTTTTCATTAGTGACATGGTTCGTTCTGTTAAAATTCTTTGTTTTGTAGTGGTTTTTTTCTTGTTTTGTATTTTGCATACTATATTTGATAATGTTTAGTAATTTGTCATAGTAGGTTTGTATTTTTTCTGACGTTTTATAGGCGAGTAAGGCTGGTAGATGACTTTTTAGGTTCTCTCTGTACTTCTGCCTCTGTTTTAAGAATGTTCTTTTGATGGTTTGTATATTTTATTCGGCTTTTCTTTATATTTGTTAGCGCTACTGTAGCTCTGACCATTCTGTGGTCTGAGGAGTAATTCAAGTTTAGTGTTTCTATATTCAGGAAAATTTTTGGTTGATTAGAAAGTATATAATCGATTTCATTTTTGTATTTTCCGTTTGGAGAGCGCCATGTCCATCTGCTGCTTTGTTTTTTGTTGAAGTAGGTGTTGATCACAGATAGATTGTTTTCATAAGCAAAGTCTATTAACCTCTGGCCTCGTTCGTTTCTTTCCCCATATCCGTATTGTTTTGTTATTTTGTATTCATCTTTTAGTGGTTGTCCTATTTTAGCATTAAAATCTCTCATTAATATTAAATGCTTATCTTTCTTTTTTTCTTAATTATCTGCTGACTCCAATGCTTTGTCTATACAGTTATAAAACGCCGTGATTTCTTCTTCGTCTGCTTTCTTTGTGGGAGCGTATGCTCTAACTTCGGACAAACCAATAATGTCATATTTGACTCTATCTAGAGCTTTACTTAGTTCAATTAATCTTTCATAAGAGGCAAGTGTTCTGACATTGTATGTTGCTATGTAGAGCTTATTTTCCGCAGGTATTCTAAGCTTTCGACGATTTAACGTGTCTTTCTTTGGAGGGTGGTGGTCAGTGGTGAAGCTACAGCTCCAAACTAGGGAAAGCCCAAGATATAAATTGATAAAAATATAGATTGTTGTTTTTAGCACTTTTATAAAAATACACCAATCTTGATCTGTCTCCACGCTTCAGTTTCATATTCAGTGCGGTTAAGGACGTATTTAACAAAGCACACAGAAGGCATACTACTGCTAGTTAGATTTTATTACATATCAGCAATTGCATAGCTTCGGTGGCTTTGAAGAAGGCAGTTTGAGTTTGTTTAAGTGAAAGAAAAAAATATTTACATCCAATACATTACATAAACAAAAGTAAAACATGAACAAAGTACAAACAAACTAGGTATGTACAAAATAAAAAAAATATTTACATTCTAATGGATAAGAGATAAGATAAGATAAGTGGAATCGTCTCGCTTTCTTTAATTACGTCCACGTAAAATGTTGGTGAACGTTTTAATTGTACCAATAACTGTTTTTAATTGCGATAATTGATAAGTCTGAAATACACTCTTGACCTTGTATATTATTTCAACAAAGTTTAAAGATTTTTCCTCGCCGATTAGCACTTTAACACACTTCATTTCAACACAAGGAACACTCTTTCCCTCCATTTTCATTAAAAATCTTTAAAAAAGCATACATTTTAAACTCGCAATACATTCGCTCAAGCTCAATACACAATGCACAAAGTACTTTTTGACACAATGTAAACACTAAACATTGAAATGTGACGTGAACTTGCTAATATATCGTCGGCTCGTCGGCGTCGGCCGCGCGCTTCCTCTCTCGACTAACTTCATACCTAACGTGACCATACGTCCCACTTTAGGCGGGACGTTCCCGATTTAAAGGTTTGTGTCACGCATTCCCCAAAATACGTAAAATGTCCCGCTTTGACAAACAAAAGCGTGACAATCATGCAAACCCTGTCACCCGTGCCATCATTATGACACCGCGCGTACCAGGTTTGCATAGCTTGTCTAGTAACGTGATTATTTTGAAAAGCTACACTTTTGAATTTAAAGTTACGAAGTGACAATTTTTAATTAATCTACAATAAATTATCAAATAACATAAGATATTTCCAATTAGTATTTATTTGATGTTCAGAATTCACTTTTGATTTTGATTGATTTGATTGAAGACTCAAACAACTATGTGTTTTATTTATAAAACTATATTAAAGGGTTCCAGATTGAATTTTGGTAACAGCGTAAGTATAATACTAACATATACAATAAGTGTAATGCTACTGCTACTGAGAATTTTGTGACGGAAAAACCCAATAAATGATTCTTGACCCGACTCGGGTTTCGAACTTGGGACCACATGGTCAGCAATTGCGTTTACTGCCATTAGACCAAGAAGGCAGTCAAAAGTGTTAGAACTATAATAATTTTAAAGGCGTCCCGCTCTGGGGAAAAAATTAATGGTCACTAAAAAGCCGGGCTTTTTATCTCCATACTAATTGCTATTTATACAATCGTAGTTATATTTCATTATAGAACATTTTGCCACAGGTTAGAAAGGGAGCGATCGCCTTCCCGAAAGCCCGGCAAAAAAGCCCACGAGTGCGAGGGAGAAAACTCTCCTTTTATGTATGACAGCAGTATTCGTAAGGCTACGAGGTCGAACAGAGTGCGCGGGAAATTTGAAATAGTTTGAAACAGTTTACGAGTTATTTTATTACTTGATTTAATTGATTGATTCATCTTAATGACGCAAGCCGGGCTTTTGGGCTTGTATAGAAGCTTCGCCACTGTTGGTGGTCATAATCTTCCACGGTGACCAGCTGGGTTGGAAGATGTTTTATATTGCTTAATTGGACTTGTTTTTTTTATAAAATCTGTAGTAGAGGGGTGCTAGTTGCAATGTATTTTTATCTTTGTTGTAATTTTTTCCGATTTTGTGTTGTTATTATTATTAACTAAATAGTTCAGAATGGCAGGTTTCAAAACTCCTTCGGAAATACTATTGGATCTTGGAGCTGATGAGTGCAATTTTAGAGTTCAGAGTCTGAGAGCATTATACGAGGCACTCGTAAAAAGTCATTTAGAATGCAATGCTGTTGTTTAGTCACCACATGAAGTCAAATATAAATGAATGCTAGAACGTATTCAGAACAAATTTGTGAGATTTATGTATTTAAAACAGTATGGTGTGTACCCGGGTTATCCACTTTTGTACCCTACTTTATTTATACTAGGCATGATAGGCTAATATAAACTAGAAAAGAAGGGAAGTTGCTCTCGCCACTTACTTACTAAAAGTGATCCGTGGTAAAATACATAACCCAGGTACTTTACAGATAGCTGAGCTGTGTGTCCCTAATGAGTACGTAGGAAGACGGCGGCGGCCGCCGCTCTTGTCGGTGCCGCAAGCGCGCACCAACTTGCTACAGCACGCGCCTTTGACGCGCGCGCTGCGTGCACTTAACGTGGTCTGATTGACAACAGACTGATTTGTTCAGCTGTACTCTGAACGAATTCACAAAGGCCGTATTGTAAAATATCTTTAATTTGTGCATAATATACCTATATTATGTTTGTTCTAGTTTATTAGTTTGTAACTGCACTATTGTATTAGGTAATACACCTGTGATGATAGTTGTAAGTCGTAAAATAAATAAATAAATAAAAGTTTTGTTTTTCTTACTGGCTTGCATGTTTTTGTGCCTTGTAAATGGAAAAAGTTTTCAGGTGAGGTATACAATGTACTTTTATTGTTGTTTTTTAGTATAATTAGTTTGTCGTATTTTATGATTGCATTATTTCCCTTTTCTCTCTCTATTTTTAGTTGTTGTTGTAATTCTTTTCTTTTTTGTAAAACATATGCCTGGTGATCTTCTTTTATATAATATTGAGTATCATTTAGTGCCCCTTTTTGTTTATAAATTTTGTTCTTCAGACCAAGAGTTGTCAATGTTACTACTATTGGGCGAGGTCTGTCTCCGTTTTTTCCGATTCTCTTCATTTCTTGGATATATCTACTATCTAATTTAATAGAGAAATGTTCCACTATTATCTTGATAAAGTTGTTCACTAAGTTTTCATACGATGATTCTTTCTCTAAGGTATCAAAAAATACGGTGTTTCTCCGTCTTGCCTGCTTTTCCAAGAAGTACAGTCTTTTCTCTTGGTTTGCAACTCTTTCTTCCAATTTTTTTTATGTTTTTCTTCCCATACACAAAATTTTTCTTCCAATATTTTATTTATATTCTGTGTTACTTGTTCTGTTACATTTTCTCCGCTTTTATGAATCATAATTTTTTGTTCGTCTAATTCTTTATGTATTTTTTAAGTGCATTCATAATTTCTTCCATGGTTTATTACTATTTCTCTACCTGTGGCGCCCTCTTGTAAACAGACTCTGTACTATCAGATTGATGGTAAATACTCAATAAGAGCTCAATTGTTTAGCGTTGTAATATGGTCTGTTGATAACAAATGGCGCTGAGCGTTGTTTGAGAGTTGTTGAACGGTTACAGCTAGTAATTTTGAACAGTCATTTAATTTTGAGGTTGTTTTTTTTTAATGTTTTCATCAAAATGGTAAAACTGGACTTAATTTTTGTCCACGACAGTAACAAAATGTTACTGTCGTACGCGATAAAATCGGTAAAACTTGTACTATTTAAATTCAACAAACGTATTGAAAATATCATTGTCCGGTCTTCCAGAGACTTAGGGTTTGTGATGCTCTGTTCTAAAAATTAAAGTCTCACTATTTTGTACTGTTGCTATATAAGAAGTATTTTGGAATATACATCACAAGTATGGAGCGTCCTATATAACTCGAATTGAACGTATGCGGATGAAATTTATTAAATACCTTTGTTGCCGCTACCACTATAACTCTAACCTTTATTACGAAAAATAGCGGATGTTACTTTTCTACTTAAGATGGATTTAAGGCGAGATAATCGATCTCAGGTCCAGATCTATTTTCGAAGCTAAATATCAAAACTCCAAAAAATGTTAAACAAAAGGTCCCACTATCGCTACCGGCGGCCAGTACTTATTATAGGCAGAAAATCTATATATTTTGTGTGAGCAAGAACTTGAATAATGTATCTCAATCGTAGAATTAAGACCTATTCAACATAAGTGTAATTTCGGCGAGATGATTTCTGAGCGAGCCATTTTTCGACTCCAACCAAAGAAATCAAATTAGATAATTTAAAAATGTATTACAAAATTCTAAATATGATTCACCTGGAATCATATTCAGAATTTTGTTACGGCATCAACATACACACAGCACTCTCTTTTCTAAGGTCAACTTGCTTATTGATAAATGTGTTAATGCAGTAAAAGTGATTATTTATAATAACACGTGACTTATTTATTTTTAATTTTATTTCATAGACAAACGAGCACTTAGTCCACCTGATGGTAAGTGGTTGCTGTTGCCCATAGACATCTACATCTATCCTCGATTGCGAATCAAAATGCAGAGGCGTTGTCGAAATAGCATTAGAACTTAGAACCGAAACACGAGTTACAGTTACAACTGACTTAGACAACGGTGATGCAATCATTAACCTACAAAATTTTTTGGCAATAAAGTACGAATGCCCAGTATAGTCACGTGTATTGGTTGTTTGCTACAACCACAATACAGAATGAATCACAAGAAAACGCAACGCTTACATTTTATGAACCTATAGTTACGACCAAACTTAATAATAACACGTGTAAAAACTGATAACGGAGCTAGTAACAATTATGAAATAGATGAATTACTTAAACAAAATTTTCGTCGTAATATACGTGGTAGAGCCACGCTACAGCCTTATTATGGTTGTAGCACGAATGGGTCAGCTCGACCAGGGAAGGACCACACGCTCTCACAGAATACTAGCGTAAATAGCAGCTTGATACTGCTGTGTTTCGTATGGTAATAGTAGAGATCCAGATACCCTTTTTTACTGGAAACGAGGCATTCTATCTTAGTCCTCAGGGGTGACAACGCATCTACGTTTTGATTCTTAATCAAGGATAAATGTAGATATCTATGAGCCACAGAATTATCATCACATCATTGCACTGTGAGCTCGATTATCATTCGTATTCTATAAAAAAAAAGTCTGAAAGTAGACGTAACAACACGACAATCTGTTGATGCACAACTTTCCTGACTAAACTTTTGATATAAGATTACTCGTAAACACGATAAGAGAGAGCAAGTTGCCATAATTTTAAAATAACATGTTGATCATGAATTGTATCTAAAATGTTTTTGATATTAGATTACTGCAAACATGTTGTGAAGATGCTGTCTCCACTGTACAGTTGTTATTGCTGGTCAAACCAAGGCGACGTACTTTCAGTCAACATATTTGTTTTGACCATCCTATATAAACCGTTGCATTTAGAATGAGATTCATTAAAGAACTCATCGTAGTAATGTAACCAATTAGTTAAGGAGGTTAGTATTGTACTGAATTAGTTTTAATTCATTATTGTAACTAAATAGTAATAATTATCATCGAGACATGTTAGTTATTTTTAAAACGCTTCAGTACCGCTCCCGAAACTTAACTACCTTGTTCCTCAAAAACATAATCAATATTTGCATTACTCAGTGTTATATTATTGATTCTGGCTTACATTCCTTCAAATTCAATATGTAATTGCAATTTATATTTAGTACATAATTTTTTTTTGATATTTATCTGTTTTTATTGTTTTTAAGTAAAGCATTAAAAAACCTAGAACAGATAATTTTTTGTTAGTTATTTCTTAAAAAATAATATTACGTTTGCATCATAAGGAAGATTTTGCCTTTTTTCTCTTTCTTTAGGATAATAAACAATTGTATTATAATCTTATCTCCAAAACATAATACTATATAGCTTATTAATCATACAAATAACACAGTTATTCACATTTTAGTATAGAGTCATTGTACATGAGTGTTAAAATTTAATTTAATGTTTAATTAAAACGACCCATTCATTAATGAGTTCAGAGAAGAGCAAACAGAAACGAAATGAATGTGGAAGATTAATGTGTCTCAAAGAATATATAGTCGTGAGAAACGGGTACACCTTTGATTATATGCTTGTTATAGATATACTCCCTTCATTATCAAAGGAGTGTACCCATTACACCAAGTTTTTAAATTCAAAGCAATATAAAAAATATTGATATAGCTATATTATATAATATAATATCAATAAAAAAACGACACTGTTGTAGTGCCTCGTTGTTAAACTTGGGAGCCACAGATTTTTATTATTTTGAGTTGTAAATTAAGAAGATGTTGATGCCATATGGCCATTGGCCACGGTAAATTTTTCTCTGCCTATGACTAAATCATATCTGATATAATAAATTACGAAGTACTAATTGAAATTATAGTTTCCTATCACACACACACACACACACACACATATATATATAATAAAAAAAAGTGTGTGTGTGTGTGTGTGTGTGTGAAATAAGAATAGAAAGAGAGTTAATTGAGCAAGTGGATGAGTTCGTATATTTGGGATATGTATTCAGCAGGGATGGGAGATATGATAAGGATATTGAACGACGAGTGAATGCAGGAAATAAAGTAAATGGGGCTCTACACTCTATTGTGAAAAGTCAGAATGTGTCAAAAAGGCACGTATGGCAATTCACAGTGCTGTATTAGTCCCTACTTTAACGTATGGTAATGAAAGTTGGGTGTGGCAGAAGAAGCACGAGAGTAGAATAAATGCAGTAGAAATGCGGTCGCTAAGGAGTATGTTAGCGTTATCTGAGTGACAGGGTGAGAAACTGTGTGATAAAAGAAGAGTGTGGTTTGCAAGATGATGCGGTGACCAGGATTAAGAAAGGAATGCTTCGGTGGGGGGCTGTGTTGACCTGTGAAACGTGAAATATTGTAGGCAGTAATCGATGACTACATGAGTGCTAAAACAGAATTCTTGTTTACTAGTAAAAACGGGATGCGATTCTCTGAACTCACCATATGTAACACAACAGCACAATGCTGCTATTTTGGGCTGGTGTTCTGCGAGAGCGTGGTCCTTCCTGTAGGAGACGACCCATTTGCGCTGCAAGCATAGTATTGCTCACGTTAAAAACTACCCTTTTGCCTATTTTTGCTACTAAGCCGTAGCACAGAACAATAGGAAACAGTAGACAGTACAGAAGCATGCTTAATTACGGGATGTAAAGCATCCATGTCAGTCCACAGGGGTTCACATATAAATCTGTAAATTTATTTCTTAGAAGTTGGTTGCAGGTGTCCTTAGCCATCTGCATCCATATGATGAGTTATAGGCCTGAGATGAAGTCCTTCATTTCCGACCGTTTAAGGAAATTCAAGGTCACTTAGTGAGCTGAGGAGAGGGCAATACTCAGTGTTTCTTTGTGTGATAGAATCCGTAGTAAAGATCAGCATCAGATATAAAACTCGAAAAACCCACAACTGATGGGTAACAAAGGACGCGAGGGACAGCTGTGTCAGCAAGTGTAACCCCCTCCTCTATACATTACCTCTGTACGACCTGGTAAAAATTACATATACAAATACTTATAATTTATTTATTATTATGATGCAATGATTAATAATGTAATATTATTAATTATTTGAATAATCTTTTTTCCGTTTTGAATATTTGGAATGAAAATAAATTCTTAGACAAAAACTTATATGAGGCGCAATTAAGTAGCGTTAAGCGTAGAGCGGTATTTCATAGCGACAGCATAGTCAGTATTGGCTACGATGCCGGCTACGCCGAACGTAGCTGAATCAAGTTGTGGAGAGTATTAAGAAAAGAGTTGAACGCGATACGAACGCGATACGCATTTTAAAAGTTATTAATTATTCAGTTAATTTATTTAACTTTCAACTTGTTTAACGTAAGGATAAAGTGAATTAGATATTAGTGATGTTTTGTGATCGAAGCGAAATTTTAGAAAGTTCATAGTTATCATAATTACGAGCTTTTAGAAATATTTTGGCAACAATAATTTGATATTTTGTTTAGTAATTTAATTGAATTAAATCTCCTTTACTATTTATTACTAGTAAAATGAAGTGCTTAAAACATAAATGAAAAATATATTATAAATGTATCATAAATGATATAAATTCACGTTAGTTTCTAGTACAAATTTCATATTGTTTTAGTTATAAGTATACATTATCATTGCGGAAGTGTAATCCTTAAATTAAAAAAAAAACCTGAATCGGTGAACTAACGTTGGAGATATTGTTTTAAATATAATTAAAAATACTTGCAGTTTTGTAATGTCTTCATTTAAAGTAGGTCATAAAATGTTTTGTTGTGTAGTAGTAGCGTAAGAATATATCTCATATTATCCCATAAGTGTTGTAAGAGAAGACAGAGACCGGTGAAAACTCAATATAATAATATAACTGCGGTTGTGAACCCTCCTGTCGGTGAGGTAACGATGTTAAAATCTCTCTTATGAGGCAATCTATGGGGAAGGACTACAGCCAGCAGTGTGTACAGACTTATGATAGGCTGTAACTTTTTGTAAGAAATCCGTAAAATGGGTAGTCTCAAAGCGTTTATTCTTTTTATAACGTTTGAAAATGTAAGTGTATTAATATTGCAAACAATATCTTTTTACGCCATTTTGCATGCAAACAGAGGTTTTATTATTATGACTTTTTATCAAGAGACAGATTTATTGGAATCTACAATTTATATCAATTTATTAACCACAGTGTTTGCTAAAAACTAAGTTTGTTTTTAAACATATTCAATATTTTTTGGATAATTGTAACTAAAATAAATTTAATTTTAATTAAAAAAATATGTTCGAAGTTTAAAGGAGTTGGAAACTTTTGTGAGTGTTGATTTATCATGTTGGGTGAGCAACGTGATTTTTTTAAAATAGAACAAGGGTGACAAACGGGCTCACAGTCTACCTGATTATAAGTGGATGCTGTGCCCCACTAATACATCTATACCTCGAATAACAATCAAAAGGCAGAAGCGCTGTCACCTCTGAGGACTATTATGGGATGCCTCCTTTCCAGTAAAAACATCCAGTTTTCTACATTCAACATACGAAACAGCATCAGCGTTAAGCTGCAATTTTACGCTGGTATTTTTTGGGAGCGTTGTCTTTCCCGGCAAGCCGACGCATTTGTGATAGCATTATGATAAATTGTTTTATTTTACTACGCGGAATTTAGTTAGTTAATTCTTAACAACTTTAATAATTATTTTATTATATATTATATTATTTATTATATTATATACGTTATTTATGTAATTTATTCATTTTTATATGTATATAATAAGCATAAATGCCTCGTTGGTCTAGTGGTTGTAGTAGTGCGACTGCTAATCATGAAGTCCTGGGTTCCAATCCCGGGTCGTGCAAATCAATTATTGAGTTTTTCTGTCAAGAAATTCTCAGTAGCTGCCCGGTGTCAGGAAGTTGGCGGTGTCTCACCCACGTGCCTCAGAAAGCACGTAAAGCCGTTGGTCCTGCGCCTGATCTCTCTCCGGTCGTGTAGGTTTACCGTCCCATCGGATTATGAGAGTGAGGGAATAGAGAGTGCACATGTGCACCTGATGGCTAGTCTCCGTTGAGGCAGGCCGCCGTGGCCGGAATTTGGGCTGCAGGACATTATTATTATAATAAGCATGTATTATTATTTATGTATTAAATAATTTCCGAAAAGGCTTTAGTACCATAGACCAGATACATACTCTTCGGCAAATTGTACAGAAGTCCGAAGAGTACAATCTGCCACTTTGCCTGGCGTATGTGGACTATGAGAAAGCCTTTGATTCCGTCGAAATTTGGGCGGTGCTACAGTCTGTTCAGCGGTGCCAAGTTGACTGTCAGTATATCGAAGTGCTGAAGTGTTTGTACAGTAGGGCTACGATGGCTATCCGAGTACAGAACCAGAGTACGAAACCTATCCAACTGCAGAGAGGTGTAAGACAGGGTGACGTTATTTCCCCGAAACTCTTCACCGCTGCATTGGAAGACGTTTTCAGGCTACTGGACTGGAAAGGATACGCTATTAATATCAGTGGCGAGTACACCACTCACCTTCGATTTGCCGACGATATAGTCCTTATGGCAGAATCACTGGAGAACTTAAGCACTATGCTCAATGACCTCAATAGTGCCTCCCAACGGATAAGTCTTAAGATGAACATGGACAAAACAAAGATCATGTTTAATGTCCATGTCACACCTATGCCGGTTGTTGTTGGGAGCACTAAGCTCGAAGTTTTTGACGAGTACGTTTACCTGGGACAAATAGTCAGACTAGGTAAGTCCAACTTCGACCGAAAGGTCAATCGACAGATTCAACTCGGCTGGGCAGCGTTCGGGAAATTACGACACATCTTCTCGTCAGGTATACCTCAAAAACTGAAAACTAAGCTGTACAACGAGTGCGTGTGGCCAGTTATGACTGTATGAGGATGCTCAAAGTCGCTCAGCGACTTTGAGCGTCCTTATACGGCTATGCTCGGAGTTTCTCCGCGTGATAAACTTAGAAATGAGGATATCCGCAGTAGAACCAGTGACCGACAAAGCCCAACGGATTAGTAAGCTGAAGTAGCAATGGGCCGGCCATATAGCTCGAAGAACTGAAAACCGTTGGGGAAAAAAGGTTCTCGAGTGGCGGCCTCGTACCGGTAGGTTAAGTGTAGGGTGACCCCCCACTAGATGGAGTGACGACCTGGTAAGACATGCAGGAATTCGATGGATGCAGGTGGCTCAGGACCGTGCTTTGTGGCATACCTTGGGGGAGGCCTATGTTCAGCAGTGGACTTGTGAAGGGCTGTAATGATGATGAATGATGAAATATTTTGTGGTGTACTAGGGTATGTACAAGTATATGTATAATTTTTTACATACTTATTTACTTTAATTCAGTTTTCTATTGTTTTTAATTTATACACCTAGTAATTTCATAGTTTTATCTCAGTATCATCCAAAGGTTGACTGGTATCGAGGGCCTCAGGCACTAAATCCGCATATCGTCTTATATGTTATAAGCGGTTAAATAAATAAATAAATGTATTAAAAAAGGTAAATTCAACAATTACCTTTTTTTAAAAACTTTTTGTAAGACATACAAATTCTTACTTATTCCGTTTGGGAATCGAGGCCTTAGCGCTGCAACTAAATTATATATATAAAAGTAAAGTTACAGCCTATATACGTCCCACTGCTGGGCACAGGCCTCCCCTCATTTTTGAGAGGGTTTTAGGAGAAGGAAGTGTCCGCCGCACTGCCCCAAAGCGTGTTGGTTTTATTTGACACATATTTTTTTTATAGATTGTGGTTACGAAAATTTATTTATAAAAAAATGTTTTCAAATACAACAATGTGTGATAATAACTCTGCGCAAGTTGACAAAACAGAGAATTGTGACAAAAGTGAGAGCCCTTCAAACAAAACAATCGAAGAGTTACTCACGCGTGACCAACATGCAGTGATTGTGACGTACTGGGTGCTGATGACGCTGGGGGCGTTCTGCAACCTGGCCGTGCTGTTGAGCTTGACCAGAACTCGCCGCAGGAAGTCCAGAGTAGATTTGCTGATGACTCACCTGGCGATTGCTGATGTCTCGGTAACTTGCGGAGTTATACCACTGGAGGTAAGTACGTTCATTGATTTTAGTCATAGACTCTTTTATAGGGGAGATATTATTAGGTACATGCTATTGCCCATTGTACAATATTGTATAAAGAAGTGATAGATCAGAGTATCACAAACTTGATTTAATATATTAGTTACAACTTCCAATATTTAATATTATATTTTTAAGGACGTGCTAACAGTTTGAGGGTCGAAAGATAAAGATACAAATTAATAATAATAAAAAATAATAAATCATTTTATTTTTCTCTTCACAAAGGTATATAATTTCACATTATTTCTTAAATAATACGATAGTAGATAATTTTGACCTTTGTGAGAGACTGGTGTCAATACTAGGGTAATCCCTGTGTTATAGATCACCAGGCCCTCACCCTGACGGATAGCACGTATTACATTTTCAAAAATACTACAAGAGAAATACAAAATAGGAAATATTTCAACAAGGAAAGATTCTATATGTTTTTTTTTAAAGTTATTGCTATATGTATAATAGTGTTAATGTATGCGCGTGTGTGTGTGTGTGTGTGTGTGTGTGTGCGTGTGTGTGTGTGTGTGTGTGTGTGTGTGTGTGTGTGTGTGTGTGTGTGTGTGTGTTTGTGTGTGAGTGTGTGTGTGTGTGTGTGTGTGTGTGTGTGTGTGTGTGTGTGTGTGTATGTGTGTGAGTGTATGTGTGCACTCATTTGTGTAGGGTTAGGTGTTTTTAGGATAATACTCTCAGTAAATTTTCAGCAGCCATATAATCGATATTTAGCAACCACTTCCGTAATTTTTGTTTACATGCATGTTTTGGTAGAGGGTAAATTGACAAAAGTTTATTTAATTTATTATAAAGGTAACCTCCCAGGAAGCAAAAATGCTTATGGGAAAATTTTGTCTTTAGAAGCTTACTGGGACAAACTACATATTTCCTTCTTTTGTCAATATTATAGGAGGACTCATACTGCATAAGAGAATGTTGTAGCAGTGTAGTGTGCAATATAAACAGTTTACGAACAGATAAGACATTACAATGTTGATAAAGGTCAGTTGTAGGACAACAGAATGGAAGAAAATTGCTAACTTTTAATAGTGCCCTCTGAGCCCTTTCTAATTGCAATATGGTCGTTTTAGGTGCTCCTCCCCAGATGGTAATGCAATATGTCAACAATGATTGGCACAGTGCAAAATATACCATTTTTCTTACATTAAAATCTGCAACACGACGTAGATTTTTAAAAATATAAATTAAGTTACGTATCCTTGTACTTAAGAGGCCAATATGAAGGTGAAAGCTTAGGGTGTTATCTATCATTACGCCAAGATATTTTATGGAATTCGTTCTAGACAGGGTAGGCCAGGAGCAAGGGCTTTCAATTTGGGAGCAGCAGTGAGCTGTAATGTGAAAGTGTTCGAACTCAGATACATTGATGTTTTGGGTAGTAAATGCTATGTATTTTGTTTTTTCGACATTTAATGTAAGTTTAGATTCTTTTAGCCATTTAGTTATTAAATCGAACCCATTTTGTGCGAAGTTAAATACCTCAGACCATGTATCTGCCTGGAAAAGAAGAGCCGTGTCATCCGCAAAGGCAATGATCCTCCCATTGTGAATTTTTAGATTACATAGTGTATTAATATATGTAAGAAATAGTGTGGGACCAAGCACACTACCCTGTGGTACACCATATGATATGGGAAGGTCATCACTGTAGCAACCACCAATCCTTACCCTCTGATATCGATCCCTTAAGTAGTCAGAGAATAGTTTCAGCTGTGTATTTCTTATTCCAAGATCTTCTAGCCTATTCAACAAGAGCGGGATGTAAACTGTATCAAACGCTTTAGCTAGATCAAGGAATATAACAACTACTTTCTTTTTACGGTCAAGGTTTGTAACAACGAAATCTGTTAGTTCATGAACTGCATCCTGAGTTGAACGTTTAGGTCGAAAAAAATATTGACAATGTGATAACAGATCATGTTTCTCTAAGTAATTAGTCAAACGCTTGTTAATCACTTTTTCAAGAATTTTTGACATAGTGGGAAGAATGGAAATGGGTCTATAGTTATTGACACAGCCCACATCACCGCTCTTGTAAATAGGGTGAATTTCAGCTAGTTGGAAACACTTGGGGAATTTACCAGTTTTTAAGGGAAAGGTTACATATATATGTAATGGGAGGAACTAGTAAATGTCTATACCTTTTTAGAAATAAAGTAGAAATAGTATCTCTACCTACGCTACAATCAGATTTCATATTTAAAATAATTGTCTCTATTTCATGTTCGTCCGTGTCAATAAGTACCATGGAGTGTTGATATACGTTTGTAGGAAAAATGCTACGAGTGTTTTTATTAACGTGGTGTTTTTCCGCCAAAGATTTACCAATATTTACAAAAAATGAATTAACATAATTAACTGAAGTTTTAGGGTCAGATTTATTTAACAACATATCGGCATTATTATTTAATTTATTCGTATTTGTGACTGCTTTAATTGTGATCCAAAGTTTTTTATTGCTTGTTTTAACTGCTGTTGTTAATTCTGCTTTTTCATATTCTTTTTTCAGTTTTTTAATTAGTTCATTACAATAATTACGGTAACGTTTGTATGTAGTTACGATTACGTCATCATGCGGATATTTTTTACATTTTTGGTGTAATTTGACACGATTTCTTAAGCATCTCAAAATACCTGGGGTAATCCAGGTATATGTCCGTTGGCATTTGGCGTTAAAATGATGATAGGAAAACGTAATGGATTGCTATTGGTAGAATAATTCACAATGTTTATGCAATTTGAACTGATCCTTAAGTTCGAAATTAATATGGTGAAAGTATTATTAACAAATATAAATCTAACTAACACTTATTTGCACATACGACTAAGAATATAATTATTATATAAACCAAACTTATAATAATACTAAACTTCATAGTGTGAACGGCATGAACACCCATCTCCTCTTGCATTTCCTTCTGTTGCCTCTAATAGCAATAATAATAATCTTCTCCAGACCAAATGTCTGTCACAGCGGTCAGTTTGAACAAAAACTAACCATCTGCGCCGGACACGATTATAGTGCCTGAGAGTATGATATATATATTTACAATATGTAACGTAATCAACGCACACCCTCAGACACCCCAATTAGTATATTATGTTATAATCATAATACATACACTGAATTTTTAGTTAAACATTTTTATGCACTGATTATTTATCAAATTAGTTATTCTAATTCCGGAAGAATGTTGTGGTCACAGTACAAATCCACGAACGCAAAGACTTTAACATGCTTGAAATAAAGTTCATTTTTCTTTATTTTTATTGAATGACAGAATTAGTAATAATACAAATAAAACTGCACTCTTAAAAGTCTTATTGCCTTAAGTTAAGGTCCATTTGAGTTTGTTCTCACTGAACAGATTTATTGTGACTGTAATTTACGTAGTTTTAATTATTTTTGGGATAATAAATAACCTATATTAAAAATGATAGGAATCGATTCAGTAAACGATTTTGAACAAACTACTATATATATATATATATATATATATATATTATCTTCCTGATTCCGGTCTGCTACTGAGAATTTCTTGTCAGGAAAACACTATAACTGATTTTAGCCTGATCCGGAATTTGAACCCGGGACTTTATGATCGACAAACGCGTTTACGACCACTAGACCAACGAGGCAATAAATAGATATTCAGGAGGCAATAAATAGATATCAATACAGTAATAATATTAAAGCATAATGAAATGTATTCAAAATAATATTGTCAATCAATCGCCAGAAACCGCCCCGACACAAAAGTTACAGTGCGTATTTTTCTGTTAGGACTTGGTTCTATTTACTTGGCTGGACGTGAGTCTCTCCCGTTGTAAAGAGGCTGTGCCTCACAACGCTTGGAATTAGGACTGATGATTCGATGATTTCACGTAGTTTTGAAGTTGCTGCCCGGATTCAGTCACCGGATTGAGTATTTTACGTCTGGCGTACAATTTAAAATTTATATTAAATATTTCATTGGTGCCGGCGGAGATCAAACACAGGTTACTCTCGTACGTAGGCATTAACGGTGAACGCTTAGCCTGTGAGCTACGTCAGCTCTTAAGCACATTATGTATTAATTATAATACTTATAATCATATTAACAAACATGCTTTAAGATATAATTTTTCATTCATTTAATTTATATTACATGTCGATGTTTCGATCGATGACAAGAATTACGCTAAAAATGAAAAAATAAAATCAATCAAATTCATTCAATTAAATATTCAATATTCGAGTAAATATTAGAAAAATTTTGAGATACGATTACGTGTAAAGAAAAATTGGTAAGTTTATTTGTAAATTTCATTGTCTTAGGCTATAAACTCCACAAGCGCACATCGCGACAAAATTCACGACACCAGCCACAACATCTGCATGCTTAGCGGTCCACTATTGTGTGCTTTAACAGAAGTTATCTTTCCGCTCGACTTTTTTGGGCAATCGGCTTACACTAGTGATTTTTTCAGATCGATTTAGATATAGAGACAGAAACTTTTTTTATCCAATAATGATTATAAATAATACTTATTGAAATTCACTCTTTTGTGTCAATTACTACTGATTCAGAAAAAAACCTCTGTCCTGAGAAGAACCAAGAAACCCAACCAGACTTTTTTTGAAATAACAGCTTACATCTATGTTACAATTAACAACACAAAACAAATTAGAAATAACTTGGTAGCGATCACCTTTCCCAGGGGTTATTATCATTCCTTAATATTATAATAACCTTTTTATACAAAATTTGTTATAAAGCTTTTGAATTTTGAGGAGGTCAAATTTTATATATTTTTCGAGATTTTGTTATAAAAGCATATACATCACCCCAAGAATGTGTTCGTGATTCGGTAGAGTCCAGTAACTAGTACTACTAGCTTGTGTCTGTTAAAAGTATTTACAGAATGAATATCACTTATTTTTTAAAACTACCTTTATTTTTGTATACGTACATTACATTTGCATAAATGTATTGAGAGACTAAAGTTACGACACGACTTTCAAAAAGAGCCTAATCCTTCTAAATAGGACAGCAAAGCACTTGTAATTCCTCGGGTGCGGGTGTTGCAGTTGTTCACGGGCGGCAGTAATCATTTAGCATCAGGTGAACCAAACGCTCGTATTTCCCTTTTTCTAAATAAGAATGTCACTTCACCTGTATGAGGTATACTTTGTTGATTGTTGGATGTAATTCACTCTTCTGGTAACTTCTGGTAACGGAAAATCCATCCAAGAATGCTAAAGAATTCAAAAAAAAAATAGAATTGGAATTAGAAATCTAAATTCCATAGAATGTACGCTTTTGTAACTCCAGTAGGAATCGTGGTTGGTTCCGTTTTGACGTTTGACTTTAAAGTAAAGAAAACGTAAAGTAAAAAAGTGAGCTAGAGCTGTTGTTATAAAACTTTTGCGGAGTGATTTCCATCGGAAAAAGATTCCCACCACAGTTGCCCACATAAGTGCATTTCTGGCCATGATGAGTCGCATTACTAGTTCTAGTGTGGGTCATGTTTTCATGCAATGCACGCCCACTGGTGCATAGCGTATGTCCAGAAGATAGAGAAAAGTTGATGAAGTGACATGATTGTAAGGTGCACTAGAAGAAATACGTATCTAATTATATAAATATAATTTTTACGAAGAAGAGCCATTCTGCAGCTATTTAGTAGTATAATTGTAGCATGAATGTGTCGGCACGACCGGGGAAGGATCACGCTCTCACAGAAGACAAGCGCATTCTTTATCCTAAAATTTTTTCAATTTTTAGAAACTTTATTATCTCCATCTTCGATTGCTCGTACCACATTTACGAAGGTGATCTTCAGTTATACGTGCAAGCTGAAGTTGGGGACACCCATAATGGAATTAAAAAATTAAACGAAAACTTATCAGCTACCAAAGATTGGTCTACTTGTTATGGAGTGTTGGTCAATCCTTTAAAATGCCAAGCTGCACTTGTGGGGAGTTCAAGGATGCTAGCCAAGATTAATCTTGCAGACTTACCGCCTATTTATTATAACGGAATTACAATTCCTTTCAGTATGTCTGTAAATAATATTGGCCGTCACATCGAAAGCACACTGAATTGGAAAACTTAGGTCTCAGAAATGAGTCGTAACGTTATTGCCACGTTACGTTCTCTGTATCTTTTAAAACATTTTCTTCCCACACAGGCTATGACCTTGCTTGTTTAATCGCTCATATTACCCATAATTGATTATGCAGATGTGTGTTACCCGGATCTGTCCCAGGATCTTCTGAACAAGCTGGAACGCCTTCTCAGTAACTGTATGGGATTTATTTTTGGGCTTCGTGGGTATGACCATATTTCGCAATCTAGATCTAGGCTTAATTGGCTTACAATCCGACAGAGGCGCAATTCCAGAATATTACTTGTTATTTTTTCATATTAAATGACCCATTTTCACCTTCTTATCTTAAGAATAAATTTCACTATCTCTCCTCATCTCATGATAGGGTAATATGTTCTTCTTCAAACAACAAAATATGTATTCCTGTTCAATTCACCGAGTTTTATGGTAACTTCTTTACAGTTCAGGCTACACGCCTTTGGAACTCCTTGCCCGTTGACATCAGAAAAGCTCTCAATAAGTTTGATTTTAAAAAAAATTGGTGCGTAATCATCTTTTAAAGACAACGCTGCTTACTTGAATCATCCATGTCATTTATACTGTTATCAGAAGTATATATTCGTAGTTATTTATACGTACTATTTATATATTATGTATATTGATATGTATATATGTATTTATATGTATGTATGTATATGTTTGTATATATGTATATATAGGAGATATTTCTATAGTTCATTTATTTTATTTATCAGTAAAATATATATATATATTACCTAGTTAATTTTTATTTTTATTATATTTTTATTTATGACACCCACGTCAAATTCTCGCTACACCATGGGTTGACTGGTAGAGAATGTCTCAAGGCACTAGTCTGCAATTGTATTCTTGTATAATGTACGGAATGCAATAAAGAATAAATAAATAAATAATAAATAAATAAGCATACAATAGCAGCTCAACGCTGCTATGTTTCGTATGGTGAGTGCAGAACCGGAGACACTTCTTACTGAAAACGAGGCAATAGATCTTAATCCTCACGGGTGACAACTCATCTATATTTTAATTCGTAATTGAGGATAGATATAGATATCTATGGGCCGCAGTAACCGCTTACTATTAAGTGGACGGTGTGTTCTTTTGTCACCTTAATGTAATTCAAAAATGACAACTTCGATTAATTCAATGTTCGTAAGTAGGCTATCACATTTAAATTATTGATAGGATTAAGTGTAAATAATTAGACGCTACAATCTAAAAATAAAATCGTCAAAAACTCAAAAAGTTACAGCACCATACAAAGTTCAAATTAGCAACGGCTCTTTGGCTTAGCGCACACTGCGATTAAACACGAGCGGTTTAGGAATAGTTGAAAACGCAAAACCGCATACGATCACGCACTGCGGCTGGCGTTTGACTTAATTTTATTTCAGTACCACCATGGATTTCGAGCAAGTAGCATGTGTAGTCGCTTTGGCATTTAAATTAAAAAATAGAAAACGTAAACAACGGCGCTGTGCTGGGTACATCCACTAACAGATCAAAGACATCTGTAAGGATACTTTTGCAAAATGTACAACGACGTGTGACAACATCCGATAAGTGTTTTAATTACCACATAATGTCGATTGGTACTTTTGATAAATTATTACAACCTGTGGGCCAGTATATACAACATGAAGACACTGTATTTCGTAAGAAGATATCACCTGAGGAGTTAAATAAAAACCGAACGCGGTTAAGCGCAGTGCGTGCACCGCCGTACTATTACTATAGGACACATAAAAATCGCGCGTTTACAAACTGCGATCGAAATGTAGCATGTTACGTTTTTAAAATCAGTCACTGAAAAAAATCGCTAATGCGTGCGCTTGTATAGAAAGATTTGTATTACATTTTTTTTTTGCGGTTTCGGACGTGCGGTTAAACGCGTGCGTTTAATCGCGGTGCGTGCTAAGCCTTATTGAGACTTAAAATTTGTAGAATTTTTAATGAAATTGAAGACAGTTTAAGTTTTAAAGTGGCTTTATGGCTTAGCACGCACTGCGATTAAACGCGAGCGGTTTAGGAATAGCTGAAAACGCAAAACCGCATACAATCACGCACTGCGGCTGCAGTTTTGCTTAATTTTATTTCAGTACCACCATGTATTTCGGGCAAGTTGCGTGTGTTGGCATTGGATTTTAAATTAAAAAATAGACAACGTAAACAACGGCGCTGCCGTAAGTACTGGGTACATCCACTAACAGATATAAGACATCTGAAAGGATACTTTTGCTACTAATTAGTACCGCAAAAAACGACTGTCCTCTGCGCTCGTCTAGTCGAAACCGAATGCGGTTAACCGCAGTGCGAGTGCCGCCATACTATTACCATGGGACTCATAAAAATCGCGAGTTTACAAACCGCGATCGAAATGTAGCAAGTTACGTTTTTAAAATCAGTCACTGAAAAAAGTCGCTAATACGTGCGCTTGTGTAGAAAGTTATGCGTTACATTTTTTTTTGCGGTTTCAGACGTGCGGTTAAACGCGTGCGTTTAATCGTAGTGCGTGCTAAGCCTAACTACTCAAACTGAACTTTAAATTAATAAAAGTTATATAATAATTTTCGCATAACAGTATCAGAAGTCGGTGCTAAGACGTAGTGTATTAAAAGTCCGAATTGAAAAACTGTTACGCATTTATTTTTATTAAATGTTTAATTTTTTAACTCTTTTGAGAGGACAAACATTATTACAAGTTCAAGATTACGACTAGAATGTATTTTTTATAGAATAAGGTTGACAAACGAGCATACAGTCCACCTGATGGTAAGTGGATGCTGTGGCCCCTAAACATCTACAATTATCCTCAATTAGGAATCAAAACGCAGATGCGTTGTCACCCCTAAGGACTAAGATGGAATGCCTTGTTTCCAGTAAAAAAAGTCCTGATCTCTACACTCACCATGTTTTGTTTGAGAGCATGGTCCTTCCCTGGTTGAGCTGACCCATTCGCGCTACAACCATCATATAACTTTAGCGTGACTCTACCACGTATGAAATGAATAAATAGTTACGTTAAAAAATTCATCGTCTATTTTCCTTGCTTCCTTTTTAATATAAATTATCACTGAAACCGGTTCACAATTGACAAAAATATCACGTTACATAGAGAGAAATAAAAAAATATTCGAAATAAAAAATCTTCTTCTTTTTTCTTTCCTTTTTTTTTAAACGTTACACCTACACTAGGATATTTTCCTGTATCGCGGGGGCAGTTTACAAACATAAATTTCACAAGGACAAACATCCAGACCCGGAACAATTATATATAGGCCATACAAATACTTGTTCCGTGCGGCATTCGAACCCGCGGATCCCGGCGCAGCCACTCATTGCTAAGCAACTGCGCCACGGAATCGTCTTTGTGAAGTTGGCTAGAAATAAATGACTAACAAGCGGATAGCTCACATAATTTATCTTTTCATAGAAAACACACACACACACATATATATATATATATATATATATATATATATATAAACACTCACGCAGTCACACAGAGGGGTAGGCAGAGACTACGGACTTCCATTTGGCACGATCCTGACATACCTCTTTCGCCTCCTTTACATCCATATATCTACGCATACATGCTCGTCGGTTAAGGGTACTTCTAACGTGGCCCATTTTCAAAATATCGCCAATTTGGTCGATAAACTTTTTTCTAGGGCATCCCTTCCCGACTCGACCGTTCACATCTGCCATATAAATTTGCTTTGTCACTCTTTCCTCATTCATTTTTTTACAAGACCAAACCACCGAAGCATTCCTTTTCTTAATCCTGGTCACAACATCATCTTGCATACCACATTTATCTCTTATCACGCAACTTGTCACCCTGTCATTCAGATTCAAACCTAGCATATTCCTTAAAGACCGCATTTCTACAGCATTTATTCTACTTTCGTGCTTCTTCTGCCACACCCAGCTTTCACTATCATACATTAAAGGTTAGGGACTAACACAGCATTATGAATTACCATACGTGCCTTTTTTGACACATTCTTGTTCTTCATAATAGAGTGTAGTGCCCCATTCACTCTATTCCCTGCATATACTCGTCGTTCTATATCCCTATCATATCTACCATCCCTGCTAAATACACATCCCAAATACACAAACTCATCCACTTGCTCAATTAACTCTCCTTATATTCTTATTTCACATACCGTTTTGCTTTCTTCTCTTTCAAAAACCATCACTTTCGTCTTACTTGCGTTCACTTTCATTCCCCTTTCTTTTAATTCCCAGTTCATTAATGTAACCATCATTTGCAACTCAGCCGCCGATGACGCAAATATGACTTGATCATCGGCATACAAAAGGCATTTGACGGTTAACTCGCCCATTCTTAATCCACATTCTTCATCTTTCAAAGTTTGCAAACACCTGTCCATAAATAGGTTGAACAGCCAAGGGGAAGCTACACAGCCCTGTCTGACACCTTTTTGGATTCCAAACCAGTCCGAGTAGACCCCATTGATCCTGACACAAGCACTAGAGTCCCTATAAAGAGACCTTAATGCCTGTATCAAACCAGCGCTCAATCCATATGAGTTCAGTGTTTGCCATAACACATTCCTGTCCACTCTGTCATAAGCCTTTTCCAAGTCCATGAACGCACAAAAAACTTTCTGATTTTTGGCCAAAAACTTCTCCGCAATCATGCGCATGGAAAAGACTTGATGCGCTTGCACATCCCAAATTTTCCATCAGTTTCTTTCATAATTCTGTCAATTAACACCTTAGCATACAGTTTACCCACAATACTAAGCAAGCTGATACCACGGTAGTTTTTGCAGTCCTGCTGTAATCCTTTTCCTTTATATATTGGTACTATAACTGCTTTAGACCAGTCATCCGGTACCCGTTTTAATTCCCAACATAAATTAAACAAGGTTTACAGCAGGCCTTCCACCACTCCCTTTCCAGCCCTTAGCATCTCGAGTGATACTCTATCATATCCAGCTGCCTTACCTGCTTTCATGCTTTTCATTGCTTTCATTATCTCATCTACACTTATCTCCATACCCCTTTCCACTTCTTTCGGAATTTCTAGTTCATTTAATTCAGACGACTCTTCACTCATAAACACGCTTTCAAAGTATTCCTTCCATCTGTTTAAATTCGAAACTTCATCATTCAGAATACATCCATTCTCGTCTCTTATAGCATTCATTATAGGCTCTTTTGTATTTCCCCTGGCAGTTCTTACGTGTTTCCAGAACATTTTTATGTTAGCCTGGAAATTATCAGATATCCTTCTATCATTCTTATCCGTTCTTTCTTTCTTTTTCCTTTCAACAACTTCTTTTATTTAGACGTCTAAATTCTGTCTTTTTTCTTTCAATCTCATCATTCATACCAGAAGAATTACCAGCTTTGGTTGCTAGTAAATCTAACCATGCTTTCTTCTTTGATTCAACTTCCACCCGTACCTCATCATCCCACCACAACGTATTACTTTTCCTTTCATTTGTTCTCTTACTTACACCACATACTTCGGTGGCGGCATCCACCAAACCTTTCTTAATATTATCCCACACAGTATTCAAGTCTAAATCATTCATACACAACTCATTCAAACATCTAATATTTTCTCTCAGTCTACATTTATACTTCTCTTTCACATCTTCATCTTGTAACTTCTCTATTCTTATATGCTGTAACGCAGTGGTAGACACAGATGTTCGATGCCGCCAACGCTTGAAAATATCATTAATTTGACATAAGATCAAGTAATTATCCGTCCCTACGTTGGACCCCCGGTAAACCCTTGTATCTACGACTGCGCTCCTCATTATTTTATCCACAATTACGAAATCTATCATGCTTCTATCATCACCTCTTTCCCATGTATACATGTGAATCTTCTTATGACGAAAAAAAGTATTCGTCACAAAAATATTCTTTTCCACACATACGGTGAGGAGGTCTTCACCATTCTCATTTATACTTTCATCACCAAACGTTCCCAATATCCTTTCATAACCAGACCTCTTCACCCCAATCCTTCCATTAAAGTCTCCTTACATAATAATATTTTCATTTTCCTTACATTTTGTCAACACCATCCTTACCATATCCCAAAATTGTTCACGGATGTAAGTGGGCTTAGACATGTCTGGGGCGTACACCCCTAGCAGGAACAGCTTATTTAAGCCCAATTTCATTCATATCCATATAACAGCCTCGGGCTTACACATTCATACTCTTTCACACATTGACCCATTCTTTATGAAAGGATGAAACCGACTCCCTGGCATACCCGTTCGGTCTCGTCTACACCAGACCAATACGCGGTATACGTGCCATGTGCAGTGGCATTCTTTCCCTTTTCGTTTCGTCTCATTCACACATAACACATCTATTCCTCTGTCATTCATCATTTCGCATACTTCATCCATCTTATCATTCATTCCTCCACATACATTCAGCGTAGCCAGACGGGTTTCCGTAATCCACTTTTCGCCCCTCCGGGAGACAGAACGTGACGGGTGGCGAACCTCGTCGCCGGTTTTTCTCCCGGAGATTCTTCGCACCCCTGCCCCATTAAAGGGGCGCCGGGAACTCGGGGCCATTTCTTTTATTTTCTGAGTCATGGTGCGAAAAAGGGGTTGTGGTAGATTTTACGCCGCTACCATACGGCGAGGAGCCGAGTCTATTTTTTCGGCTTTGTCGCTCGTTTAGCACCACCCGGGGGATACGTGTAGGGTGGGCCTAAGGTTAGGTGGTCGAAGCCTACGGACGCGAGCGACTCATCCCCCGTTATAGAAAACGTTTTAAACAGAAAAGGGTGACAAACGAGCACGCAGTCCAACTGATGGTAAGTGAGTGCTGTGTCCCATAAACATCTAATCTACTATCTATCTAGGATGACTAAGATGAAATGCCTTGTTTCCGTGAAAAAGTGTCTCCAGTTCTATGCAGTCATCATACGAAAAAGAGTAGCATTAAGCTGCTATTTTATGAGAGAGCGGTTTACCTTGATCAAAAAGCAAACCCGCACACAATTTGACTACAAACAAGGAATGCCACAGAAGAATTTTCACCGCTGATCAATGAGATGAAATACCTCACGGCCTGTAATTATACCGACTTCTAGTTTCTATCCACTTGAAACGTTACTAAAAACGTATTTGGTGGTCCGTCATAGATATACAACTTCTCTGCCATTGACAAAAAGCCAAGATGTGGATAGAGGGCGGTTACCCTCAAGCTATTGTCATCATTATATCAAATCCGGTTATTGAATTAGAATACTTGCAGTAGCAAGCAGTGTTATTGAATACTAGAATTTTCCAAATTTCACGTCTTTATAAACGTAGTAATCCTTGTTTGTATTTGCAGTGACCCAGAACATTCTAACAGCTATTGGTGATGTGGCAAATACAGCGATCTTTGAAATAATAGAATAAGGCACTAAGTAGTTCGTGATTAGTATGTTCGAAGTTGCGCAAAATACTATCATGAAAGAATAGCGTAATGCTGCTGTGTTTCGTACGATGAGTGTAGAGAACCCGAGACCTTATTAGGACTAAGATGGGATATCTTAATTCTTAGGTGTGACGACAAATATGCGTTTTGAATATAGGAGTTGATGTTGTAGTGGATGTTGGTGTCTGTGAGCCGCTGATTTCACTTACCATCAGCTGTACTGAATCATCATTTGTCAATCACTTTTTTCAATAAAACTGATGTTGAGAACTAACAGTATACCTGATGGTACGTGGTTACTGCAGCTCTTGGACTTCTGTTACCAACTTTAAACATAGAAAGCTACACATGGTTTGTTACATGCAAGGAATAAGATGGAATACCTGTTAGCCTGCAAGCACTGCTATTAGGCATCAGAAATAAGTAACAGGGTAATCAATACCTTTTCGAACAGACTCCTAAGCAAAAAGCCTTTTATAGCCGACATTAAAGAATTAAAAAGAATAATATAAATTCACATTCTAAAGTACTGAGCCATAGATAGTGTAATAAAATAATTAAATCTTCGACATCGAAAATGAAATAATTATATTCTTTTTACTTCTTATTAACAGTATGTTTGCTACCATTTTGAGTGGATTTAGGATTGTCACAATGTCTCTACCCTTTACATGATAAATTCGTCTCCCCTGTATAGCTTATTCTCCATATATATATATATATATATATATATAAATATAACAGAACGCGAGTAACCCGGGTTCGATCCCCGCCGGCACCAATGAAATTGTTAATTGCAATTTTAAGTGCTGATTTACCACGTGCTCGGCGGTGAAGGAAAACATCGTGAGGAAACCTGCATGTCTGAGGAATAAGAAAAAAAAATATTTCGAAGACATGTGAAGTTTGTCAACACGCATTTGGGCAGCGCGGCGGACACTTCCTTGCCCTAAACCCTCTCAGAAATGAGGGGGAGGCTTGAACCCAGCAGTGGGACGTATATAGGCTGTAACTTTACTTTATTTTTTTATAATATATATATATATATAGGACCACCCCTGAAATAAACCCTCTTTAATAAAACCCTATTCAATTATTGCCGCTTCTTACGACATTCACGGGACCTTATGGGGTAGTGACTATTATTACCACCACTTCACGGTTTATCTGAAAACAACTTAAAGTTATAGCGGTTGCCAACCCACATATCATCAATCAGAAATTTTATGGCTCTTCTAGGCTTACGTTCAGCAATGAACTTTACAGGATGGTGATGATGAAAGTATTATAAGTGTAAACAAAACTAAAATGTCTACATGTTAAATAATTTGACTTTTTAATTTCTGTGTTCCTGCCTATAAGTAACTGCCTCTGTTGTCGGTAAACTTTTTAAAGAAATCACATATATATGCTAGTAATTACTCTGAGACTGCCTTATACTGTACCTAAAATTGCGAAATAGTAGTTTTTGATCCGGCTACCATATTCCTTTTCTGAAGATATTTACCCAACAGAAATGGTGTTTAAATAAAATAACTAAGTAAATTGAAAGCCATTTGTTGCTTTTATAAAAGTTTTGAATTGAAATAGTTTTCAATTTGCTGCGGTGGAATATGAAGTGAATTCGTACAATGTGAATTTGTATTACGCTTTTTGAAGTCAAAGCTTCTTTAGAATATTTGTTATTTGAAACTGGATGAAAACAAAAAGCAACACTAAAAAGAGACAAATAGGTTTAAGTTTAGAATCGTTCGGCAGGAGGGGGAGGGCAGCGGATGAGGGAAGGTGGGAGTGAGCGTCTTCTTACCTCCGACACCACTCCTGTTAAAAGGTAATACACGGTTCTTGAGAAAAATCAAAAAGAAAATCCTATAAACCTAGCCTCAAAATGATAATATTTAGGCAGGAGGGGGGAAGAGGAGAGCAGGAGTGTGCCCTATCAGGGAAAGCCCCTCTACCCTTCCCTACTTGCGGAGAAGTATAGTTTATGAATAATGTTTTTTTTTTAATTTAATTATGTACTCACATCAAGGTACAGAAGCAGTCTTATCGTAAGTTTGTACAAAGGTTCTTCTTATTCCATAATTTGCTGAAATATCTTTCAGTAGACTCATAAAGGAAATTATATTTAAATGGCAAACTTAGTGTCATACGTTACTACTACTAATAAATAAATAATATACAAAATGTTACGAAAATTATATAAAATAGAACAATAAATAAAAATAAAGTAAATTAGTAGATAAAAATAATAAATACGATAGTTATGTATGATATATATATAAACTAATACTAATATAATAGAATAATATATATTAATTAACAGGATGCAAAGAAGGATTGAAATCTCTAACACGTTTCTTAAATACCAATAAAGTTTTGGAATTTCGTATATTAGACGGTAGAGAGTTCCATAACCTTACCGCATGAACTGAAAAGGAGTTAAAACCTGAATTATAGACGGGAAAGTTAAGAATAGTTTTAATAAGGGATCTGCATGATTTATCCGGAGGATGGGTGAAGGAAAATCGGCTTCTGATGTAAGGAAATTGTGCAAAATGTTATAGAGGAGACATAACAATCAGTGCCTCAAGTAATTGGAGCATCTTCACTATTACTTATTTCTTGAGCCCATTAAAACGGATACACTGATTTTACAAGCATTCAAGTTTATTATATAATACACTGGAGAGCACACATTCACGCAAGAAGAGCAACCAACGGCGGAATGCATAAAAATTAGTACGTCGTGCGATTTGCCATTTGACAGAGAGATAGGACGCACATAATAAACATCGACAGTAGAATCATGTGACACTAGTCTTACTTCCTTATCGCACTTACACAAAATTCTGTATGTTATCCAGCTTTCACACTAATATGGCATAAGTTTTTCAATGTTTTACGCATTTTAGGTTATAATAGTTTTATTTATTTTTGATGTGAGTGATATTATTATAATCGGGGACCAAACCTTTACCAAATATAATACCTTACTCCCCCAAATTCCTGCCAAACGGTTCTGAATCAAACCTGACAAACATATACATCTATACTATTTATTCCGGGCTAAAGGGTATAGACTATAAGGAGAATAATTACAGAGTGAGGAATTCCGTCTTAGGTCTTAATCGTGTACCATGCTAGCGCGACGCATCTTGCGTCTGCGAACGGTAAAAATAACAATACGAGACGAACGGTATGTACCACTTTGGAGCGTCCGGCGTGCGCGTCAGGCAACCGCGACCAGCGGAGGACATAGTACGTGTTCGCGCGTCTGCGTTTTAATCAAATTGTGTTGAGTTTTTCACGGTACAAAACATAAATACGGAGACTTTTATTAGCGAAAAAATGTCTCCGTCTGCGATATGGTCTTGTAAGCATGTAAATTATAAGCATAATATTATATTTCTCAAAACTTTAGTGGGTATTGGCGTATTTCATCTAAAAGCCTACGATATTCAATAAACTGATGCCTGTTTTAGTTTAAATCATGCACTCCTATTTTAATTTGCGTTATATTATGTGCAAAAAATCTAAAAAATAAAACCTATTTTTTTTGCCCGCGCAAAAATATCTGGAAGAAACCACGTGTCATGCAGCCGCCTGAACGTGGTATACTACAGCGACAGGCGCAGCGTCTTCGCTCCTTACGTCTCCGCAAGTCCCCTCCACTCGCTTTAAAATATATATATATAAGAGTAGAAGGAATCATGAAGTAAGAAATATAGCCAAGATACAGTTAATTAGTCAGAATTATAAACGATAGTTCAGTAAGATAGTGGCGTGCTCAGCAGTGCGGGACAGTATTTCATGCCGGCACATCTGCATCTTTACAAGACGCAGGTTCGGTCGCACATTGAATACTGATCCCATCTCTGGGCTGGGATTCCCCAGCGCCAGCTCCTTCCACTTGAGCGCATCCAGCGCAGAGCGACTCGAATCGTCGACGATCGAGTGCTTTCCGATCGGCTCGATTCACTGGCGCTGCGAAGAGATGTTGCATCTCTTTGTATTTTATTTCGCATGCACCACTAGGAGCCGCCAAATTTGATGAACGCTCTACGCGGCAAACTTCCCGTTACCATCCACATCATCTGGATGCTTGGCGGTATACGACTATACGTTTCTTCGAGTTTTCTTCCGTGTACGACCTCTCTGTGGAATAGTTTACCACTGGTGATTTTTCCGGACCGATACGACTTAGGGACCTTCGAGAAAAGAGCTTACTCCTTTTTAAAAGATTGGCAACGCACCTGCGATTCCCCTGGTGTTGCGGATGTTCATGGGCGGCGGTAGTCACTTAACAATTGAACCTTATGCTCGTTTGCCCCCTCTTCTATTAAAAAATATATTATAAGACGCATATAAAATAAATAATTGGAGAAAACTGAATTCTGCGTCCGCGCCGCCGAATGGTTACGAAGATGTCCTAGGCGAAACCGAGGCACCGTTATACTTAGGCTGAGTGTATTTGCTCGCGTAAGGCCGTTCCTCCATATTAGCCACCCCGGAGACCTTTACGGTCGATAGGTAGTGAAGGAGGGAGAAGTTTCTTCGGGCGGAACTTACCGTTGTTGGCTTTAAAAATTGAATATAGTGACGTAATAGTAAGTCATTATAATCTACGACTCCAGAGGAAGTTGCGTGGAAAAAGTCTTTCTAAGAAAAAGTGAAAAAAAGTTTATGATCGATAAACATAGTGAATGGGTTAAGTTCGACCATACACCTAAAATATTTTATGCTCACGTATATTGCTGGAAACTCTCTATAGTATGGGCTGTATTTTCGTTGAGCGTGGTTCACTTTCTTTGAGAAAAATTATAAAGGAATCATTTTTAACCAGATTTCGACTGCATCACTGCGCATGTAGCACTGTTAGGTATTATGACGATGGCTAAGCGTGCTCGTGGATCAGGGTGTGCTAACAGGGTCGCTGTAACTGTGCTTTCCTTACTTTCCTCAAAAGATTTTTTTAGCTCAGTTGTTCAAGTGATTGGCGTAGAAGCCTTTGAAGATGTCCCTGACAAGAGGCTATTTAATGGTGTCTGCACTCTATTTGTATTCGGTACCGCCACCCCATTGATGCAATCTATGGGGGAAATATATGTTACGTAGTAGACTTTATGGGGCTATAACGGTAACGGTATAATTTATTACTGCATAAAAATTAATTTACAGAAATTATATCTTAACATACACGTCTAATTAATACATCTAAGATGATATTAGAACGTCTGACGTGTAAACTAGAATAATCTAAGTAATTAGTAAAATAAATATTGCACTGATTCTACAGTTTGCGGCGATGTTTCGGTTGTCGTCTCCGCATTCAGTAGCAAACCGTTACTTGTGATATTGATATCTGAAAACGGTTTTCAATAACAATATCAAAATTAAATATCGGATATGTAACTATTGCAGCGGAAAACTGAAAACGCCCATACTTAAAGTTAATATTTAAGTTATTAATTACAATAGGATTGTGTTTACGGATGAAAACAATAACGGAAGTACGTTCTATGATCGATTAAAAAGGACGTAAGAAATATGGAGCCTATTAGTGCATAACGATTAAGGAGAATTCCTCCTGCATTGGAGGAGACTTATGGCCAGTATTTTTTATAGAATATGGGTAAAGAAAGAGCATACAGTTTACCTGATGGTAAGTGGATACTGTGGCTCATGAACAACTTTATTTATCCTTGATCAGGAATCAAAGTAAAAATTGAATAATTTGATAAAAAGTTTGTGACTGGCTGGCTTACAAAATAACACAAACGCACACGCACACGCACACGCACACACACACACACACACACAACCGCCGCATACACACACACACACACACACACACACACACACACACACACACATGCACACTCACACACACACACACCCACACACGCACACACCCACATACACACACACGCGCGCACACACACACACACACACACACACACACACGCACACGTACGTACACGCACGCGCGCTCACACACACACACACACGCACGCACACGTACGTACACGCACGCACACACACGCCCCCGCACACAACGCACGCGCACGGCGCACACACACGCACATATAAGCGCACGCACGCACGCGCCCCACACACACACACACACACACATACACGAACTATTTTTGTTATAGTTTAAATTTAAGTTGTAAGGATAGTGGGATATACTGGCATAGGTATACATTTACTTAAAACGATGTCTTACAACTGATTAATTTATCTATTTTAGTAGACCACGTCACGGTAATATTATCTATACAGTATTGTAACTCGGCCGTATCTTTGAAATAAATGCCTACAACCGCGCGGTACGTAAACATGCGATAGGGCTGCCTGCCTCCAGCATTTTTACATTTGCTTACTTTGTATTTCCATTTAGTAGTAGTTTCCATTATTTATGATTGTAAATACACTTTTTTTATATAAACAAATATAATAGGTACTTTGCGAATTGAATAGGAAGTGTTCAATAAAAATGCGTGTCGTTTTTTGATTGGTACATTTAATTAAAAAACCATGTTTATGTTTGAATAACAGTAATAATAATGTTTATGTTATAATAAACGGTTTTATGAATTTGCGACCGAAAAATATTTGCGCCTTGGCTGAGACGTACGAAAAGCTTTATTATTAAATTTTTAAGTATAAAAAATCCGCATTCTAATATAAAGCTTAATTAAAAATTGTTTTGGGAAACATGGACAAGGTGGAGAAAAGAAATATCTTTTACTTGGATAAAGAGGTATTCATAACCAAGTAAAAGATATTTTACAATTTATCATAATCATATCATATCATAAACACTCACCGCCTGTCACCCAGAGGGGTAGGCAGAGACTACGGACTTCCATTTGACACGATCCTGACGTACCTCTTTCGCCGCCTTTACATCCATATATCTACGCATACATGCGCGTCGGTTAAGGGTACTTTTAACGTGGCCCATTTTCAAAATATCGCCAATTTGGTTGATAAACTTTTTTCTAGGGCGTCCCTTCCCGATTCTGCCGTTCACATCTGCCATATAAATTTGCTTTGTCACTCTTTCCTCATTCATTCTTTCTACGTGACCAAACCACCGAAGCATTCCTTTCTTAATCCTGGTCACAACATCATCTTGCATACCACATTTATCTCTTATCACGCAATTTCTCACCCTGTCATTCAGATTCAACCCTAACATACTCCTTAAAGACCGCATTTTTACAGCATTTATTCTACTTTCGTGCTTCTTCTGCCACACCCAGCTTTCACTACCATACATTAAAGTAGGGACTAACACAGCATTATGAATTACCATACGTGCCTTTTTTGATACATTCTGGTTCTTCACAATAGAGTGTAGTGCCCCATTCACTCTATTCCCTATACAATTTATTTGTTTGGTTTTATTATTATTACGGATTTATTATTTCTTTATTTTTATTCTATTATTTATTTCCTCCATTTTTTTATATATTCCACAAAATCATCACTGCGGCACTCACGACTGTCTGCATGATGAGCGCATGCCGAGATCGAGGCGCTTAGGCATAGCTCTCGCTTCGTCCGTTTCTATGAAGTTGGAATACTGTATAGATAAAATTACCGTGAACACGTAATCATAATAACCCCTGAGAACGAAGATGGAATGCCTCGTTTCCAGTAGAAAGGGTCTCCGGTTCTCTCCACTCACCATACGAAATACCGCAGCACTAAGCTGCTATTTTACGCTGATATATTGTGAGAGCGTAGTCCTACCCGGATCAAGCCGACGCATTGGTGCTAATAAAGCTGCAGCGTAGCCCTAACACCTATACTGTATATCACGTACATAAGTGGTAGGCTTTTACGATTTTTTGAAAAAGTAGAAGACAAAGTGAGGGCAATTAATAATGTTTTATTTTTCCGCAGATCGGCTGGAAGTACACAAACGAGTGGCTGGCGGGCAACGCGCTCTGCAAGGTGCTGCTTGTCATGAGAGCTTTCGGACTATATTTATCTTCTAACGTCCTAGTCTGCATTTCCATTGATAGGTAAGCACTTTATGTAGTATTTATTTAAATAACGTTCAAATTTATACAATTTTAAAAACCATAATAAAAAAAACTTAAATTGAAAACTTAAGTTATCATATATAATAAGGCTGTTATTCCTCGTAGAATAGTTCCAAGAACGCAGGCTGCGTTTCCACGCTGAATTACATATAAAGCTTTTTCGGAGAAAAGAATCAGCCTTCTGCGATGTTTAGTGGTGGGTACAGTTCCTTTACCGTACGTGGATCTAACGGACCGGTATTCTCTACAGTAAATTACAGAAATATATATTCATATTTCAGAGACTCATATTTGCGTTACTTACCTAATTCTAGCTACCGTTGATACCGTCGTGGCTCTAAACGATCTACCCCTGAGATGAGAGGCAGCCAAAAGCTTCAAACCTCTCCTAAGGGACCAAACCGTTTGTATGACACAAACGGTTCCGCTGCCTTCGTATCCTAACTTATGTATCTTTAACTTCATCGTTTTTTATACTCTTTATTAAAAAACGCATAGTTTTTGTGTAGATTATAGACGCTTTAAGAAGCTCATATAACTAACAACACTGTACGCATGATTGTTAATAATATTAGGAGTGGGTACAGTAGTACAAATTGTACATACATGCAATATATATATGTAAATTATTATAATATAATTATTGGGAGTTCAAAAACTATTTCCTAAATTAAAAAATGTCAACTTCAACCCGTTGTATTTAATGGTATTCTGATTCCATATAATGAAGTAGTGAAAAATTTAGGTATCCTTTTGGATTCCAGTCTTTCTAGGACACCCCAAATTAATGCAGTGAGCCGAAAAATGTTTGCGGTTTATGCTTCACTTCGAAGGCTTAACTACTTTTTACCCATTTCCACCAAAATTACGCTTGCACAATCTTTGCTACTCCCTATCCTCGACTATGCTGACATTTGTTACCTTGATATCACCGAGGAGCAACTTAATAAACTTGAGCGACTCCAAAATCTCTGTATACGGTTCATATTTGGGCTTCGTAAATATGACCATGTCTCGGAATACCGCACTAAACTCAAGTGGCTCCCAATCCGTCTTCGTCGGAATACTCATATACTTTCTGCGCTCTACTGCGTCTTATTTAATGTATCAAGTGCTCCATATCTGAAAGAACGTTTTAAATTTCTTAGCTCTTGTCACGATTTTTCCTTACGGTCCAAAGAAAACCCTTCGCTCCAATGTCCTGTACACTCCTCGACATTTTATGATAAATCTTTTGCTGTTCTTGGAGTAAGACTCTGGAACTCCTTACCCCAGTCCATTAAAAGTGCTCAATCTTTAAATGTGTTCAAGAAACAAATTAAGGAACACTATTTGTCTCTTTAACTCCTCTCTCGAGGAGAGGAGGAACTCTTATTTATGGTCACTAATATACCTTAAGTATGTTGTCATTTTATAGTATATAAGTTGTATTTTTTTGTCTAATTTAGTGCACCCTACCCATTAATCTTTTTTTATTTTTATTTATTTCCTCTTCTGGGTTGTCTGGAAGAGATTGCTACGTAGCAATAAGACTGCCTTTTGTTTATCCCTCATTATTTGTTCATTATTTGTTATATTTATATTTTGTTGGTGTACAATAAAGAGTATTGTATTGTATTGTATTGTAAATTTTTATATTAATCTGGACAATATCAAATATCTATATTTGACATTTCTATGGTGTAGTGGGTTACAATTGTCCACCAGGGTCTTTCAGTGATTTCCTTAAAAATTGTAATATTGTGGCCTTTTCTCATATTTGCGTATAATTTTCTTTAACGTTATAATCAGTCAAAGTGTGTTTGATCTATTAAATAATGAATGAAAGTATTCAGTTCTATAATATGTGTTAGTATTTAGTTATTTTAATAACTTTGTAGACCGCGTCGGTGCGCATGCATTATCGCAGCGCACCACCTAGCAGTCATGTAATGTGAAAAAGGGTTAATATGGAGGAGACGTGTTGATTTGTCTAGGACTTTAATTAGATTACTCTTTATTCTAAACTTAACTCTAATATATAATTATGTCGCGTGGGCTGTAAAATTACATCAAAGTGGTGGCACTACTCCCGAGGCGTGGGGTAGAAGTGCGGAAGTCTTGTTCTTCATGTAAGGCGACATAGCTCTGCCGCTATTGTCTTGCGTATATGGATTGTGAGAAAGCTTTTGATTTTATTCTATTTGATTCTATTGACTGTCGGTATATCGAAGTGCTGAAGTGTTAGTACAGTATTGCTGCGATGGCTACACGGGTACAGAACCAGAGAATGAAACCTATCCAACTGCAGAGAGGTGTAAGACAAGGTGATGTTAAATCCCCGAAACTCTTCACCGCTGCATTGAAAGACGTTTTCTTGCTGCTGGACTAAAAAGCATACGGTGTTAACATTAATGGCAAGTACATCACTCACTTTAGATTTGTCGACGATAGTCCTTATGGCAGAGTTGGTGGAGGACCTAAGCTCTATACTTCATGACAATAATAGTTTCTTCCGATGGATTGATCTTAAAATGAACATGGACAAAAAAGGTCTACGTTCTAAAAGGAACACTAAGATCGAAGTTGTCTGCTACTACTAGGTAAGTTCAACTTTGACTGAGAGGTCAATCAACGGATTCAACTCGGAAGGGTATTCGGGGGATTACGACACATCTTCTTGTCAGGTATATCTCAAAACTTGAAGACACGATTGCACAACCAGTGCGTGTTGCCAGTGATAACATATAGACCTGTGACATGGTCCTTCACACCTGGCCGTATGAAAGAATTCAAGGTCGCTTAGCGAGCTATGGAGAGGGCTATGCTCAGAGATTCCCTGCGTGATGGACAACAAAGTAACCGACATAGCCCAACGGATTAGTAAGCTTAAGGAGCAATGGGCCCCTTTAGCTCCAAAAACCGACAACCGATGGGAAAGAAAGGTTCTCAAGTGGCAACCACGTACCGGTAAGCGAAGTGTTGCAGGCACTAAATGAAGTGAGAACGTGTTAATATATGCAAAAATTCGATGGATGCAGGTGGTTCAGGACCGAGGTTTGAGAAATTCCTTGTGGGAGACCTATGCTCACCAATGATGGGCTCAATGATGAATGGCGGTGACATATCAGGCTATAGACTATGTATGTATCATATACCTCTGCAGTACAGAGTTATTTCAGAACATATATCGGTCTTAAAGGTAATAATATTGTATAATATCTAAGAGACACTCTGATTCAAATTTTGAGGAAACCATGAGCGCACGAAATAATGCGAGATAATTATTATATTTCTGTAAAACAGATCCACATTATATAGACAGACATAAACCTATATGTGTAAAAATATATAGATTTTACACTATTGTTTATACAAATCAGAGGAAAACTAATCCATTAAAATCGCGTATCTACTGTGTAGTATTGTGTACTGACTCCCTCACAGAGTAACAGAATCAAGTAGATATCAATCGATACGTAGAAATTAAATATGTAGATATATCAGATATTCGCATCCGATACATAGATACGATTTGATATAGGGTAAGAGTGGTATTACCATGTGGTATTGCCTAATCGCGTCATTACGTAATTGGTCGCACATAGAAAGTTTGTATCGTTGAGCGATCAACTTCAGCGCGTATCGGCTGATTGAGGAAAGATGTAGATATCTATAGGCCACAGCATCCATTTCCATCAGGTGGTCTGTGTGCTTGCTTATCACCCTTTTTCTATGAAAAATTGTATGGAGACTACGCTCGAACTTGTGAGCTAGGTAACATTTTTCCGACAAAGTTAGTCCAATGATTTCTTATATTTACACGAACACTACACATTGATTAAAACTACTTTTACGGATTTTATCGCATTTATTTCACTATTATTTTTAATTCCCGACGTTTCGGGCGCTTTCCAGCACCCATGGTCACGGGGGACTAAGATGACTGACGTCCCGATGTCATTGTTAAACCCGGAGTACCTTCAGTTTTTTTTTTAAATTATTGTTTATGGTTCGATCTATGCAAAATGAACTGACTATATCCTGAGGTCTTGCAGTGGTATACTAGGGTTTAGTTTTAATTTTATTAATTATAAGGTGGTGTACCCAGCCTCCTTCTCTATTTAAATTAGGATATTTTTTAATTTCAATAGCCTCACGTATCATCCTTGATAGGAATTCTTCTTTCGCGAGGATTTGTGGTCTATCAAATCTGATATAATGGTTGGGGCCGGAGGATACGATCGCAAACTGCAGACTTCCCGGAACGTTGATGCTTCACATCAACTATATGTTCTTTTACGTGGGTTCTAATTGATTTTTTTGTTTGTCCTATGTAAGAGAGACCACATTCACAATCAAGCTTGTACACTCCTGCATCTTGTAGAGGAATATGACACTTGACTGATGGTAGGAACTGACTAATCTTCTTCGACGGCTTGTAGAATGTTCTGATAGAAGCTCGCTTCAAGATGTAGCCAATCTTGTCTGTGACACCTCTAACATATGGTAGTACAGCAGGCACACGCTCGACTGTGGCCGGCTTCACTCGGCCACTGTGACGTAGGCGCGGGACCCGAAGCTTGTTGTCGTGCAGAACTTGCTTGACGTGCTGAAGCTCGGCGGCCAGGTGTTTGCTGTCACAGATCCCTCGTGCTCTCTGTAACAAAGATTTGCCCACGGTAGCTAACTGTGAAGGATGGTCGCAATAACACCGCGAAAAATACCGTATGAGGACATTATCTGTAGTGTTGAGGACTGTCTGTATAAAAATAACATTGGTAATGAAGATTTAGAGGCCATACGTCAAGACATTTCGTCTATGTTACGTCGAAGTTCAGTGCCGTAATTAAATCTTCCCAAAAATGAATTTAACGCGTTGAAAACTTACGCAACAGACCAGAGCTTACGATTCTCCGCGCAGATAAAGGCAATGCTACGGTTATAATTGATACGTCAGATTACAATTTTAAAATACAACAACTTTTATCGGATGAAACTACATACCGAAAGGTCAAAACCAGGATCGTGCGTTGTGGATTTTCTTGGGAATGCCATATGTTTAGCAGTGGTACGTGGTAGAGCCATGCTGCAGTTATATTAGTAGTATAGTTGTAGCACGAATGGGTCTGCTCGCCCGGGGAAGGACCACGCTCTCACAGAATACCAGCGTAAAATAGTAGCTTAACGCTGTTGTGTTTCGTATGGTGAGTGTAGATAACCGGACACCCTTTTCACTGGAAACGAGGCATTCCATCTTAGTCCTCACGGGTGACAATGCGTCTGCATTTTGATTCGTAATCGAGGACAGATTAGATGTAGATGTCTATGGGCCACAGCAACCACTTACCATCAGGTGGCCTGTGTGCTCGTTTTTCACCCTATCCTATAAAAAAGTGAACTTGTGATAGGTGGTAGTGATGATGGTGTATGGTACAGATTATTTAATATATTGTATCTATGTAGTGACGGATGACTTGTGAATGACCAATTGGATAGTATATAACACATAAAATTGCACTAAGCTAATAAATATAGCTTTTTTCTAGAATAAAGGTGACACATGAGCACATAGTCCACCTGATGGTAAGTGGATGCTGTGGCTTATAGACGTCAAATGTGCAAAGTTCCACAGTGCGAGGTGCGTCAGCGGCTTGACCACACCATCGTCACCCGTTGGTATGGCACCTGTAATTCTCGACTACAGACATAGAAAGTTAGTAATATTTTTTACAACTTATAATAATTATTTACATCTGTATAAAATGTGGGAAAGGTTGTCGGAAAATAATTACTGCGTACATAAATAAATATAGTGTGACACGAGCTAGAAGTTTGATGCTAGAAGTTGTGCCTCCCTTAATAAAGATGAAAGGTTTTGAATTCATTGGGAATCTCTGATCGATTTCACGATGGAAGACTTTACATCTGTCTTGACATCGATTCGTTCCACATTTATTATCGATTAAAATCAAAATTCAGATGTGTTGTTACCCCTGAGGAATAATATGGAATGCAGAATTCTCAGGAAAAAAGATCTCCGGTTCTCTACACTCACAATACGAAACACAGCATCATTAAGCTGCTATTTTACGCTGGTAATCTGTGAGAGCGTGGTGCTACCACATTCGTGGCGAATTATTCGTGCTAAAACCATAATATAGCTGCAGCTTAGCTCCAGCCACATAAACGGTTACGGTTACATACAGCCTATCAAAAGTTCATTGAACTGAACAAAGGCCTAACTCATAGATTAATTCAAAGGCGGGAATATTTGCCATATTTGCCATATTTGCCACGCTTGGTAGGCGGGTAAGCAACCGTACTTTTTATATAAATACTAGCGACAGCTCCAGCCTCGCACGGGTTATTTCTGGATCTCGACAACAGCGCTACCTACCGGGTCCATTTGTGAATCTAAACCATCCGGGGTTCCACACAAACGCACACAAAAATTTTATCAAAATCTTTCGAGTCCTTTTTGAGTTTCAGCAAGACTAACGGACAGCCATTGGTTTTTATATATAGAGATTAAATACATAAATAAACAATTTTTATTTATCCTGCAATGTGGAGCGTAAGGCAAGAAATTGAACTCACTGATGCAGTTTCAGAACTCTGCCTTCATTGAATTGAAGGAGACTTACGTAAAGTAATTATGACACAGGTTCATGGGCTCATTAGGGGGTAAGATTCGTCTTGCATAGTTTCAGGTACAGAAGACACCATTCATGTGTCTCCTCCTATAAATATAATATGATATTGCTGAATGAATTAAATATTATTTCCATAATTCATAAATGCACAAGTGTACTCCATATGTAAGGTACATAATTTAAGATTTTTTCGTTACATCACATCGTCATAGTTCTTATACTACAATCTTTATTTAACATTAGAAACTTATACGGAAGTTAAGCTATTACTAAAGATATTGTTTCTCTGAGAGGTTACTGATGACAGCCTTACTAGTAATTACTCGTTTACAGCTGCGTGCGTCCTCTAGCTGATTACTAGTATACATTTAAACAGGTAATTAAAGTCTAATGGAAAAAACATTAAGATGTTTTCTCCTTAAGCATTTTTCTTAATTTTTCCTTATATTTATAAAATTAAGTAATAATGCAACGTAAGTAGAATGTTTGGTCTGTTTCTGTTTTAATTAGAAGTCTAATGTTATGGACCAAGTGAATAATCTGGGCACTATTTATAATGCCCGGGCAATATGGATAACGACAATTCAAGTCAGACTAAGTAATTAATATTGATTCAAATTTATTACATTTTATCATTATGAATATTACAACAAATAACGACAAAAATCCAATCCCGGGACAATTATTTGTAGACCAAACAAATTGTTGTTCCGTGCAGATTTAGAGCGCACTGTGCCTCGGGATCGTCAAGATATAAGTAAAACTTTTGTTGCAGGTTTTTCGCAGTTTTGTTTCCGTTAAAACTGCGAGTGGCGCGCAAAAGAAGCCAACACATGTTGTACTGCGCGTGGGCGATGGCACTTGCGTGCAGCTTGCCTCAGGTAGCCAGTTCGTTGAATTGAATACTTTGCATTATTTACCGTTAACGTTACCGTACCCAATAAATGACCTTATAATTGCCATAGTTGCCACGCTTAACCGGGGGGTTGACAGCCACTGGTTTTGTTACTGCGGCCTATCTACTTTTTTTCGCTGTGTTACCTCTTACGATATCGATATCGACATCGATATCGATATATTACGGTAGTGGATATTCATACACCGCCACTACACGGTTCATGTAGTTTTTGTATAAAATATTGTTGACAGATGGGCAGCCGCGTCTTTCTAATAACTACTAAAAACAAAAGACTGCGGTTTCGAAATTCGTCCGCCAAGCGTGCCGAGTAACAAATATCCAACAATATTTTATCCATCAATATTTGTTTATCTTTTGTAAGAAGATACAAAATTTAAATAAATGCGCGTGTAAGTTTATATTTATATGGTTTATATTTTATATATACACATAAATAAAATTGAAGCGTCTTTTTGGGGGATGAGTCGCTCGAGGGGGATGAGTCGCTCGCGTCCGTAGGCTCCGACCACCTAACCTTAGGCCCACCCTACACGTGTCCCCCGGGTGGTGCTAAACGAGCGACAAAGCCGAAAAAATAGACTCGGCTCCTCGCCGTATGGTAGCGGCGTAAAATCTACCACCACCCCTTGTTCGAATGACTCAGGAAATAAAAGAAATGGCCCCGAGTTCCCGGCGCCCCTTAAATGGGGCAGGGGTGCGAAGAATCTCCGGGAGAAAAACCGGCGACGAGGTTCGCCACCCGTCACGTTCTGTCTCCCGGAGGGGCGAAAAAGTGGATTGCGGAAACCCGTCTGGCTACGCTGAATGTATGTGGAGGAATGAATGATAAGATGGATGAAGTATGCGAAATGATGAATGACAGAGGAATAGATGTGTTATGTGTGAATGAGACGAAACGAAAGGGAAAGGATGCCACTGCACATGGCACGTATACCGCGTATTGGTCTGGTGTAGGCGAGACCGAACGGGCGTGCCAGGGAGTCGGTTTCATCCTTTCAGAAAGAATGGGTCAATGTGTGAAAGAGTATGAATGTGTAAGCCCGAGACTGCTATGGATACGAATGAAAGTGGGCTTACAGAAGCTGTTCCTGCTAGGGGTGTACGCCCCAGACATGTCTAAGCCCGCTTACATTCGAGAGCAGTTTTGGGACATGGTAAGGATGGTGTTGACAAAATGCAAGGAAAATGAAAATATTATTATGTTAGGAGACTTTAATGGAAGGGTTGGGGTGAAGAGGTCTGGTTATGAAAGGATATTGGGAACGTTTGGTGATGAAAGTATAAATGAGAATGGTGAAGACCTCCTCACCGTATGTGCGGAAAAGAATCTTTTTGTGACGAATACTTTTTTCGTCATAAGAAGATTCACATGTATACATGGGAAAGAGGTGATGATAGAAGCATGATAGATTTCGTAATTGTGGATGAAAGAATGAGGAGCGCAGTCGTAGATACAAGGGTTTACCGGGGGTCCAACGTAGGGACGGATCATTACTTGGTCTTATGTCGAATTAATGGTCTTTTCAAGCGTTGGCGGCATCGGACATCTGTGTCTACCACTGCGTTACAGCGTATAAGAATAGAGAAGTTACAAGAAGAAGATGTGAAAGAGAAGTATAAATGTAGACTGAGAGAAAATATTAGATGTTTGAATGAGTTGTGTATGAATGATTTAGACTTGAAGACTGTGTGGGATAATATTAAGAAAGGTTTGGTGGATACCGCCACCGAAGTATGTGGTGTAAGTAAAAGAACAAATGAAAGGAAAAGTAATACGTTGTGGTGGGATGATGAGGTACGGGTGGAAGTTGAATCAAAGAAGAAAGCATGGTTAGATTTACTAGCAACCAAAGCTGGTAATTCTTCTGGTATGAATGATGAGATTGAAAGAAAAAAGGCAGAATTTAGACGTCTAAATAAGAGAGTAAAAGAAGTTGTTGAAAGGAAAAAGAAAGAAAGAATGGATAAGAATGATAGAAGGATATCTGATAATTTCCAGGCTAACATAAAAATGTTCTGGAAACTCGTAAGAACTGCCAGGGGAAATATAAAACAGCCTATAATAAATGCTATAAGAGACGAGAATGGATGTATTCTGAATGATGAAGTTTCGAATTTAAACAGATGGAAGGAATACTTTGAAAGCGTGTTTATGAGTGAAGAGTCGTATGAATTAAATGAACTAGAAATTCCGAAAGAAGTGGAAAGGGGTATGGAGATAAGTGTAGATGAAATAATGAAAGCAATGAAAAGCATGAAAGCAGGTAAGGCAGCTGGATATGATAGAGTATCACTCGAGATGCTAAGGGCTGGAGAGGGAGTGGTGGCAGGCCTGCTGTACACCTTGTTTAATTTATGTTGGGAATTAAAACGGGTACCGGATGACTGGTGTAAAGCAGTTATAGTACCAATATATAAAGGAAAAGGGTCACAGCAGGACTGCAAAAACTACCGTGGTATCAGCTTGCTTAGTATTGTGGGTAAACTGTATGCTAAGGTGTTAATTGAAAGAGTTATGAAAGAAACTGATGGAAAAATTTGGGATGTGCAAGCGGGTTTTAGAAAGGGAATGGGGTGCACAGATCAAGTCTTTTCCATGCGCATGATTGCGGAGAAGTTTTTGGCCAAAAACCAGAAAGTTTTTTGTGCGTTCATGGACTTGGAAAAGGCTTATGACAGAGTGGACAGGAATGTGTTATGGCAAACACTGAACTCATATGGGTTGAGCGCTGGTTTGATACAGGCATTAGGGTCTCTTTATAGGGACTCTAGTGCTTGTGTCAGGATCAATGGGGTCTACTCGGACTGGTTTGGCATCCAAAAAGGTGTCAGACAGGGCTGTGTAGCTTCCCCTTGGCTGTTCAACCTATTTATGGACCGGTGTTTGCAAACTTTGAAAGATGAAGAATGTGGTTTAAGAATGGGCGAGTTAACCATCAAATGCCTTTTGTATGCCGATGATCAAGTCATATTTGCGTCATCGGCGGCTGAGTTGCAAATGATGGTTACATTAATGAACTGGGAATTAAAAGAAAGGGGAATGAAAGTGAACGCAAGTAAGACGAAAGTGATGGTTTTTGAAAGAGAAGAAAGCAAAACGGTATGTGAAATAAGAATAGAAGGAGAGTTAATTGAGCAAGTGGATGAGTTTGTGTATTTGGGATGTGTATTTAGCAGGGATGGTAGATATGATAGGGATATAGAACGACGAGTAAATGCAGGGAATAGAGTGAATGGGGCACTACACTCTATTATGAAGAACCAGAATGTGTCAAAACAGGCACGTATGGTAATTCATAATGCTGTGTTAGTCCCTACGTTAATGTATGGTAGTGAAAGCTGGGTGTGGCAGAAGAAGCACGAAAGTAGAATAAATGCTGTAGAAATGCGTTCTTTAAGAAATATGCTAGGGTTTAATCTGAATGACAGGGTGAGAAATTGCGTGATAAGAGATAAATGTGGTATGCAAGATGATGTTATGACCAGGATTAAGAAAGGAATGCTTCGGTGGTTTGGTCACGTAGAAAGAATGAATGATGAAAGAGTGACAAAGCAAATTTATATGGCAGATGTGAACGGCCGAGTCGGGAAGGGACGCCCTAGAAAAAAGTTTGTCGACCAAATTGGCGATATTTTGAAAATGGGCCACGTTAGAAGTACCCTTAACCGACGAGCATGTATGCGTAGATATATGGATGTAAAGGAGGCGAAAGAGGTATGTCAGGATCGTGCCAAATGGAAGTCCGTAATCTCTGCCTACCCCTCTGGGTGACAGGCGTGAGTGTTTATATATATATATATATATATATATATATATATATATAAGTATATTACTTATAGTAATTAAAACTTTTGTCTATCTGTTTCTTTGCTCCGGCTAATCTCTGAAATGACTTGACTGATTTTAACAGAACTTTAACTTATAGATAGTTATAGATAGTTGATGTTATAGAGTAACTAAGGCTATTTTCACTTTCGAGAAAGAATTAGGGTTTCTCGTAAAAAATTAAGCCCATGAGATCCAATCGTAATAAATTCTACAGGGACGAATTCGCGGGGAACAGTTAGTTTCATTAAGAAATTTGTATACGCAGTGTTTTCGCTGCTCTAAGCTAAAAGCTCTAAGCTTGACTCACAAATAATGCTTTTAGCATTAAGTCCGCCTTTCGATCCTTTGCTGTTTTTGTGAGGCTCAGTATACATTAAATAACTAACTTTAGCTAAATATAATAAAATAATTTCACAAATTGTGAGAATATTTTAGTTATTTGTAGTTGCTTTAAGTCTGCTTTACTTTTTTAAACGAATTTAAAAATGAGAAGACACTCAATTCGACTGTTTTATATGAGTGTTACCTCAAAACTTTTTTCTAGGTGAACCTATTTTAATGATTCTTTTTTTATTTGAATGCAAATACTTTTCATATGATCCCATATAAATTTTATCAAGATCTAACGAGTAGTTTTTGAGTTATCTTAAATGATGCGTATTTAATTGACGTCAACTACATTGATGATGTTCTAATTTTATTTATATCGGAGTCGGTTGTACCATTACTTTTAATTTTACCACTTGTTTGTATTTTTATTTATTTTTTATCCTTTACAATGGACTAGTGAATATCGTAATCTCAATGTTGTCTAAATAGTTGAATTAAAAACTTTAACCCATAAATTTGCGCCCTTTAGGGGTATAATTAACGCACTTTGAGAAAGTAGTTCAGAATCGTTTACTGAATAGATTCCTATCATTTTTAATATAGGTAATTTTTTATCCCAAAAATAATTAAGACTACGTAAATTACAGTTCCACTAAATCTGTACAGTCAAAACAAACTGAAATGGAACGTAACCTAAGACAATAAGACTTATAAGAGTGCAGTTTTATTTGTATTATTACTAATTCTGTCATTCAATAAAAATAAAGAAAAATTTTGGTGAAAATTGGGGTGTCTGAGGGTGTGCGTTAATTACGTTACATATTGTATATGGAACCGCTGTTGAAGTTAAACTTATTAAAAAAAAAGAAAAAGAAAACATACAAAAACATACAATTGAATTGTTAACCTCCTCATTTTTTAAAGTCGGCTAAAAGTGTAGTCTTAAATAAAATAAATAAATATTACGTTAAAATTAATAACTTGTGACAGAGCTTTGTGTTCCGAGTGATGCAGCATCCGCTGGTGCCAGAGTTCGAGCAGTGTGTGTCGTTCGGCGCGTTCTCCAACATGGCTCACGAGATAGCGTACAACGTGGCTTGTCTGTGCGCGATGTACTTCGTGCCTCTACTGATCATCTCCGCGTGTTACATCTGCATCTTCTGCAGGATTCGACGCTGCAGCAATGAGCTGGATGGTAATTTCATTTTTTTCTCGCTTTCAGGTGTGTCTATTCATAGCAATTGATTTTAAACTAACTTCCCGATGAGTTAGCGAATCGAAAGTTTGAAAATTTACAGAATTGGATGACAATGCATGAATAAAAACACGGTAGTGAGGAATTAAACATTATCAAGTTATGTTTTCAAGTATCTACACTCATAAAAAAATTAGAGGGAAGCAAAAAAAAAAGGTTTAATTTCTCCTGTCGTAATTATCATCTGTACTGGTCAAATATATAGATTACAATATTAATATTAGTTTTGTCGTATTTAACGGGAATACCGATAAATTAACAATTAAAATATGAATATCACGATAACCTTAACAAAATAAAAGTGATAGTCTAGTAGTTTTTACCGGTTTTATAAGTTTAAATAGAGTACTGTTCAATAATAATAACATACCCATTTATGATTTTAAACGCTAATAAATAAATAGCACGATAATGATTTGAAAGGATTGTGTTTGTAAAAAAAACAATGTATCACTGTTATTATTATATATTTAGCACTAGACAAGTGTTGTGTGGGAACTTTGTTTAAATATGTATCGATTGATTGTTTATCGTACATCACTTAAATGGTGTTTCATTTAAGTCTAGTAATGTTATCAGTGGTAAGTAATAAACAAGACATTTTAAATTGATTGTATGAGAAAGAAAAACAATGTTGAATGTAACTGTATTCATATATGTATCAATCATCGTCACAAAGCAGCACAGACAGGCGCAGTGTGTGAACTTTGTTTTAAAATGTAGACTATATGTAATTAATAATTACACCCCAAAACACCATAAAAGCGAAAATGACCAGCTAATGATATGTTATATAGTAAGAAAGACAGATGTTTTAAATTGTATTTATTATAGTTAATCATTATATTAAAAGATTTTTTTTCTGAAGCACAGAGAGGCAAGAACAGTGAGGGGAGGATATAAATTCTATACATTCCCTGTTTATGATTTTGTTATGAATCAGAAGAAAATTTTCAACGATGAGAGAAGTGAGATAAGACCGCTGTCTTAATTATCCATAGACAGTATTCTCATATTTCTGTTATTATTTTGTTTCTGTTTTGAACAGCTCTGCAAGCTTACAGTGTGTATGACATATACATTTATTCTGAGCGATCCAACTGAAATAAAGTTAATGAATATTGTTAAGAGTATCCATACTAAATAATAATTCTTATCAATATATTTTTTTACTTATTGCAATCTAAATAGCGCGTGGGGACTATGTTTATGTATGTATAATAATTAATCAGTAAATTAAATTTTCAAACACCATTAAAGCGAAAAAAATAAGACCATTTATGATATTGTTAAAAAATCTGAACGAAATTTTCAATTAAAAGTAATATGACTGCTCTTTTCAATGTTTATAAATTGTATTTACATATTTCTTTTATAATTTTGTTATCTGTTATAATTTTGTCGTCTAGATATACAAATAAAGAAGTAGTTATTATGGTTCTGCAAACTACACTATTTGACTAAGTACAAGTTAACTGACTATTTATTTTCACTGGTTTCATTACGAATTAAAATATTTTAGTACCTTTTAGTAGATGATCACTTTTTGGGTGCTTTGAAAATTGAAAAACCACATGGAAAACAAATATTCCTGTGCCATATATTTTTATGTAATTAGTACCACTAAATAAGTATTTTCTTGTAATTTTTAATAGAATCAAAAGGTTAATAAGTAGAGTATAATACAAAAGTAAAAAAATATCAAATTATTCGTATTTCTTAAGACAAAATGGATCAAAAGTACTCACCTCGCGAGATATCCACATGTAAGTTGGTGCTTGTGCTTGGGGCACATTTGTAGTTACTCGGAAAGCGCACATTGCGTTGTAATAATATTGCATAATTAACTATTTGGAGTATATGCTTTCGTACATTTAGTATTTAGAGATTAAATTATTTAATCACGAGAAAACAGAAAAACAACGTTACGTTGTTAAAAACAATATAAAGAATAATATATAATGGTAGTGTTATTAGTTTTACGAGAATAGATGAGTAGCGATAAAATAATCGGTGCCTCGTTGGTATCGATACTTTGTTTCGATGTGAAGTTCTTTTTAAAAGATTGCTTGTGTTCCTATACTATGTTAGGACTAACACTTTCATTTGTTTTCCATACTTTTCATATGATTATAAAAGTATTCATATCATTTTATCGTAAGGTGGCAGAGAATATTCGAGTTATAACTTATATATAAATACTCCAGATATATAACTTATATATAATTATTCTGGTTGTAAATGTATTTATCTAGCAAGAGATTCTGTGTCTCCATTTTGTACCGTTAGTAGCGTAAGAGTTGACTATACGTAATGAATGACTGACAAATGTTTTTGATAATTCTGGCATTTCCATTGGTCATGTATTCCGATAGATGGCAGTATAACCTCTTCCTTATACGTCACACTTAAAATTCTCACACCGTTGACGATGTGAGATTTCTTCACCTCTTGATTATTGTTAATCCGAATGCCAAACGTAGCGATTAAGACAAACTCTCCCTACAACAGGAGAGTCCTATGATATTAACGGACTGACGACGAAGAATAGGGCTTAGATTCTCTTGCCAGGTCTTTGGGAGAAAAGTCACAAAAAATAAATTTCTGGCAACTGGTTTCCGTTTAAATAAATTGTTGTTCAGTATATTATGTTATGAAGAAAATTATTGGAATTGTAAATTATCTTAGTTTATCCATTTTGATCTAATTAATAAAAATATACTTAGCTAATATATCAGAAAGAAACGTTAATCTCTACACTTTTCTGACAAATTAACTTCCCTCGTTTCTAAGTGGCTCCACAATCATGGCAGAAAAAGTCAGAAAAAGAAAAAATATTAGCGGAAAAAGTCGTGGTCGTTATTATAAAAATTACTGGGATACCTAGGAAACCTAATATTTATATGGTACTGGTGTCGCGTACAATATCGATATTATATTTCGATAGCGTATTTTAATTTTTTATTAGTAGGATTTTTTATGTTTAGTTTCATGAAGACTAGCATGATGTTTTACGATATTAGCTAATAATTTTATAATTACTCAAAACCTTAAAACTATTACTTAAAATTAAAATTACTAAAAACCTTTTATATACTAAATACAGAAGTAAAATATTTTTTTTTAATTTTTTAATTTAAACTTCAAACAGGCTTCATCACACGAATTTTATTTTCATTCATACTTTGATCAGACCATGTTTATGAATATATTCAAATTTTAGTAAGATTTTATTATTACGTAAATCTCTAATAACTTTACTTGATCAATTTGAATAAACTTGGTGGCGTTCGAAAGGGTTTCATCAAACATAGATTTTTAATACTGTTTCGAAAACTTTGGAGAAATTTCAAAAGTAAAATTTTCAAAAAAATCTTATTTTGGAATTACTTTCAAAAATATACAATGATACAATTCCAAAATATAATCTGCTCTTAAACGTAAAGAAACAACGTCGATTGCTGCAAACCGCTTCAAAATCATCGATGACGAAAAATTTCCAAAAAAAGTGTTCTTTTCACATAACTTTTGAATTTTTAGTCTAATTTCTTTTAAAAACAAATTTTATTATTGTTCTTAAAATAATTCTTATAATATATAAAATAATTTCAAAATAGGTGTTTTTTTAATAACTTTTAAATTTCTGCTCGGATCGTTTTTGATGTAATGAGTTAACTATTAGTTTGTAAAAATATTTGTCGAGCCTTTTGAGATCGAATATATATCGATATATATTCGATATATATCGGATAGCGGGATGTTCCAGGGATGGTCTGCAGAGCCAACAGATTTTTTTATGTGGAATACCAATAATAACCATTACTACTTGTAGTGTTCACAAAAAGAATTGTCTCCTTTCATTTAGTTGTACATAATTATTACGTAATCTTTTGTTCTATCATACTGTGAAACATTTTGTCAACTTTTGCATTTGAGTTTGAATTTAGGTTTCTTTAAGTTATTGCCTCGACTGGCTTGTTTATCGTGTTCTTGTTACTAAAAATAAACAGAGAATGCTAGATCTAACCGCCACTCAAGTTACTTTAACTTGAGTGGCAGTTAGATCTAGAATTCTTTCATGAAACTAGGTACACCTAAAAATATATTATTGTTACGCGCTCAAATCGACGATACACTAGCGCCATCTAGTGTCAGGAACGAGAGTGAGGGGAGCATTGAGAAAATGACATCACAAATCACTCAACCGACAGCGCCTAGTCGAAACTCGAACGCTCGGTACCTTGCGCGTGTTTACTTGAACATTCTGGATATTTCTTTGCTAATTTAAATATATAGGCGCTGCAAGATGCGAGGGAGGTAGTGTTGATTTGGCGAAACAAGCGAAGCTTCGGAGCGGAATAAAGTGAATAAGTGTGTTTAATTATTAGTGTTTTTAAACTTTAATTTGTGTAAAGTAAATTAAAGTGTTAATTTAGGTAATTTTATCGGCAATTTTTATTGTCACGTACCTCAAGCTCGTAACATTATGTTAAAGTATGGAGACGCCTGAAAGTGAGATACGTTCAGTGAAACATCATTGGAAAAGAGGCAGATGGTGAAGCGACAATAATTCCGCATTATTCAAAATGGGTCACTAACAACGACACGACATGTAACTGAGATTTTGGAAAAAATTATAGTGCCATTTGCCCCTTTACAGGAAATATATTTGCTTTTTTGCATGATAATGCACGCCAACATATTGCAGCCATAGTAGTCGAATACCTTCGAGACGTTGAAATGAATGCAATGTCGGCGAGTTCGCTCAACTTAAACCTCAAAGAGCATGTATGGAATAAACTTTGAAGACAAATTAAGAAAGAAATCCTCCGTGAATTTGAAAGATCTTAAAGACAGGAAAAATAGAACATAATATCTCCAGTGTGCCAAAGAAACTGGAAGCACAAAGAACTTATTATACCTTATAGCGTTTAAAAAATAATAATAAAATGTTACGTACACGTACGTACGTTTGTTTGCTGTAGAATTTTTCTTTTTACTTAATTTGGTAATTGTTGTTATTTCATTGTTTGATTTTTTAATTGTTCCCGCCCAGAACGTTTGTCCATGTGGAATTTATGTATGTAAAACGCTTTCACAATACAGGACTTATACACACACGTTTCCACAATATATCCTATTATCAGGGACCATATTTCATGACGTTTATTTATCTTACGTCTCACATAAATAGAGATACGAAGCGATCGTTTTAAGTAATGCTGAAACCAAACCAAAACCATGCAAAGCGTTATAAGGACACTCACTTACTCACTCTTACATCTAAAATAATTTGAATGGTTACTTGAAATATCTACAGCACTTCGTTGTTCACTATCTTGTTCTTTGTTGGTCTGAGTTCTATGTACTTTTTGTATACATCATTTTATTTTATTTTATTTTATTATGGTGGAAAACTAACAGCTAAAAACATGAAGTAATAATGCAAAATTAGGTAGGTAGGTAAGTTTATACAGATATAAAACAGTAAACATATAACAAGTTGATTTAAAAAATAATAATAAAAAATAATAATAATAAATTATTATCGGGACCTAGTTAAAGAAATAATGAGAAAACATATTTTTTAGTTTACGAACACCGGTGTTAAACAAATCTAGACATAATTGTTGAGCCACATTATTAAAAGTTTTTCGTGCCTTTATTAATAATAAATTGTCAATAGACAGTTTTATTTAAAAGGGCGTGCAGAATATAGTTTTCTTAGACACACCGATGGTGTGAGCAGCTCTATTTTATAAAACAACTCTGGACAGTCAACTGTCATCATCATGCACGTGAATATCGTGAGTAACGTGGGTGGGAGGTGCCGGGTCAATATGTATGCCGACGACATGTGCCTGCTGTACTCATCTAAGAATATACAGAAACAATAGTTGTGTTGCAGGATGTGTTTAAAAATACCATAAAGCGGGCACACGGTAATGGAATTATCCTTAATCTTAAAAAACAATAGTAATGAAACTGTACTCGCCTCACTACATAGAAGCAAAGAGTACAGAAATAACAACACGCAAGCCTGTTTGCACATAGGGATGTTTTTTATGCCAGCTAAAAGTTGGAGTGTCGGTAAGTTTAACAGTCAGCAAGTTTAACATAGTAGATAACAATATGAACTGGAGGTCGCAGGTTCAAAGTGTGTGTACGTAGCTCAGGTAGGTACTAAGTTCTATACCTTGAAAAAACCGTTGAGTAGAAAAACGTTGCGTATTATTTATTTTGTTCTCGCTGAGTCACTGCGGAGTTACGGATTGAGTACGTATGGTCGTATACGAGTAGACTGTATAAAATCACTGCAAATTCACTTCAAGAAAATCAAATAAAATCAAAAATATTTTTTTCATGACTAAAAGTAAATATAAATAAGATCTTTCTAAATATTTTATGTACATTTGTGCTCCATAGTCTACCTATTTTAGATTTATAATATTAGGTCTTAACCTACGAAATTGCCGGGTTTTATGAAATAAGTTAGTATAATTTTTTTATCTATATTTTTATTGCTATTAATCAAAGTAATTACTCATGCAATCGACGCATCTTTGCTACTGCGATGGCATTTTATTGCTGCCCTTATATATTAATAGCAGTACAGACAATTCTTTTATTGTATTTTACTGTTTTCGAATAATATTAACTTATTAAGGCTTTCTAAGTAAAACCTAACAAAATACCTTATTGACTATATTGAATAAAAATCTGGAATGTGAATAAAAATATAATAAACTTTTTGTCATTACTAACGTATTTCCTGTACACGGCTCTTATTAGGTACTAGATTAGTTCTTTAATGATTCATCATTTTATGATCAATTTAAAGTACGAAAAATACACCTGTAATACTAGGAGTGTGAGTGTATGTCAATTCGTCCGATAACTCGTACTACAATATAATAAAGAAATAATAAGTTTTTCATACTCACAATATTTAAAAAATTTGGCTTGCATAGAAAAGATCTAAGTACAATATGTAAATTATCCCTTATAAGTTATTTAAGACATGTTCTATTTTACAGAGTTCACCGCAACATAATGAATTCACTCATCTCATTATTCATAAAGGTCTCATAAATCTCGTGTTGCTATCTCGTCCTTTGTATTACGTTTAGCAATACTTATGTACTGTTAAATTAAATTCAATTAAGTAATTAAATGAGGTTTGAATTAAAATGCGGTTGTTAAGGATTATGTAAGGTTAATGTTAGGGCTGAATCTGAATGAGAGGGTGAGAAATTGTGTGATAAGAGAAGAGTGTGGTTTGCAAGATGATGTTGTGACCAGGATTAAGAAAGGAATCTTCAGTGGTTTGGTTATGTAGAAAGAATGAATGAGGAAAGAGTGACAAAGCAAATATATGTTGAAGAGGTGAATAGCAGAGTCGGAAAGGGACGTCCTAGGCCAATATTTATCGAACAAATTAGAGATTTATTGAAAACGGGCCAAATTAGGAGTACCCTTAACCAACGAGCATGTATGCGTGGGTATATGGATGTGAAGGAGGCGAGAGAGGTGTGTCAGGATCGTGCCAAATGTAAGTCCGTAGTTTATGCCTACCCCTCTGGGTGACGGGCGTGAGTGTTTATGTATATGTAATTAAACCATAATAGGTGAAGTGACGACATGGTAAGAAATTCAAGAAGGCGACGGATGCAGATGGTTCAGAACCGTGCTTTGTGGCATCCTTGGGGGAGTTATATGTTCAGCGGTTGACTTGTGAAGGGATGTAACATATATGTATAGATAAGAACTATAGATATATGTTACATCTATCTAACTATACATATATGGTACTACCTATACTTAATGAAATGGATAACTAACTGTTGCATAGTTTGATGGGGCTTTAAAACATTAATATTTATTATTAATGATTTTAATTTACAGTTAAAAAACTACGTACTTTTTAATGTACAGAATAGAACAAGCGTGATAAAATCTCCTTAGAACTGTTACGTATGTATATTTATGATACAATTACAGTAGGTACAATACAGTTGCGTGCTCGTTAAGATATTTTGAACTCGTAGTAACGAACTTACAAGTATTCTTAAGTCGCAGGTTATGATACGATCAGTTTTTTATTAAATACCTAGGCTTTTGATCAAAAACCGGAAGAAGGCAAAGTTATTACTTAATCTTATCATCAACCTGAACAAACCAGGTTCTTGATTATAAACCTAGATTGATTTAGTTTTAAGATAAAATCAACCTAACCTAACTAAACCTTTTTTACATGGGGAAATGCCTACGCATACCCTTCTCGCGGGGGCAAGGATGGGTCATGTCGGGCTCGCACTGACTAAAACCACATAGTGTTCCATCTTCAGCGCATATTGGCATGGCAATGGGAACGGTTTCGCATACATCTGCAGCCTCACCAGCGCCGGCCGCTCCATGACAGAGAGGACTACTTCTCCCCCATATCCTTCTCAGGAACCTTTTTTTACATGGGGAAATGCCTACACATACCCGCCTCGCGGGGACAACGATGGATAAAGTCGGACTCGTACCGACTAAAACCCCATGATGTTCCACCTTCGTGGCATATTGGCAGAGCCTCGGGAACGGTTTCGCACACATCCGCGTCCCCACCAGCGCTGGCCGTCCCATGCCGGCCACTCCTCAGGAGAGGACCATTCCTCCCCCATCTCCTTCTCAGGTAAGGTACACCAGAACACATGGCACAACCTCCTTCGCGGCCTCCAATTTCACATGAGCAACAGACGCCCCCGTATCCGATGCGCGAAGGCCATGGTGTCAGAAAAAACGAGCACTCAGAATCACAAGCCTTCCTAACCCCTACTCTCCCACCAAGATTCAGCTGCGGAGGGTAGGGAGAGCAGCGCCTCGCAAAACCGACACTCCTCCATCACATCAATTAACGGCGCGGCCCCGTTAGAGTGGCGGAGTATAGGGCGAGTGGCGCATCGCCATATCAACACTCCTCTTCCTCCGCGACTCAACCTCGGCTGCAGCGGTAGGGGGTGAGGACACCCCTGTCGCTGCAGTCCACCAGTACACATCCGAAGTGGCCCCGCCAAGCCCACTCGGAGTGGCCACCTCGGACCGGCCCTTCACCTCGGACCAGCCATGTGGGTTCCTCTTTGTTCACCGCGGTTGACCAAGCCACGGCTACTAAGCCCCCCCGCCACGACAAGGCGGGAACCCGTTCGGGGGGGACCTAACCTAAACTAAGCTTGAATTTTATCATAAACCCTAAACAATTTATCGCATATCATCATCATATACCGGGTGATTTTTTTACCGTCTGGAAAAAAAAATTGGGTGTAACAGGTGAACAGAATAGAAGCCTAAACACTGATATTTTACAACGTTTTTGTTTTTAAATTAATGTATTATCAACTTGATCTATCAGTAAATACTACTAATTGGGTGATTTTTATTTGGTAGTTTTTAATTGATTTTTTATTTAGTTCAAAATCTTATTTTTATTTTTAGTACTTAAAGTTTATTTTAAACTAGTACTATTTATTAATAGATCATTTTCATAATATGTTAATGTAAAAGAAAAAAATTGTAAAATGTTATTGTCTAAGGGTTGTAGTATAGCAGTCGATATATTATGTATTAGACAGATAATGTACGTGTAGCGGCGCTGTCGTCACGCCACAAGCGAAATACACCGAAGCCTAAATCACGCTATCAACATTCCGAATCATAAACAGTATATATAGAACATCTTCGAACTATCACACGGAGCGTTGGCCGCTCCCCGGGCATAACAACTTGCCCGGCGGGAGATCTCCCTTTTCCTTTCACGGCCACAGTGATGACCCCGTACGAACACCGAGGGGGAAGACCCCGTACGAGCACCAAGAAGGAACACCCTGCGACGTACCACTATTACAGTGGTGACCACCCGACGTGATCTGAACAAACAACCAAACAACCTTCGGAAACTTCAAGCTTCATCATCGTCATAGAATACCCCACCCATTCGCTCCCGAGCAGATATCGTCTGCAGTCTTCATATCCTGCAAGCCATCTAGCTTCACAAGGTTCATCGCAGCACTGGAATAATAATGCTTCCTGTTCCTTCAAGCTACTCTCTGCGCTATACAGTGTTCGGCACGGCTCTGAGCCTTACTGCTCGCCTCTGCTTCACGGCACTCTCGCAGATTACTTGCCTTCTTCTCGACTCACCGTAGACTACAAGGCACTCTCCTGGCACTTGCACATTCGTCGACAACGAGACTGCATTATCGACCTCCGGTCTGAGCAGGGGGGTGATGTAGCGGCGCTGTCGTCGCGCCACAAGCGAAATACACCGAAGCCTAAATCACGCTATCAACATTCCGAATCATAAACAGTATATATAGAACATCTTCGAACTATCACACGGAGCGTTGGCCGCTCCCCGGGCATAACAACTTGCCCGGCGGGAGATCTCCCCTTTTCCTTTCACGGCCACATACGTATATAAATTAAAGTTTATATTAACTATCTGCAGCGCTGACAATTGATAAAATTTATAGTCAACCAAATCTAAGAAATACCTTTTGACGTTTCACATTAATCATTCAGTAATAACTTTGTACAAGTGTACTCATACGATTTAAAATAACCTTTTATGTAAATCCGAAGAATTATAAAGTTATCTTTATTTCTTTACAACGTGTATACTTTTTATCACTAATTTAAATCTTTCAAACAAAGAAAAATATTAAAAAATAACCAGTATCAACTTTTTTACTTGACGTCGTTTTAATGATATGTCGCTATGTACATTACTGTACCGTAGTGTTTGGATTATTAAAATTCATTGTTATGCGAATAATCGGCAAAAATATTCAAATAATCGGTAAAAGTATTCAAATAATCGATTAATCATTTTAATGTATTATTTGTTTAGTTTAATTTTTATTTTTAAAATTCCTTAAATTACATGAATTATGAATAAAACAAGTTAATTTTTTAATTTCTCAACGTAAATTTGTGTAGGGTAAAAAACTCATATACAAGGCCGCGCTGAAAAAACCACTACGTATTTTCAATATCCGCCATTTCGGAAGCTTAATGTGCGTTATATTGTGATTTTGTGTTTGTCTTTTTATTTTGTGACTCGAGCTTAACTTTTTTGACTGTTTCTTTTATATTCGTTGCAGCATATGCCCATGTCAAAAAGGATCATTACGTGCTAGAAAAAAAATTATTATAAGGGAGTTTGAAAGAGACATTAATTTTGACTGCATTATCGCTCAATACCTTTAGCTACCGTGGTTGCGAAGGTTCTGGACAGTTTGCTTGATCAGCAACTCAGCCAACACATTCACCTACATGAGGCTCAGTTTGGTTTTAGGCCGGGGCTTTCGACCGAAACTGCCATGCTGCAACTCAAGCATACTGTCCAATATTATACTATGCGAAAAACGCCGGTTTACGCGTGTTTCTTGGACCTGACGAAGGCATTTGACCTGGTTTCGTACAACGTTCTATGGAATAAACTTAACCAGGAAACTAGCACACCTAAAGAAGTAATTAACCTCTTCAAGTATTGGTATCACAACCAAGCTAACTGTGTGAAGTGGGCTGGCTCGTATTCGTCGGAGTACAGGTTGAAGTGCTGGGTGAGGCAGGGCGGCCTTAGCTGCCCTCAACTTTTTAACCTGTACATGAACGGTCTGATCGTGGAGCTCAGTGAGGCCGGAGTCGGCTGCTCAATTGACGGTCATTTTGTTAATAATATAAGCTATGCCGATGACATGGTTTTGCTGAGTTCTTCGATCAGGGCCCTCGAAACGCTAGTGGGCAGCTGTGAAAGGTACGCGGCGGCTCATGGTCTAAAATATAATTCTAATAAGAGTGCACTACTCGTGTTCAAGGCTGGAAATAGAAAACCTAAGTCTGTTCCTCATGTTTAGCTTGAAGGAGTGACACTGAGTAGTCACCAAATTCAGATATCTGGGACAATGGGTCGCCGAGGATCTTTCTGACGATTTAGATGTTGAATGGGAACGTAGAGCGTTGGCAGTGAGGTGTAATATGCTTGCCCGCAGGTTTGCTAGGTGTACGAATGAAGTTAAGATAACGTTATTCAAAGCTTACTGTCAGAAATTCTACACCTGCAGCCTGTGGACGAAGTGTACTCGCCGAATTCTCAATGCGCTACGTGTTTAGTACAACAATGGATTCAGGATGTTGTTGAGGCTGCCACGCTTTTGCAGCGCATCGCGTATGTTTTCTGAGGCAGGCGTGGACAGCTTTGCAGTAATATTACGCAAAAGAATAGCCTCCTTGATGCGTCGCGTACGAGACAGCACCAACGGCCTCCTACCTTCCATATATAGAAGGCAAGATTGCCCTGTGATGAGGTACTGGAACACAGTGCATATGGGTTCCAGGCCCATTATGTTTAATAAATAAATAATAATTTTTGTGTAGTAATAATTTATGTATTTTATGAATTTACTAACCCCTAGTTTTTAAGTTTACTAACAAAATGGGTGTATTTAACTAAATAATGAAATAAAATAAATAAATTATTGAAAAACAAATAATAATTAATCTAAACTACGGCAGCTCAACTAGTTGTACTGAAAGTGATTGAATAAATTTATTTTTAATCTAGTTTTAATCTTAATTTTTTATAACTGTGCCTCTAGAAATAAGCAGTAACAACAAATACGTAGAAACTGATAAATCTTGTGTTTTAAATTATCCGTTTTTAATTTACCCTGGTATTATTCAAACCAAACTGTAAATGATAACCAACTCTAAATAATCGATATCGATATTTTTAAGAATCGAATATTGTGCGTTCCTATTTTTTGTTTGGCATGCCTGGTGTATTAAGTCTGACAGCTGTCAAAAGGTATGTCTTAGATTTGGTTGACTATAAGTAACAAAAGAACTTTCACCATAAGATAAGTGGCTACTACAGTGCAAGAAACTACATGTTACATTGTCACTTCTGAGGGCTGAAATGGAACATTACACAGCTTACAATTATACTGGCTCCCAACACTCTTCAGAGCGGAACACAGATGTGCAAGCGCTGCTATTTTTCTTTTTTTTTATTTAACATAAAAAATTACACATTTAGTTAGTTTTACAGTCTGTCATACTACTCAGCAGTTTGTTGGCAGTAAAAATGCTCTCTTACTTTCTAACATGCAAAAATAAAGTAGAGAAAAAAAGAACTAGCTTAATACAATTATACTACCACTAATATGACAAACCAATAGTATTAAAATAACATTAATCAGTAATTTAAAGGGTAACAGCGTTTTCCATATATGCGTAAATTTTGCATGTACGCGTACACATATACATACATACATGCATACAATACACCTAATTATTACAGCTTACCTATGAAGTTGTACAATGAATCGTCATGATACATTTCATTTTTACTTTTTATTAGTATAAAGTTTTTTTAACTTATTTTTAAACTATTGTTTTGATTTATGCGTAAGGCATTATTGCGGCAAATTGTTATAAATTTTTGCTATTAAATGTTGGAACATTCTTTTACCATAATACGCATACGACGGCATATTTTATTTACAAAAAAGACTATTGCGCTGAGAATATACGGAAATTTAGGGAATGTCTTATGAATATATCTTGGTCTGATATATACTTACAGACTGATATAAATAACGCGTTTAATACATTTCATGAATTTCTATGTTTAATTTATAATTTATGTTTTCCACTTATTAGAATAATGATAAATAATAATAATACTACAAACAATTGGATAAGTCGAGGTTTAAAAAGAAGTTGTAAAACTAAAAGATTACTCCAATATAGATACTACAAGAATAAATCAGAATTAAATAAGAAAAGTTACATCACATATTCAAAGATTTTGAAAAAATGTATTCAAAGATCGAAAAGAAATTCTACTATAAAATTCATACACAAAAGCAAAAATAAATGTAAAGCTACATGGTCTGTGATAAAAAATGCAATCTCAAATTCAAACTTCGACCATGGCGTTACGGATTTAAAAATAAATAATGAACTGATTAAAAATCCTACTGACATAGCTTCGATTTTCAATAATTATTTTACTGATTTCCCTAATAATTTGACAATAATGAATAAACCAAACAGCTATACTAGTATTGAAAAATCACTACCTAACTCAATGTTTGTTAAGCCCATGACAGAAGAAGAGGTTAAAAAAAGAAATCCTATCTCTTAATAACACTAACTCGGAAGGATATGACGGTATTAATACGAAAATAATTAAGAAGTCTGTAAATGAATTAGTCTCTATTTTAACATATTTAATTAACTTATCATTTTCATGTGGTACTTTTCCAGAAACATTAAAATTGTCGATTGTAAAGCCATTATTTAAAAAGGGTAAGAGAAATGATATTACCAATTATCGTCCAATTACATTAATACCAATATTGTCAAAAATACTAGAAAAATGTATGTACAAAAGATTACTAGATTTTTGCAAGAAATTCAATTTAATAAAGAATGACCAATATGGCTTTCAGAAACAAAAATCTACAACATTAGCCACATTTAAGCTCATTAGTTCAATCTTAACAAAAATAAATAACAATTTTTTTAACCACAGCATTATTTCTTGATTTATCGAAAGCCTTCGATCTCGTTGCGCACAGCATACTATTACGAAAACTGGAAATGGTCGGTGTCAGAGGACTTCCACTAAAATGGATATCTTCCTATTTAGCTAACCGTAGACAATGTGTCGTAATAAAAAAGATTGTAGGAGAGGAAATGCGGTCCTTCTCATCTTCTTATAAAGAGAACAAACATGGCATTCCTCAAGGTAGCGTGCTGGGTCCAATGTTGTTTCTTCTTTATTTAAATGATATAACTCTAATCACCAGTCATAAATGTATTTTATTCGCGGACGATATTTCAATAATTGTAAGCACTAATAAGAAGCAAAACAATTCAATACGTAATCATGAAATCGACATTAACAACACAATTGATACAATTATTAAATGGCTAGACAAAAACAATTTAAAAATTAATCTTAATAAATCAACTTATATTCAATTTAATAAATCAAAACACACAAAATACAATTTTAATCTTAATATCGACAAATTAAACGAAGTAACACAAACTAAATTCCTAGGAGTAATAATCGATCAAGATTTAATGCACTTAATAAAGTAAAAAATGTTACAGACAAAAAAACTGCTGTTCTAACGTATCACGCTTACATAGAATCTTTACTACGTTATGGTGTTGTAATATGGGGCAATGGTACAGATAAACAGAGATTATTTACTGCGCAAAAGAAATGCATTAGAGCTATTGCTGGAATCGCACCGGATAAATCCTACAAACCAATATTTAGGAGCCTAGGTTTGTTGCCGCTACCATCTCTGTATATCTACGAAGTTTGTAATTTCGTACATAAACATAATAATCTGTTTACAAAGGCATGTGATATGAATATAAGACTAAAAAGAAATGCAAATAGACTTGTATTAGATGATGTACCGCGATCAAACAAATATAGTAAAAGCTGTTTAACCATGTGTATTCGAATCTATAATAAAATACCAAATGAAATCAAGTCGAATAATAATAATATATTTAAAAAAAATTATTGACTTATCTCAATGAAAATCAATTTTATGACATCAGAGAACTATTTGTTAAATGTAAATGATATATATTTTTTAATGAATTGTTTTGTATTATGATTAGAAAATTTCATTTGTGTATGTGCTATTTATGTAAATTTGCATGCTATCACAATCACATAGCAAACATGTTGTGCTTTAAGAATTGTATCATCCTTATCTGTCCATGTTTTATGCAAATAAATAAATAAATAATAATTAGCACATTTATATTGTAAAGTTATTACTTTATGCGGTCTGCGCGTATTCTTATTTATGGGGATACAACTACGCAATGCGTCACATAAGATTGTATAATACTTTTCACATGTCCCAAATGATATTTTAAATTGCTCATGTATCAGTATTAAATTACACTCCCGGAAGAGCTGCTCATAATAATCCCTAAATTTAATTTTACCATTTGGGTTTGCTAATATTTTCATAAATCTAATTTGAAACTGCTTTAATTTATCTAAATATGTTTTAAATGTCCTTCCATACGCTACTAATCCACATTGTAACGTTGACTCAACTAGTGCGTCATATACAACATATAGTACATTTTTGGTGTTACTTTATTCAATAAATAGAATTTACTTAAAATACCTCTTAATTTATTACATACCTGTTCTATATGGCTACTCCCGTTCATATTTCTATTTGATGTTAAGCCTAAGTATTTAAATTTTTTACAAATTCTATAAATGTGCATCACATTTAAACATATTGTCGTGTATACGTTGATAAGAGTGACCCACTATCCTGAATTTTTTTTGCATTCTTTATATTATGCGGTGATGACATATGTAGTCCTTTAGTTTTTGCTGTGTTAATAATAATTCCATTATCGTGAGACCATTTAGTTATGTTGTTAAAATCACTTTGCATGTTTTTCTCTATCTCATCTTGATTTTTGTCAGCATAAAGGACGCACATGTCATCCGCATACATAAAAACAGCACAGTGTTCAATTACGCATTTCAGCATAAATAAGTAAGAAGATGATATCGATCTAAACGGACTCCTAGGCAAAAAGGATTCGTAAAAACAAATTTCATCATCATCTTCTTCATCATCATCATCATTACAGCCCTTCACAAATCCACTGCTGATCATAGGCCTCCCCCAAGGAACGCCACAAAGCACGGTCCCGAGCCACCTACATCCATTGACTTCCGGCATATCTTATCAGGTCATTACTCCATCTAGTGGAGGACGCCCTACACTTTGCCTGCTGGTACGAGACCGTCACTCGAGAACCTTTCTTCCCCATCGGTGGGCACAGCTTACTAATCCGTTGAGCTATCCTATCTTACTCCTATCTACAGATGCATAGGTTTCGTACTCCTGTTCTGTACTCGGGTAGCCATCGTAGTCTTAATGTAAAACACTTCAGCACTTTGATATACCGAAAATCAACTTGGCATCGCTGAATGGAGTGCAGCACGGCGCAAACTTCGACGGAATCAAAGGCTTTCTCATAGTCTACATACGCAATGCAAAGTTGCAGATTGTACTCTTCGGTCTTCTGTATAATTTGCCAAAGGGTATTTTTGTGGTCTATAGTGCTAAAGCCTTATCTGTAACTGGCTTCTTCGGGAGGCTGGAAGTCACCGAGTCTGCGTGCGAGACAATTCGTAATGATTCTCAAAAACAGCACGTAGACGCGGCGCAGAAGGGCAATTGTAGTTCTTCAAGAGAGCGTTGTCGCCTTTCTTGAAGAATAAGACCACCGCACTTCTGCTCCACGCCTCCGGAGTAGTGCCACCAGGGTGGACGGAATTAAAGAGCTTTTGAAGGACTTTAATTATCGGTTGTCCACACGATTTCAAAAGTTCCGCTGTAGTTACAAAGAAGAAGAAGATAACTAAAAGAAACAAATTTAGAATTTAAAAATACTAGCCAGTTTAATTGGCACAGCCTAGTGTTATATAATAGTCTTAAGAGATGACACCACATCGGATCCTTCTATGTTTGAAGATAGCTGCTGGTGTTCATGGACTACGGCAGCCACTAACCATCAGATGGACTGTAAGTTCGTTCATTTCAGTTTTATAGAAAATACTAAACGGAGCATTATTTCTTAGATAACTGCATACACAAGAACGAGAGAGTTTCTGGCGATCGCTTGCGGCGTTCTGACCACCGACTGCTGGAGCGAGCGAAGCGCCGTACGCTGCGTATGACCCTCATCATAGTCACTGTGTTCGCTTTCTGCTGGCTGCCTTATGCCGTTATGACCATGTGGTAAATTTAAATAACATCTTTTTATGATTTTTTATGACGGCCCTGTGGCGCAGTGGCTTAGCAATGAGCTGCAGCGCTGGCATCCGCGGGTTCGGGTCAGGGTTTGTGGAGGTAACGTTTTTCCTAAACAAAATTAAAAACAAATCAGCCGTCACAGCTCATTTTTGAACATGTGTCTATTATAGCTGGGAGTGTTATTGTCGCAACTTTGCAATAACATTTCCAACTATAATATAGACACATGGATTTGCGATTCAGCATCAGACCAGAGATGCCGTGTTTTGTGAGTGGCCTGGTAATACCTTCAGCATTAATGAAATTGATAATTACTATTTGAAGTGCTCACTTACCACATGTATGGCGGTGAAGCAAAAATTATGAGGGAAACCTGAATGTCTGAGAAATTAAAAAAATATTTCTGAGACATGTGAAGTCCTCTAACATGTCTGGTGCAGCGCAGCGGACTAGTTGCTTCATAAACTTCTCAGAAAGAAGAGTAGAGAGGAGAAGAATAAGAGTTCTTAGAAGTTGGCTTTTAGGTTTTGTTAAAATTGATTGTGTTTTTACCCTTTGCAGTGGACTAAGAAACGTAACAATAACAACGTCATTCTAAATAAACACATTTAAAACTACACCCCTACTTGGCCACCCTTAGGGGTGGAGGTTTCTCTTTCACTCTCTCTCTCTTTCTCTCTCTATCTTTCTCTCTCTCTATCTCTCTCTCTCTCTCTACACATACATACAATATACAAAAAATACAGTAGGGTTGTAAAGTGTAAGCCTCTTACTTTGTTTTAGAGTAGGTTATAAATATCATTGGAGGGTAAAATTTGGTCTGGACAATATTTGTGGAGCCACACTTAAAACATTAACAATAATCATTACTTATATTTATGCAAATTCTACACATTGATTAAAACTACTTTTACGGATTTTATCGCGTTTAATTTTAAATGATTTTTTTTTAATTTATAATTAAACGCGATAAAATCCGTAAAAGTAGTTTAAAAAAAACATTAACAATGTTTTGTCTTTTTTTAATTCGTAAATTTATTATGTAAATAAAAATCTAAGGTACATGATAGACCGAAGTTCAGCATCACGCGTGTCGCCGCAACTTCAGGACATGTTGTTTGCGATGGCAGTCTCCAACTCCTGCATGAACGGCGTAGTTTACGGCTCCTACGCTCTACGCTCCAGTGAAACCGTTCAGGAGCTGTTGAAGAAAACATACTGTTGGGCAATTTCTTCTACAACGAACACAGGTTGTTTATTTACCTTATTTACATAGCTCTTTATATTTGATTTAAAATATGCTATAATTTATAGTGATAACTTAGTCAAAACACGTTACACTTTGAACCTTAATGAAATTCAAACTAAATGGCTAAATTAAAACATTCAATATTTAGTTTCTTTATTAACAGAAAATTAAATTTTTTTGATTTTAGCATGAAATTTTTAATATCTTGTATTTTATTGATAGTAAAACTAAATATTATTCAACAGAAGTTATTTCAAAATCGGTAACTGCAAGCAGACCCCATAAATATATTTTTCGCTTCAGGCAACACTGGACTGACTACACATAAAAACAAATTACGTAATGTCGGCGACCCTGAAATGAAATCGAACAAGGTAAGAACGTATAAATAAAAGTAATATGTATAATATTTACATTACTTTTATTTATAATAAGCGTAAGAGAATCCATCATATAATTTCATCATCCCACTAGTGTTTTATGAAGTAAGTATGAGAAATACCAAACTAACTGCCTCGTTAGTCTAGTGTTTGTAAACGCGGTTGCTGAACATGAAACCAGTTATTGGATTCTCTGACAAAAAATCTTCTGTAGCAGCTCGGTGTCAGTGAGTTGGCTGTGCTAGCAGGGCCTTCGTGCTTCAAAAAGCACGTAAAATTGTTGGTATTGCGCTTGTTCTCTCTCCGATTATGTCGGATAACCGTCCCATTGAACAAACAGATTGAGGAAATAGAGAGTGCACCTGTGCTTGCACATATACACTCGGTCACTATATTCCTATCCAGCGCAGATGGCTAAACTCCGCTAAGACTGGCAGCCGAGACCGAAATTCGGTCTGGAAGATATTAAGGAAAACACTTAAAAAAATCTCATGGCTTCTGTTACATAATGGTATAGCAATTTATTTTATAGGATAGGGTGACAAACGAGCACACAGTCCACCTGATCGTAAGTGGTTGCTGCGGCCAAAGGCATCCACGTTTATCCTCGATTACAAATCAAAATGCAGATGCGTTGTCACCTCTGAGAACTAATATGGAGTGCCTCGTTTCCAGTAAAAAGGGTCTCCGGTTCTCTACACTCACCATACAAAACACATCAGCGTTAAGCTGCTATTTCAAATTCTTTTATTTATAATCATCTTTCATATATACTTTATTAATTTCTTTTCAATGACGCATTTTGTGTGTCTACTAACAAAGCTCTTCTCCGATTTACAACCTCATCTGCACTCTGCATGTGAACAAATGAAAGTATTTTCTTGATTTCTTTGTCAGCCTGCAATAGTCCAAACAGTATTTGATAGGGGCCTCTTCCGTTGTAATAATGATTTGTCTTAATCGTCACGGTTTCCAGGCGGATTGACGATCACACTATCAAACATCTCGCAGCTGCGCGGCAGCCAGTCGCCAGTCTGAGTGCTTTACATCTTATGTTCCGTCTATCCATGGGGGATTATTAATATGGCAACATACTTATGGGGAGATTTTGCCATAGTAAGTGGGTTGGCAACGGCAGTTTATATTATTTTGAGTTGTTATCAGGAAGATGCTGCTGCTTATCTTCTGTTTCATCTTCTCTTTGTCGCCTCTTACGATACTTTTGAGACGATGTAGACTACCCCATGTAGTGGGTTTTATTCTACCGCTACTCTACGGTTACCAACTTCCGTAATCTTACGTTAACGAGACAGTTATTCTGCCATCGACCGGATGTCACAAGATTCCTTTTGCATATTCGCATTCCACCCATTATCGCCATTTACGCGGACTTACGCCGATTACGGCCGTCGCCGACCTGGGACGTACTACGATCGCAGTGCGGCGCGTGTCGAAAAACCTTTTTACATGTAGAAATGCATTTTATATTGGCCCTAGGTGTGACAACGTATTTGCATTTTAATTCTTAACCGAAGATAAGTTGGATCTTTTATCATCAGGGGGATTGTGAGCTCGTTTGTCATATTTACTTCTATAAACAATTATAAATCTGTTTCTATGCTTTGAACCTTCATCCCAAACGTACAAGGTAAAACTAGGCTACTATAATATTAATATTATGTTTTAGCTAATTTTTCTTTAAAACCTTCTTAAATATAATTTTTGACGATAGCAATTACTGCCAGATATGTACAGGTAACTTAGCTACAGAAAGTCAATAATGCCACACAGGAACATATGCACGCACGCACCAACACAAGCATGTTATGACGATCTTGATAAAATTATTTAATATATTTATACATATTTTGATTATGAATATCTGAATAGTAAATACTTCTTGAAATAGTATGTGCTTGGAAATATGAGCATTACATGACATACATACTAAATTAAATCGAATGTATTTTTATATTAATTGAAATAAAAATTATAATTAAATCCCAGGGAAAAACTTAGACGTTCGGGTTCCCGTTTTTTCTAAGAGCATGTTATTGAATTAGATTCTTAGTCGGATAATCGGCTATATTTTTATCATTTCCTGCTAATAAGCAAAAACGTTTCAATAAGTAAGTTTTCAACTACATTATTATTCTTTAAATAAAAATAAAATAAATATATGAAGACAGAATTTATGCACTAAAAAGACAACATACTTGATGATGATGAACAATAGTAATAGTTATTGTTGATCGCATTCCTGAGCAGAGCGTCAACCCGCGGACGCGCTTGGGCGTGCGTTTTGCGGAGACGCCGCTAGTGGAGGCGCAGAGGGCAAACGAGTCGCGTGCGGGGCACGCGCGCGCCTCACGGCCGCCGCCGCGCCTACGTTGCGCACCGCACGAGCGACAGCGCGCACTCCTCCAGTGCCGCGCGGCGAGTGAGCCGCTTGTCTAGACCCACACAAGTCGGGTGCGGGCCGCGCGCGCGCCTCACGGCCGCCGCCGCGCCTGCGCTGCGCACCGCACGAGCGGCAACGCGTGCTCCTCCAGTGCCGCGCGGCAAGCGAACGGCTTGTCTAGACTGTAGCGGTGCCGTCGTCGCCGCCACAAGCGAAAACACACCGAAGCCTAAATCACGCTATCAACATTCCGAATCATAAACAGTATATATAGAACATCTCCGAACTATCACATGGAGTGTTGGTCGCTCCCCGGGCAGAACACCTTGCCCGGCGGGAGATCTCCCCTTTTACTTCCACGGCCACAAGACCTACACGTGTTCCACCATCAGTGTATATGGATAGTGTGGTTTTACTTATTTTATAGAATAAATGTAGAGAGAAGCACATAAGCTTACCATGCGGTGGACTGTGGGTTAGTTCGTCTTTCTAAAAGAAAATTAATGTCATTGTCAGTGTATTTTTCTAATTCTTATAATCTGTGTGAAAAATGAACTGATGTGGAAATGAGGACGCTGGAGTGTTGATGTATCGTTTTTCAGACTATTTTGTTAATAAATGGTTGTAAAAGATAAGTTTTAAGATTTTGATTTTTGATACTCCTAAATAATATATATGAACTACGAAAACTGAACTCAGTTTATACTAGATGACTATTTTTATCGTTTGAAAAAAAATAGGATGTAACATGTGAACGGAGTAAAATATATATTGAGTATATCACAAACTCAAGGTTTTTGTGTTAGGAAGAGTTTACATTAAATTCATTCCACATAATTTTTCTCCAAATTTATTGGGACTACTCCTAAATATAATATATAAATAACCTATTTATAATAATAAAAAAATACGTGTGGCACTCGTGGACTGCCGCGGTAAAGCTATTGCATAATATTTTTGTCAACTTATGCAATTATAATTATTTATTTATGTAGTATTTTTTATTTGTTTTTTTCTTTGATATTAATTCAAGTTACAGCAGCTATTCTATTCTACACGCATACGTCTAGTCACACGCACACAAACACCGAGCCGAAGTCTGCCGAACTGAAGCGACGTTACGGCGCCTCTACACGTTGGCCAACACAGTGGCGAATGTAGTGGCCAATAGCATTGGCGAACATGTAGACGGGGTGTTTGGGCTTCATTGGTATGTATTGGAACGATGGCCCACAAGTTGGCGCGAGATCCATGTGGTGTCGGTTTTTTACAAAAGATCAAAGGATTGTTGGCAGAGTTTGGTCGCCACGTCCACACGTTGGGCGCGAGTTTAGTTTGCTATAAGCTCCCAGAGTGATTACACGCATCTGATTAAAATTTTATATTCACGCTTTGTAGGATGGATGGCCCAATTACCAGCCTTTTAGTGCCAATTTCAACTTTAAACATTCCTACTACTTTAATTAGCACGATTCAATTATTTTTAAACATTTGTTTTAATCGATAAGCTATTTATAAAAAAAATGAACATTTATTTACAATCAGATTATTACGAGAACAATTTTAAAATGAAAAAAAAAATGAAACACGTCGTTTATACGTGGTAGAACCATGCAGTTATATTAGAAGTATAGTTGTAGCACGAATGGGTCGGTTCGACCGGGGAAGGACCACGCTCTCACAGAATATCAATGTAAAATAGTAGCTTAATGATTGTGTGTTTCGTATAGTGAGTGTAGAGAACCAGAGACACTTTTTAAATGAAACGAGGCATTTCATCTTAGTCCTCACGGGTGACAACGCATATGCATGTTGATTCGTAATCGAGGATAGATGTAGATGTCTGTGGGCCACAGCAACCACTTACCATCAGGTGAACTGTGTGCTCGTTTGTCACCCTATCCTATATAAAAAAGCGTCGATTTCTTATAATTTAATCGTGCAAGTTTTCGAATCATCATCATCATTACAGCTCTTCACAAGTCCACTACTGAACATCTTCCTCCAAAGCAAGCCGCAAAGCATGGTCCTGAGCCACTTTCCTTGTCATGAGTTTTTCATTTATGTTCTAAGTTATAATTAGTACCTATTATTAAGTCAGTGTTAATTATATTTATTGCTATTGTTTTCAAAAAATAATTAAATTACCAATAAATTATAAGGTGTTTTTATATACATGTTTTTTATATACAAATTTCTGATAGAAAAGCAAGTACATGTTTTGCTAAACTTTAAAAACAAAACCCAATTTTAAAACATAGACTTCGATTCTAACTCCTTTAACTTTAAAATAAGTTTAGTTCTAATTAATGGTATTTATTCCAGTTTCTGATGCATGTAAAGAATAAATAAAGCTAATCGTATAACTATTTACAGCCCATTAATATTCACTATTCTCTTATAATTATTTTATAAAAACGTTACCCCCCACACTTGGATTTTCTCCTGTATCGCGGAGGCAACTTACAAACATAAATTGCATAAGGACACACATCCAGACCCGAAACAATTATTTGTAGGATATACAAATACTTGTACTGTGCGGGATTCAAACCCGCGACTCCTGGCACAGTCACTCATTGCCAAGCCACTGCGCCACGGAGCCGTCGTCTAAAATAAAATAAATTCGTCCGCACATAAACGACGTTAGACAATGCACGGCCTTCAAGCCACACCTCCGTGCCCGTCGGAGTGGGGAGCGTGAGGTTTTTTTTCGTTACGGAATTTCTGGATTCGGTCCCCGCGCTCAAGGCCCGCGATAGAAGCTATGCAATAGCTTAAAAAACAATCATTAAAATCATTTCGTTTAGCGCGTAAAATAAATAAAAATAGTCAAATAAATGATCACTGCCGGATGCTGATCCGCTTTCGCATGAATACTTGCACCGTTTGTTTAATACTGCTTACTGCTTAATCTCTCCGCTCCATTTTACTTGAGAGAACGCTTTGAATTCATCTCATACTATCGCGATCATCTAAGTTCCAGTAATAATTTTTCGCTTCGTACAACGGAACATTCAATCTTCCTACTGCAATAAACAGTTGTACGTTTGCACTATTCCTTTTCCTTTTCCTTTAAAAATCTACTCTAAGCTTATTACTTGGAACTCTAATACTACGGTTTCTTTACTCATGTGCTAATACTTCTCGTCTTTTCTTGTATTTATTATACTTATCCTCAACTGTCATCGTGTGTTTTATTTTAATTTAATTTTTATACGTACAATAAGAGTAGAATATAATTTTTTTATATGATAGGGTGACAAACGAGCACACAGTCCACCTGATGGTAAGTGGTTGCTGTGGCCCATAGACGTCTACATCTATCCTCGATTACGATACGAATCAAAATGCAGATGCGTTGTCACCCGTTAGAAATACGAGTAAGATGGAATGCCTCGTTTCCAGTAAAAAGGGTCTCCGGTTCTCTATACTCACCATACGAAACACAGCAGCATTAAGCTACTATTTGACGCTTGTATTCTGTGAGAGCATGGTCCTTCGCCGGTTGAGCCTACCTATTTGTGCTACAACTATACTACTAATATACTATGTAATATATTGACGGTTCCGTGGCGCAGTGGCTTAGCAATGAGTTACAGCGCTAAGGGCCGCGGGTTCGAATCCCGCAGGGAACAATTATTTGTATTCTTGTAGGCCATACAGGTATTTGTATGACCTACAAGTAATTGTTCCGGGTCTGGATGTTTTTCCTTGTGAAATTTATGTATGTAAACTGCCCCCACGATACAAGAGAAAATCAAAACCAAAATAGCCGATTTTTTTAAAATCAGCCATAATGCCCCATGAAAAATCACATAAGCCATTATGTTATGGGATTGACTGAAATAAACTAATCTAGCTTTCAGGAAACTAGTGAAAGTTCTGATATTTTTCACAGTGTAAGATTAGTCCGCTTGATAGGTTAGTTGTATGGAGGCCCCACTGAAGCTTTGTATTGAGAGTGATCCTAAGAAAAGGCAGTGGATTCAACAGGGCTCAGTTCTTCTCTATTGAAAAACACATTAGTAGTTAGATTTTTAGCATTTGATGTAGTTAACTTAATACATTTAGTTTTGTTGCCGTTTAAATGTAGATTATTATCGTAAGTTACATTGAGTTTAAATTAAATAAATTAATGCACTAATTTTGATATAGCATTATTCACTTCATTACTTTTAAATGATTGACGTTTAAGTTTTAAATTCAAGGAAATATCATCAGCAAATAATATTATATATTACGATTATACAAGGGAAGGTAAGTCATTAATATGGACTAAAATAGGATTGAGATTTCGAGTATTGAGCCTTGAGGAACACCTATTAGTACAGGTGACCCGGAAAAACTTTTAACATTGATAATAACTTTCTGCTTTCTATTACTTAAATATGAAATAATAAGTTTAAGCGCTGTGTTCTTGACTCCACAGCACTGTAGCTTCCTGATTAATATGTCATGGTGAACATAGTCGAAGACCTTGAAAAGATTTCCCTGTATTCTCAATGAACAAAAAATAGGTTTAATAAGCTCATCTATGGCGTCAGTTGTCGAGCAAAACTTTGTAAAACCAAATTGATTTATATGAAGAAATTTATTTATATTAAAAAAACTTTAATCTGGCCTAAATTTTTTTTTAATTTTTTACTTAATGTTGGTAGTACCTACAGAAATTGATCTAAAATTGACGGTCTAATGCGTAGTGCGTGGTTTAATAAGCTCATCTATGGCGTCAGTTGTCGAGCAAAACTTTGTAAAACCAAATTTATTTATATTAATAAATTTATTTATATTAAAAAAAAAAACTATAATTTGACCTAAATTTTTTTTTAATTTTTTACTTAATGTTGGTAGTACAGAAATTGATCTAAAATTGACGGTCTAATGCACTACCGGTTTTGTATAATTTATGTATACCTTACTATGTAAAAAGATTGTCTCAAAGAAATCGCTTCCAGAGCGATAAGACCCTCTAAGTGTATCTTTATAATTTATTTAACTTTGTTTTTGTTTTGATGTGTATTAGTGTACAATAAGGAATCTATTAATAGACTGCTTTATTAAATATGTGAAATTTCCCAGCAAACAGAGTTATTATAATACTAAGCATTAATAACATCATCAATTACAAATTCAAGCGTTGTTTCCAAGTACACGACAGTGAAGGAAAATATCATGACACAACTTGCAAGTTTGGGAAATCTAATTTTTATACGTCGTAGGACCTAGCTGCAGCGGTACTAACGTTGTTGCACCTCTCGAACTAGGAAGAACCTTGCTTCCAAAGAATGCTAACATAAAAATATCAGTATAATGCTGTTGAATTTGTATAGTGAGCATGAAGAATGGGAGACAATTTTGTCTGCTAATAAAGCATTCCATTTAGTTTATTATAGGTGACAAACGAACTCGCATCTCACCTGATTGTTAATGGCCGACAAATGCAGCTAACTTAAAACGAACAAGCTTACATATGTTTTATTACCTCTGAGGACTAAAGTGGAATGCCCAACTGCTTGTAATGATACTGACTCACTATACCCTTCAGATCAGAGTATAGAAGTGCAAGCGCTGCTGTTCAGCGACAGAAATAGACAAAAGGGCGGTGCCTGCCCAGATGGACACCCAAATAGAAAAGAGTTCTACCAACTTCTAAACAACAAACGCAAATGCTTTGTGCCAAAATAAAGTATTTCCTTCTTTCTTTCTTTGCTAAAGCAGAGAGGTTCTATAATAAATCAAACGAACTCATTTATGTACTATACTACATCGTCGTCGACCGTTCTTTCTGATCGGCTCGATTTACTGGCATTCCGTAGGGGTGTTGCATCCCTTTTCGTTATCTATCGTTCGGATTAGTTTCAACTGCAACTCGGCCGCCGACGACGCAAGAATAACTTGATCATCGGCGTACAAAAGGCATTTGACGGTTAACTCACCCATTCCTAATCCGCATTCTTCAACTTTCAAATTTTGCAAACAACTGTCCATAAATGGGTTGAACAGCCACGGGGAAGCCACACAGCCCTATCTGACACCTTTATGGATGTCAAACCAGTCTGAGTAGACCCCGTTGATCCTAACACAAGCACTAGAGTCCCTATAAATAGACTCCAATGCCTGTATCAAGCCAGCGCTCAACCCAAATGAGTTCAGTGTTTACCATAGCACATGCCTATCCACTCTGTCGTAGGCCTTTTCCAAGTCCATGAACGCACAAAAAACCTTTTGGTTTTTGGCCAAAAACTTCTCCGCGTTCATGCGCATGGAAAAGACTAGATCTGTACATCCCATTCCCTTTCTAAATCCCGCTTGCACATCCCAAATTTTTCCATCAGTTTCTTTCATAACCCTTTCAATCACTACCTTAGCATACAGTTTTCCCACAATGCTAAGAAGGCTGATGCCACGGTAGTTTTTACAGTCCTGCTGCAACCCTTTTCCTTTATATACTGGGACTATCACGGCTTTACACCAGTCTACCGGTACCCGCTTCAGTTCCCAGCATAAATTAAACAAGGTGTGCAGCAGGCCTGCCACCACTTCCTCTCCAGCCCTTAGCATTTCGAGTGAAACTCTATCATATCGTGCAGCCTTACCTGCTTTCATGCTTTTCATTGCTTTCATTATTTCATCTATACTTATCCCGCTACCTCTTTCCTCTTCATTTAGTTCACACGTTGTCTCCTCACTCATAAACACGCTTTCAAAATATTCCTTCCATCTCTTTAAACTCAAAACTTCATAATTCAGAATATAGCCATTCTCGCCTCTTATATCATTCATTATAGGCTGTTTTGTATACCCTGGCAGTTCTTACAAGTTTCCAGAACATTTTTATATTTGCCTGGAAGTTATTCGATATTCTTCTATCATTCTTATCCGTTCTTTCTTGCTTTTTCCTTTCAACTACTTCTTTTACTCTCTTATTTCGACGTTTAAACGGCCTTTTTTCTTTCAATCTCATCATTCGTACCGCTAGAATTACCAGCCTTTGTTGCTAGTAAATCTAGCCATGCTCTCTTCTTTGCTTCAACTTACATATGTATCTCATCATCTCACCATAACGTATTATTTTTCCTTTCATTCTCTCTCTTACTAACACCACATACTTCGGTAGCTGCATCCACTAAACCTTTCTTTACATTTTGCCATACATTCTCCAAGTCTAACTCCTTCATACATAATTCATCCAAACCACTTATATTTTCTTTCAGTCTACATTTGAACTTATTTTTCTCACCTTCATCTTGTAACCTTTCTGTTCTAATACGCTGTAACGCAGTGATAGACACAGATGACCGATGGCGCCTGAATAGACCATTAATTCGGCATAAAACCAAATAATGATCCGTTCCTACGTTAGAACCCCGGTAAACCCTTGTATCTACCACTGCGCCCCTCAATCTTTCATCCACAATTATAAAATCTATCATGCTTCTATCGCCACCTCTTTCCCAAGTATACATGTGAATCCTCTTGTGGCGAAAGCAAGTGTTCGTCACAAAAAGATTCTTTTCCATACATACGGTGAGGCGAATTTAACCATTCTCATTTATACTTTCATCACGAAACGTTTCCAATATCCTTTCATAACCAAGCCTCCTCACCCCAACGCTTCCATTAAAATCTCCTAGCATAATAACATTTTCATTTCCCTTACATTTCATTAAAACAATCCTTACCATTTCCCAAAACTGCTCTCAGATATAAGTGGGCTTAGACATGTCTGGGGCGTAGACCCTAACACAAACAACTTCTTTAAGCCCACTTTCATTCGTATTCATAGCAGTCTTGGGCTTTCACATTCATACTCTTTCACACATTGGCCCATTCTTTCTGAAAGGATGATACCTACTCCCTGGCATGCCCGCTCGATCTCCTCTACACCAGACCAGTAGGCGGTGTACATGCCATGAGTAGTGACATCCTTCCCCTTCCTTTTCGTCTCATTTACACATAACACATCTATTCCTCTATCATACATCATATCGCATACTTCCTCCATTTCATCATTAATTGCTCCACATACGTTCAAAGTAGCCAGACGGGCCTCTGCAATCCACTTTTCGCCCCTCCGGGAGACAGAACGTGACACTATAATTAATACATCCTATATTTTTTTTAAATAAAAAAGACAGTAGTTAGTAAAATACTTTATTTTTATTTTTATAAATGTACCTTCTACCTAATAATTTACATTTGATTTTTAATTTTGATTTTGATAAAATTATTTTTTTAGCTCTTGATAGACTAAAGACAAATGTAACATACAGCTTTTATAATATTTTGATCCAGTTAAAATGAGATAAAGCAATCTTTTTTTTTCTTAATTTTTTCCTTTTAGGTGACACTTCCTGCTATAATAATAGAACGCTAAATTTAAAACAAGTAAATAATATATTTTAAAAGTCAGAATAGAATTTATTCTTTTCATCAAAATTAAATAAGCGTTGTGAGGAGTGCACTTTTGGACTTTCCAAACTTTTTTATTTGATTCATTCGTTTATTACAGCCTGTCAAAGTCCGCTGCAGAACATAGACCTCCCCACAGAATGCGTCAAAAGGTGCCCGCCATATTTGCCACGCTTGCTATTAGGAAGACGCTGCCACTCATTTCCTGGTTTGTTTCTCTCTGTTTTATTCATTGACTGCAATGCAAACGGCGCGTTGTATTCTTCCTTATTTTATGTCTTTTCACAACCATTGCTAATTTTTATACAACTTACAAGCAATATGCCTTGAATCTAGTTATCTCAATGTAAATGCCGGAACAGTAATAGGTCTATGTTTATAAAATAGCGCCTATTAATTTTAAATTGTAGTTACAATAAGTGCGAAGATCCTCTTAAATTAAAAAGTACAGTAACAACCTGTATATTTTTTTATAGAATAACTGTATATGCCAATTGCACATACAGTCAATCTGATGGTAAGTAGATACATAGACATTTACATCAATCCTCGGTTAAGAGTCAAAATGCAGATGTATTGAAAACCCTGTCGCGGGTTTGTGCACAAATACCTGAGGACTAAAATGGAATGTCCCATTTCCAGTAAAAAGGGTATGTCCTTTGCTGGGCAAAGGTTTCTTCAAATATTTGAGAGGAATATTTCGGAGTAGGGAAGAGTCTACCGCACTGCGCTACTGCGTGTTGATAGATTTAATTTATGTGGTTTCAGTTTAATAATGTGTATTACTTCGAAATGTTCAAAATGTTCCCTAGCAACCAAGCGCGTTGTACGTTAAATGTTCTATGAACAACTTTGTTGCTTTCGGAAAACATCGAACTCGAGTTAAATAAGCTATTACGACTCTCCTTAGGTTATTAATCTAACAGTTAAATAATATATAATCTTTACGCTACTGATTATGGAAACACTGTTCATCCGATTTAAAAAGCTCTATATCCATGGATTCGAACGAAATTTTATTTTACAACCTTAACAACCTTTCACAATTAAACTGCTGAATCCGCCCCCATGGAATCCCCCAAAAAGCACGGACCTGAGCCACTTGCATCCTTCGTCATCCTGCATGTCTTACCAGGTCGTCACTTCACCTAGTAGGGGGCCACCCTAAACTTCCCTTACCGGTACCTGATTGCCACTCGAGAACTTTCTTCCCCATTGGTTGTCAGTTATTCGGGTTATATTGCCGGTCCATTGCCACTTCAGCTTTCTAATCCGTTGGACGTAATATTAATTACCCTGTTTCTACTGCGGATATCATCATTTCCAAGTCTATCACGCAGAGGATCCCCTAACCCTCCCCATAGCTCACTGAATGATCTTGAGCTTCTTCACACGGTTGTCAGTGAAGAACCACATCTCAAATCTATATGTTATCACTGGCAACAACTACTGATTTTACTGGTTAACACACTACTTGCTCGACGGTGAGGGAAAACATCGAAAACAACCTGCATGCCTGAGAAATAAGAAAAAAAGAAATATTTTGAAGACATGTGAAGTTCGCCAACATACGAGTACATTGGGGCAGCGCGGCTAACTTTTCCTTGCCCAAGAAAACCCTCTTAGAGATGAGAGGAGGCCTGTGCCCAGCAGTGCGACGTATATAGGCTGTTACTTTTTTATACTTGAAATATATTTTTTCTAATTTTCTTTTTTTATTCTTATTTTTCTTCATTCACTCGTAATACCAGTGATCTGACGTCTAGCAATTAAGAAAATGCTGCCCGTCGTCGGTTTTGGTATTTTACGTCTACTACGCTCACAACACGGTATATACCGTCACCTATCGGAAGCTACAATATTCTTCTTACGACACCCCCGTAGTGAGGTAATGGACTCACCAATTTATTTTAAAACTGTAATTAATTCTTATAAAGCGTTCTGTGTTTATTTAAATTATGCTTTTATATGCAGAAATCACTGAAGTTTCTGATTTCTAATGCATAACAAAATAAAAGATTTTTTTTTGCATTTCCTTCAAAACATTACTTTTTTATAGACAATTAAGAGGCCGGTCAGTATACCCCAAGGATACATTCCGGAAAGTAGGATCCAAGGTGAGCGGGCTCCTTTATTTTGGTGAAAAGACTCGCTTGTGTTTTGGAAGCGTTGAATCTCACAAGATTGGCATCGCCCCATTCGGAGACTGCCTGTAGGGTGAGATTCACACGCTCAATCATAACCTCTCTTTCGGACTGCATTTAATCCCGACTGGCCCGAGTACTTGGTTGGTATGTCTCCACAACTGTGCTATCGTCTGCATACCTATAGATACCGGACATAAATGAGTGAAGACTTAGTTTATTACTTAGGTATTTCTGGTGAAAGAATTTCGAATTTTTTATCGAAATAAATCTAAACACCTTAAATTTGCTTACTCCAAAGAGATTTAAACTTAAATGTCTTTGGCTTGCTCTAAAGATTCAAAACACGTTTTTCTTTTATATTAGGTACCCAAAAATGTCAAAAGTAACATTGTTCCACTCTTATAATTAAAGTTTGTAATCCAAAAAGGTCTCAGTTTTTATAATATAAAGTAATTGTCAAATGATTACTACTTAGGTTCTTTCCTATTTTCTCGCATTACTAAGTTTTTTTTTTTTTAATTTTTTATCGAATGAATAACAATTTAGTAACTATGTAGAAAGAAGGATATAATTTTTTGTCAGAAATAACCTAAAATATACTTAATAAAATTAAAGAAATTTAATAAGCAAAAATAACACAGATGTCTCTTTTAATTTTATATTTTCTTATTATAACTCTTTTTTAATGAGTTGTTGTTGTAGCTGGCAGAGTGCAGCTTATAAAATTAAAATTAGGTCCATTGATAAATTCAAAAAAAAAAAACTAATTTACTCTCTTTAAAACACCTAAATGGATGCATGGGCACAACAACCTGAAATGTGATCAACAACTGGGTTAATCAATTAAGTGAAATTTATTGAAACTGTATTTAAAACGTTCATTGGTTCGATTTGTTGCGTATCCATTGAAATTTTTCCTTTATACTATGAAGTCAGCATAGATCGAGTCGCCTAGATCGGAGAAGGATCACGATTTCACTGAATACCAGCGTAAAATAGCAGCTTAATGCTGCTGTGTTTCGTAAAGTGAGTGCAGAAAACCGGAAATCCTTTTTAATTGTGACGTACTTTTTACTTCTAACTTAGTTCTATATGATGACAACGCGTCTGCGTTTTGATTCTTGATCGAGGATAAAATAAATGTAGATGTCTATGGGCCATAGCATCCACTTACTGTCAATTGGATGTTACCATTGTTTAATCAACTCAAAACTTGTGTTTGCGCATAGTAGCAATACATCCTCTAATGTGTTTCAGTTTTAAAGGCATGAGTGCCAGTACAATTGCGGTATCTATTATAGTACGGATTCCGTCTTAGTATTTTTTAAAGTTGATTTCGATTGTTCATATATTACAGGAATCCTCAGCATTAGACCATTAGCTTGTTTTTCACTTTAATTAAAGTTTAATAAATAATTAATAATAAAAGTTATTTGAAAAGACATAAAATGACTATTGTATAAATAAAATAGTTTTATTTTTTCCATTTTTATCTTTAGCCAGGTAATAATTTATCGGAGGAATAATATTTATGGATGCAGGTGCCTTGTGACATTGCTTCTCTCTCTCTCTCTCTCTCTCTCATTTCGATGGGACGGCAAACCGAAACATTACTCAACTTCAACCTTTGATTATATACCTGACCTCAACAAAGAACTGAACACAAAGAATGACGAAGATGGAGGTATACTATGCTTAAAGATTTATAAGTGTATGTTTATATTTTTATGTTGGAGCCCGTGATAAGTTAGGTTTATTAAACCCATGTCTCTGACGTTTACTGAAAATCAGCGTTAGAGTTGCCGCTATGTGGTTAGTACTACAACATTTGTACTGATTGGAAACCGTTTTGGTTTCGTTTCATTTCCGTTTTAGCTTTAGTTAAATTATTTTGTGATAATTTATATTTATATTGGGAACTATTTCACAAAAAATAAAAGAAAATAAAAACTGGTTGATCACTATCAGACTTGATGGTAAGTGGTGGTAGATGCAGCCGAAGATAGTGTACTGACTTAGATAAAAGCCTACTCTCATTATATGCCTAGTAATTTTTTTTTGTTTCTAAAAAGGTGGCCTTCGACTTAGTGGCATTTTAAATACGACTACATAATATATGTATATTACACGTGTAATATCACTTTAAGCCGGAACAATTATAAATAGACAAGACTTTGAAAGTGAATTTAGTTATTCATCAACATTACTGCCCTTCACAAGTCCACTGCTGAACATAGGCCTCCCCAAGGAGTTCCACAAAGCATGGTCCTGAGCCACCTGCATCCATCGACTTCCTGCATGTTTTACCAGGTCGTAACTCCATCTAGTATGGGGTAGCCCTACACTACGCCTACAGGTAAGTGAGGCGGAGAGCTCCTCAAGATATATATATATATATATATATATATATATATATATATATATATATATATATATATATAATTAGTTGATCATAAAATTCTTGCTTAATTATTTTATGATCAACTAATTGGCACCCAATATAAAAGTAAACAATTGTGGAAGTATAAATTTGGAAGTGTTATATTATTTAATAAGTTCCTTGAAGTTGAATGACGTACAACTTTTAATAAGTCGGTGGTATTACGAGCGCCACGTAATGTAAGTTAATTGTACTTTTAATATAACTTTCGCGCAAGTGCAAGCAATAAGTTGACTTGTATTTTCCTGTAGGGTAACAGAGGAACACATACTATTCACGTAGTAATTTGTAGTAGAAATGACGTGTTCTAATTTAAAACACGTAAATGTGTGGTAATTTTTTCATTTATTTTATATAGCCTATGAAAAGTACACTGCCGAACACAGGCCTCCATTACAGGTGGGTTGATAACCGCAGCTTTTAATTAGTTGGATTTGTTTTTGTTTTTTACTTTTATAGTTTGGTATTACGATTAACATTTTCGCATCGCCTGTGTAATTCTTAAAATCGGTTACGATATTCTAATTAACTAAGTTGAAATTCAAAATATATTACAAAAATTATAATAATGAACTTAACTAAAATAATAATTAAAATTATAATATTTACGATTAAAACTAATTATATACAATATAAAAGAAGAAACTATAATATAGAAAATCTAAAACTAACTTTTATAGAATAAGGTGACAAACGAGCACACTGTCTATCCGATGGTAAGTGGTTACTGTGGCCCATAGACATCTACATCTATCGATTATGATACAAAATGCAGATGTGTTGTCATCCGTGAGAACTAAGATGGTATGCCTCGTTATCAATAAAAAGGGTCTCCGGTTCTCTACACTCACCATACGAAACACAGCAGCGTTCATCTGCTAATTTACGCTGGTATTCTGTAAAAGTGGTCCTTTCGTGGTCTTTCCCTGGTCGAGCTGACCCATTCGTGCTATTACTATTCCACTTATATAGCTGCAGCATGGACCTACCACGTAGAGTTGTTATCAGAAAAACGCTGCTGTCTATCCCATGTTTTATTTTCCTACGCCGCTTCTTAAGACAACCACGGAATAATATTCTAAATTTTTTAGACCTTTACGTCTGAAAAAACAAATAAAGATGTTCTTTTGTATTATACTAAAAAGTTAAAATTACAGCCTATAAACTTCCCAAAGTTGGGCACAGGCCTCCTCTCATTTCTGAGACTATTTTAGGACATGAAAATGTCCTGGCGATCTCCACATGTATTCAAAACATATTTTTTAAATAATTCTCAAATATATAGGTTTTCTCACGACGTTTTATCTCACAGCCAAGCACGTGGTACATCAGCACTTAAAATTGCAATAAACAATTTCTTTGGTGCTGGCCAGCATCGACCCCGGGTTTCTCGTATGAGTTAACTACCACGGCTGAATCGTATTGTAAAAAATTCTTATCATATTACTATAATAAATTAAAAAAAAACATTTGTGCACAAATACCGGTTATCTAACTCATAAACGTCGTGTGGTTTACACTTTTATACTGATTAATGACTTTTACTTTAATAATATTATCACTAAGCACACGATTATAACATGATCATTTTTTAAACGCATTTTTAATTAATATTAATTATACTCAGTTTAGTTTTGTATAATATGCTGGTTTGTTTCCCTAGAATGTCCACTAATCTATATTATACTATATATTATGATTTAATTTTTAATGTTATATTTTTTAAAATATAGGAAATTCATATATTAATTTAAATATGTTGGCGGCAAGTCACGGGTTAATTGTTTTTTATCACAAGTTAAAGTTCATTACTCGTAAAAAAATAGAATTAACGCGAAAATTATTTAAAAGCGAGAATTTTCTATGACTTCAAAAGTTCACTCTCTCCGCGAGATTTCACTACTCGTCTTCAAAATGGTTTTGGTAGGGAAAATCTCATTTGAGCACTGTAAGGTATTAATGTAACACAGAATTTGATCGATGGTGGTGTTTTCCTCCGTAATAAAATTCGTGAAGGTCGACCCTCAACTGCAAATACTGAGAAAAGGGTGGCTTGACAGTCGTAGTCAGTGTCAGAAAACTAACTAAAAAAACGGGCACATCACCTGTGAAGAGATTCGAGGACATTTGGGTATGTTACCAAATTCAATAAAAATTACTTCGCCATTTTCGAAGAGCCGCGGTTCAGGTTCAGGTGCTAAGTGCTCGCTGTAAATTTCACAGTATGCGAAATCCGGGTTCGATCCCTGTCGGCACCAATGAAATTGTTAATTTCAGTTTTAAGTGCTGATTTACCGCGTGTTTGGCATTGAAGGAAAACACGTGAAGACTGAGAAATAAGAAAAAAATTATTTCGAAGACATGTGAAGTTCATCAAGATTCATTGGGGCAGCGCGGCGGATATTCCCTTGCTAAGAGCAAGAGCTGGTCACAGGCCCCCTCTTAGAAATGAGAGGGGGCCTGTGCCCAGCAGTACGACATATATAGGCTGTAGCTTTAACTTTAACTTTTTTACATCGATATTTTTAAGTTAGAAAACTGTCACTGCTGAACTCGTTACGAAGTTAAACTTAAAAACTCAAACAAACAGGCTCGAGTAATTTAATGAAAAAAAAATTGTTAAAGTATAATTACGAACTTTAAAATGCTGAGTTGAGTTAGTAAGTAGTTAAAAACAAAATTGTGGCATGCAATAACGAGGGATAAATTGTTTCGGTTTTGCTCCCAGACGGGCCGATTGTTTGTTTGCACGATTGTATTTGATGAACAAAAGGCAGTTAATGCTGAGTGGTACACCACCATGTGTTTTCTCAAATTCTTTGTTCAGGTTTCAAAAAGTTAGGGAAAACAATCAAAAAGTCGCATCCTTTTGCACCATGACAATGTTGGCGTATACCGCGGACAAGACATAGTCATCTATAGCATCTAAAAAGGTAGAGCTCATGACGCATACTACATATTACTATTATTTATTCCGTGCCCATATTCTGCACAGTCCAGATCACTCGTCATGCTATATTTTTATTTATTTTTTAAATCAAAAATTTGGGATGAAGAAGAAAAGAAAGAAGAAAGAATCAAATATGAGAAGTTTGGCATTGACGGGACCAGAAGAGGCTGTGATAGTCTTCAACCAGCACACGAAAAATATGCCCACAGATCAATGGTCATTATGTTTTAAAAAATGGTTTGAATTAATGAAAACATGTCAAAAATGTATTGGAGTATACTTTGAAAAGCATTAAATTTAAATTAACTTCTATATAAATCGTTTTATTTATGGGTTACGCAAAACTTCAGTGCAGGAGGCCATTGGATCTTACTGCCTTTTTTTGAAGTCGCCACTTACATGAATAATGAAGCAAATGGAGTGTGAACATTCTTACAATACCACCACGAAGCATAATTACAAGTTGTAGCTTGATTGTCTGTATTTAAAAAAACAAAAATGAAAATCATAAATTAATTTTGAATATATACAAAATTAGATTTGAATTATGTTAGTTAAGTGCATTGATAACAAGAACGTGTATCTGAAACACTCGTACCGACAATAGATCTCAAATATTGACGAGCGACCTATAACACTGTCTCCAGATAAGCACGTAATGTGGTCAGGAATTCTGGTTGGTACGCCTTATAGTAAGATACACTTGTATGTCAACAACAGTACATCTTTTTTTACATAGCATCGTTTTCTCTCATTAGTGGCTCGGAAAATAAAAACATATTATATGGATCAAATGTTGTGTTAAGGATAAAGATTAGAATATCGAATTTAAATTAAATCGTAGAGGGTTTTATCTTATAGTTAACAAGCGGGTTCCGTCATCGGACTACAAGACGCTCGACTGGTCTTTAAACTTTTGTTGTCGATATGCAACGAATTCGACTTAATGGTTTACTTCGTCACTCAATATTGGGGTCATTGGCATTCAGTAAAGGAGTGAAATAATTTGCCAGCGTCTGTTTACCATCTTTAAGTCAAATTAAGGTTTAGTACGATTAGTTTATAAGTTATGCTAAGGAAGTGCAACTTACTATCTTCAGCACCACCACTACTTACCATTGGGTGGAATAGTAGTAACACTGGCTTACAATAGTTATAGTTAATTAAAAAACAGGAGCAGATTTATTGATAACGCGCATTAGCAGTTATACGTGGTATTGAGATTCGGAGGCCGTTTTTACTAGAAAATTGGCATTCCATCTTAGTCCTCAGGGATGTATGCATCTGTATTTTGATTCTTAATTAAGGATATATGTAAATAAATATGGGCTACAACATCTTCTTATCATTAGGTGGACTGTGTGCTTGTAATTTATTACCCTTTTTTATAGAAGAGTCACGCTGCGGCTATATTATGGTTATGTCAAGAATGGGTCGGCTCAACCGGAGAGGAACCACGCTTTCGCACAATCATAATCGTGATGATTATTATAGCCCTTCACAAGTCCACTGCTGAACATAGACCTTCCACAAGGTATGCCACAAAGCACTGTCCTGAGCCACCTGCATCCATTGACTTCCTGCGTGTCTTACCAGGTCGTCACTCCGTCTAGTGCGGGTTGCCCAACACTTCGCCTATCGGTACGAGTCTGCTACTAGAGAACCTTTTCTCCCCATCGGTTGTCGAATCTTCGAGCTATATGACTGGCCCATTGCCACTTCAACTTACCAATTCGTTGAATTTTGTCAATATATAATAATAATTCGGGTTCTACTGCAATATCTACGTGTCTAAGTTTATAACGCAGAGAAACCCCGAGTATAGCCCTCTACATTGCTCACTGAGCAATCTTTAGCTTCCTCATACAGCCAACAGTGAAGGACAATGTCACAGATTCATAAGTCGTCACTTACAACACGTACTGGTTGTACAATCTCGTTTTTAAGTTTTGAGGTATACCTGACGATATGATGTGTTGTAATTTCTCGAACGTTGCCCATTTGAAAATTGAATCCGTCGATTGATCTTTTGGTCTAAGTTGAACTTACCTAGTAGGATTATTTGCCCTAGGTAAACATACTCATCAACAACTTCGAGCTTAGTGCTCTCAACAATTACCGGCATAGGTGTGACATGGACGTTACACATGATCTTTGTTTAGTTCATGTTCATTTTAAGACCTATCCGGTGAGAGGCACTGTTGAAGCCATTGAGCATAGCGTTTAGGCCCTCAAGCAATTCTGCCTTCAGGAATATATCGGCAAATCAAAGGTGGGTGATGTACTCGCCATTAATGTTAATATCGTATATTTTCATGAAAACGTCTTCCAATGCTGCGACGATGAGTTTCGGGGATATTACTTCACCCTGTCTTACACCTCTCTGCAGTTGGGTTTCGTACTCTGGTTCTGTGCTCAGATAGCTATCGTAGCCCTACTGTACAAGCACTTTAGCACTTTGACATACTGACACTCAACTTGGCACCACTAAAGCGACTCACCATGGAGGACGAAATTAAAGAACTTCTGAAAGACTTCAATTGCCGGTTTTTCATCCACTTTCAGAAGCTCCGCTATAATTCCATACTCGTACGGGAACTTGCCATTTTAAGGTGCTGGAGAGTCATTCTAATCTCACTTAGACTGATGTCCAGAATACCATCGGTATAGCGTCAGATAAGAATTACTCTCGGATCATTACTCACACTTGCGTGTGACTCCAACGATGATGTGTAACAGCTGCCCATAGAACTTCTCAATCTCACTCAAAATCCCTGGTATCCCGGAAATAATGCTGCCACATTCAGTATTTTGCTTTGACAGCTGGCTCTTTCTGACAGACAGATCTCTGGCAAAGACTTTGGAGCCCAGTTTGCTCGCTCGCTTCTTCAATGCGAGCCATATTGAAGTTGCATAAGTTCCACCGCATGCATTTGGTGATCTGTCTGTTCAGCTATGCTACCTATGCTATCAATACTGTCAAATCTACTGAAGACTGCAATTCTCACCGCCCAAAATGTGAACCTTTACCTTTATATAAAGGCACAATGACAAATACTTGGTGATGAAATAATCTTAGTTAGCAAAATATGATATATTTGGCCTTTGTCCTTCGGGTTCACATTTAACCTAGTCCTGGTGCGTCGACTTAAACATTTGCCAATATTTTTTGATGCACTGTAATCTCGTTTCAATATAACTTTTTGTTAAACGTTGCTTTGGACACCTTTTTAAGTTTACTTGTGTTTTTTGTAAAAGAACTGCAGTTTCTTCTAATAAATTTAATAACTTTTCACTCATTTTCACGTTTTAAAATGGACTAAAGCAATTTAATTTAGAACGTTGACGATGTTAATAATATTGCACTTTACAAATTGTAGCTATTCAATATCTTTAGCGAGATCCATGTGAATGTAGTCGTTATTTTTCTTAGTTGCCGGTCACTCGATGTAGTAAACAATTGATCCGGCTCTGATTCGACCATATGGTACTGTATTTAGGGTTCACTTTGAACTGATTATAGATTTGTAAATTAAATAACGTCTTGCTCTGAGGATTGTTTATTGAAAACCTGAGGAAAGTTTATTGCAAACTGATTCATCACTGTCATATGTTACACAAAGCATTGAAAATTTATGTATGCATAATTATAAACACAACAGTAAAATTAAACTGAAAAATTATTAAGAATAAACTAGGACACATAGCAACAGATAATCATATTGACTTAATTAAACACAACAACTCTATAATAACTAAACCTATGAAAATAGCTGAGGCCTTTAATAATTACTATATAAATTTCACAAGGAAAATAAATAATAAGATTATACGCAGTATTAAAAAAACTAGACTTAAAAATTTAATTTATTTAACACCGGTTGATGAATACGATATAAGAAAAATTATAACGACGTTAAAAATACAAATTTAGAAAGTTATGATAAATGTGCATATGTACCGACAAATGTTATCAAAACGTGAAAAAATCAGGTTAGTAAGGTACTAGCCCATTTAGTTAATTTGTCAATAGAATATGGCTCCTTTCCAGAAAAATTAGAGGCGTTGGTTGTAAAATTAGCATGTCTCCATTAGGGACTTAGTATGTAATACATAGTATTTAATAGTAATGTCCTCCAGACCGAATTTCGGCCACGGCGGCCTTCCTCAACGGAGACTAGCCATCGGCGCAGGACAGGATTATAGTGCCCAAGTTTATGCGCAACCACAGCTGCACTCTCTATTCCCTCACTCTCATAATCCGATGAGACGGTAAACCGACACCACCGGAGAGAGATTAGGCGCAGGACCAACGGCTTTGCGTGCTTTTCGAGGCACGGGGGTGAGACACCGCCAACTTCCTGACTTCGGGCAACTACTGAGAATTTCTTGACGGAAAAACTCAATAATTAATTTATTGGCCCGACCCGGTATTCGAACCCAGGACCTCATGATCAGCAGTCGCACTACCACAACCACTAGACCAACGAGGCATTTCATATAACATACATATTAAAAAGCAAATGAATAAATATAATAGGATCAAAAATCTTTTTCGTGAAATCTTTATTTTCTTTCATTCGTCTTGAGAACAAGATATACTGAGAATAATATTTCTTTTTTTAACGCCGTATGAAACTCGTTCCCCAATGGAGCTAGCTAAGACGACATTCTACAGTCTCTAACGCTATATAAAACTTTAAAAAATTAATGAGAAATAAATGAATGAAGGTTTACGTGGTAGAGCCGTGCTGCAGATATTTTGTGGTTTTAAAACGATTGTGTTAGCTCGAATTTTTTTTTTTATAGAAGAAGGGGCAAACGAGCATGTGGCTCACCTGATGTTAAGTGACTACCATCGCCCATGATCAACCGCAACACCAGGAGAATTGCGGGTGCGTTGCCGGCCCTTTAGAAAGGAGTAAGCTCTTTTCTTGAAGGTCCCCAGGTCGTATCGGTCCGGAAAAATCACCGGTGGTAAACTATTCCACAGAGAGGTTGTACGTGGAAGAAAACTCCTTGTGAAACGTACAGTGGTGGACCGCCAAGCATCCAGATGGTGTGGATGGTATCGGGACGTTTGACGTGTAGTGCGTTCACGAAATTTGGCGGCTGGAATTAATCCGAACAATTCCTCAGAGCACTCCCCGTGATAGATGCGATAAAATACGCAAAGAGATGCAACATCTCTTCGCAGCGCCAGTGAATCGAGCCGATCGGAAAGCACTCGGTCGTCGACGATTCGAGCCGCTCTGCGCTGGATGCGGTCAAGTGGAAGAAGCTGGTACTGGGGAGCCCCAGCCCAGAGATGGGAACAGTATTCCATGTGCGGCCGAACCTGCGCCTTGTAAAGTTGCAGGCAGTGTGCCGGCATGAAATACTGTCCCGCTCTACTGAGCACGGCCAAGCTTTTTGGAGGCCAATTTGGCCTTCTCTTCCAAGTGACCATGAAACTGCACGTCACTCGATATGTCAACGCCGAGGATTCCGATACTGGCTGAGGCAACAAGGGGGAGTGCCTTGAAACTGAGGGGATACGACAAAGGGGTTCTTTTTAGCGGTTAACGCGCAAACTTGTGTCTTCTGGGGGTTAAACTGGACTAGATTTAGTCGCCCCCCAATCCGAGACTCTGTCCAGCAGAGACTCGACTTCAGACACAAGTTTGTCCCGGCACTCGGAGACGTTTTCCCGAGAAATATTGGCTCGGCCGGTGTAAAGAGCATCACCAGTGCTGTTATCTGCATAGCAATGAATGTTACGGGTATGCAACATGTCATTGATATGCAGAAGAAACAGCGTTGGCGATAGCACGCAGCCCTGTGGAACACCAGCATTAATAGGCTTGCAATCGGAGCTTGCACCGTCTACAACGACCTTGATGCTCCGATCTGCAAGAAAGCTGGTGATCCAATCGCACAATTTCTCGGGAAGCCCATAGGAAGGGAGCTTCGAAAGAAGCGCTTTGTGCCAAATCTGATCGAAGGCCTTCGCAGTGTCCAAACTAACGGCCAATGCCTCCCCCTTGAACTCTACTGCCTCCGCCCATCTGTGAGTTAGGTAGACCAGAAGATCACCAGCTGACCGACCACGGCGAAAACCGTATTGGCGGTCACTAATCAGCTGGTGATCCTCAAGGTATCTCATTAGCTGGCAGTTTACAATGGACTCCATTGTTTTGGAGAACAAGGAGGTGATGGCGATAGGCCGGTAGTTAGATGGGTCTGAGCGGTCGCCTTTTTTAGGGATCGGGTGGATGAAAGCCGTCTTCCATGATTTTGGGACTACGCCTAGGGAGTAGGAGTACCGGAAAAGACGCGTTAAAACCGGTGTCAACTCTGGAGCACCTCAAGTCCTCAGCACAATTGGGGGGATTCCGTCAGGCCCACTCGACTTGTGGATGTCCAGGGAGAGGAGTGCTTTGCGAACCGAGCGCTGTGTGAACTGCACTTCCGGCATGGAGCACTCACACCGCGGGATGGTCGGCGTAGTACTCCCCTCGTCATCGAGAGTCGAGTTAGACGCAAAGAAAGAGCCTAGAAGATCGGCTTTCTCCTTTGCGGTATGGGCCAGTGAGTCGTCCTCCCTGTGCAGAGATGGAAGAGATGGCTGACAGAAATTCCCCTGGACAGACTTGGCGAGAGACCAGAATGCACGGGTTCCAGAAGGAAGGCGAACTAGTTTCTCGCCAATTCTGCCTATGTGCTCTGACTTTGCCTTGGCAATGACTCTTTTGAAGGACCTAGAGGCGGAATTATACTTCTTTTTTAGAGCGCTGGTGTTTACATCCCGGGACGTTGATGCATCAGCCCAGGCTTGGTAGCACTCCTGCTTATAGCATGATGCTATTTTACAGGAGCGACCAAACCATGGCTGAGACTTGCCTCCAATGGGCACCACAGAGGAAGGAATAAAAAGTTCCATACCCTGAAGTATCACATCAGCAACAGAGTCCGCAACAACGTTGGGATCATCCGGCGAGAAGCAAACCCACCCCCAAGGGTAGGATGCAAAGAAAGACCGCATCCCATCCCAATCGGCTGACCTATAGTGCCAAACACGGCGGCAGCCTGCAGAATGCAACCGCGATTTCAGCGTGAGTGGCACCACACTCCGGACCAGACAATGTTCCGAGGAGCCTAAAGGGGCGTCGACGGAAATCTGATATCCGTCCGGGTGAGAGGTCAGCAGAAGGTCCAACAGGGAAGGTGCATGATCCTCCACATCTGGAATCCGCGTAGGCGAAGTAACCAGTTGTGTCAGACCATATGCCAAGGCAAAATCATGAACAGATCTCCCCGCATGATCGGTTAAACGTGAACCAAGCCATTCGGCGTGATGGGCATTAAAGTCGACGAGGATCACGATCTCTGCGGAGGGGATCTGCTGTAGCAACGAATCTGCAGCCATTTGGACGTGGTCGAATAGTCGGTCTGTTTCGGCATTACCGCTATGGGACCTATAGAGGCACCCGTAGACGCGCGGATGGTCGTCGCTATCTACGCGTAGCCAAAGGATGGGCAGGTCCGAACCTTCAAGTCTGCCGAGGCGTCGAGAGCACATGTCCTCTCTGACGTAAACGCAAACTCCAGCCCGAGGCACAAAGGAGTGTTCCAGTTTGTACCCCGGGTAGGAGAGATACGAGACATCAGCCGGAGAGAACACCTGCGTCTCGGTCAGAAAGAGCAGAGCCGGCCTCGCCGTCTCGAGATGGTAGTGGACGGCGTTTAGGTTAGAGTGAAGTCCCCCTGATATTGCAGAAATTCACGGACAGCGTGGCAGGGGTCGCCTTGGTCTTGTTGCTCCGTTTGCCCCGAGCAGTTGTAGTCTTGAGCGGAATTTTGCCCCCCCCCAGAATACGCGGGGCAGCCTGAGCACCCACGCTCAGAAGTGGAGAAACATGGTCGTGGATGCTCAGCGAGGGATTCTCCAGGGGTGCTGGTACCCTCCTGGGGTAGTCGATCATTATTTAATTCCGCTACCATGTTGATGGGGGGGGGGATTTGCGCCTCCGGCCACCTGCACTCACCAGACGAAACGCGGAAGCAGAGCTTCCACTTCACGCCGGTATTCTGTGAGGTCGTGGTACCACCCCGGTTTGAGCCGGCCCATACGTGCAACAGCAAAGCTGCCGCGTGGCTCTACCACTGATTAGGGAAGGACCACGCTCACATAGAATACCAGCGTAAAATAGCAGCTTAACCCTTCAATGTGTATACGGTCACATCCGACCAAGGCGATATTCCGTCAAATTCCAAGCGGTCGGATCCGACAACACCCACACAGCACTTTAAACCATAAAAACTAATTTTTTAAATATACTTGTCTATGAATAAGTTTAATATTATAGCATCTTTGTGAAATTTTATATCCTCTAATGTAATAAAAACTCAGTTAGTCTATGGTATTTACTTATAATCTACGTTCATTTCGTACGCCTGTTAGGTGTGGCGTGTCATTGTGTTGATTTTTGGATTTTTCTAGTGTGTTATTAGTGTTTAGTATAGTGTATTATAAGAAAATTGTTATAAAAGTTTTTGAGTGAATATAATTTATTATTTTACTTAAATAATTTCGAGTAATATATAGAAATAATTGCGATATTCACGCTGCTGCCCTGCGCTAGGTATGTACATTTTTTACTTTGAAAATACAATTAAATCTATTTGTAATGAAGTAATATAACATAATAAATAAACAAAAACAAGCATTATATTGAAATTTATAGTGAATTTTGTTGAAAATAAATGTACGAAAAATTTCATATTAAGTTATTTTTAACGATGCCGCGTCACGCGAACCGCGTGAGCGGTGTCGAAATCTTAGCTTTGGACTGAGGGGTTAATGCTGCTGTGTATGGTAAGTGTAGAGAACCTGAGACTTATTTTAGTGAATACGAGGAGGTGACAACGCATCTGCATTTTAATTTTTAATCGAGGATCATGTGTGCTCCTTTATCGCTTTAATCTCTATAAATTAAAAAATCAATTGCTGTCCATTAGTCTCACTAAAACTCTAAAACTGCTCAAACTACTTTGATGATTTTTTATGTGTATTTGAGTAGGTCCCTGCATAGTTTAAAAACTCAGATCCATCCATCAGTAGGTGGCGAGTATAATTCGATTGTCGAGTCGAGTATAATACTATCGTAAATGCGTTAATAGTTTTCTATTGCATTAACGATAGTAGAATGTCATCTTGGCTAGCCCAAAGTAGTGTATTTTTAATCAAGCAGTTTCGTGCAAGCAAAGTATCGTATATCGTGCAAGATAGAATTCTCATACTTTCTAAAAGTATTTTGATATTAAACTTATTCTAGATATTTGTAAATAAATGTTTTGCCTTTTAAAGAAATTGTTGCCTGATTTAAGAAATATGAATTAATAATTTGTTTTCTATTGCGTCATCCAAGCGAAAAAAATAGGACTGAAGATTCTTGTCTCTTGAGTTTTACCAAAGGAAATACTTAAACGAAGTCTTAACCTTTTCAGCAAAGATGATAATTGCGGATGGTAGAATTTAAATTTCACTACAAGCGCTTAAAGGAATCGAGAAAAGGAGTGATTCCTTTAAGCTTGGATATCCCATTGAGATGAAATGAGATGATGAATTAAAAAGCTAGGTCTTATTTCTGAAATTTGTTTTCTTCGTATTTTCAAAAATTTGTTGAGAATTGCCCGCGCCATAGATTGGCGATATTGCCACATATATCATGTACTCAACAGCCTAAGTAGAGTGTAGATCTACGACACCGGAGTGCACGAACTAGAATCCTGTAATGTGGTCAGATTTTTAATCTTCAATTTTGTTCTTTAATAATTTATAAATATAGAGATTCATATAATATTTAATTTGCAGAATTACATAATATACATATCTAATAGCGTTTTGCGTTTTGTTGCGCTTTGCGTTGCGTTACGCTTTTGTCAAACAATATTTGATTAGATTATTCTTAAAGGATATTATTGTTTTGTCGTTAGCCAGTCAAACCAATTAAATACTATTTTGAATAATAAAAATAAAAATAAAAATATATGCGTTTTTATCTGGTTCGTCGAAATAAAAAATATTTAATATTTTACTTACCATTCAGTTCAATCCTGATTGTGGCTATTGCAACTCCTGAACTCCTGCAGCAAATTTCAAAAAAAGTTACAGATGCGTTGTCACCTCTGAGGAGTAAGATGGAATGCCTCACAGCATGTCATTACAATGGCTCTCCATACCCATTAGACTGGCACACAGCCGTGCAGACACTGCGTTTGTCGACAGAAATTATTTATTTAACAAAACTGGTTAAAAACAAATGCTAATAAATAGAAAAGCAACGAGTATTATACTCTTGGAGTAATTACATACATACCTATGCATAGAGAGAACCTACAATCCAACATAAATTGAGTCAATATACTATTTTCACTTTTTCTTATATAATTTCTAATAAGGCAAAAATAGATAAATCTATTGAAAGATGTTGCGTATAATTCAACCGTGGAAATAGAAATATTAAGTGGTCATCTTTGGTCTCTTTATACTATGCTAAATATAAGTAAGTACATTCGTATGTTTTTATTTACTAAAAAATGACATTCCCATTGTAGTACTATTATGTGTGACGTTACTTTACAAGACATTACGTCCTTAATCTATAGTGATTTCGTTTGCAATGTTAGCTGCAATCGACATCGATATACTCGTTTTTGTTTATTTTTTATTTTTATTACTTTAAATGGCTAAAAGTATTTTAAAAAGTAGGACTAGACGTAATATTATATGAACGATCAAGTAAATTGTTTTCTAAACTAAGTGATGATGATTATTATGTTGCATTTTAAATATTCTTTTCGCAAACTTTAAAAACTAATAATTAGGGAGGTATCAATACTAAGTCTTGACAGACATAGATACTCGAGCAAGTTGGATCGCATTTGTAATCCCAATTTTATATGATGACTAACGATCAACCCCGGCTTTGCATGACTGTTTCCTCGATTTCGATAACAATGCCATTTACCAGTTCAAATTGTAAGTGTGAGTGTTCATCGAAATCTGTCCAGCCTTTCTTATGTGATGATCTATCACACATGCGGCAATTGATTATTAATAGGTCCTTACATATGAAATTGGCGTCTTGTACGGGAGGAATATAAAGTCAATTTTTTTTGTAGAATACATTTAATTAGTCAAAGTATGCACCGTTGTTATCTATGCACTTTTGCCATCTCATAGGTAGTTCATTGATCCCTTTACTAAAAAAACCATGGGGTGAGAATCAATAAACTCTTTGAAAGTGGTTTGGACTGCCGCACGGAAGTAAATTTTTTTCCATGTATGAAGTTGTCCTAATTCCGAAAAAAAAATGGTAATCTGTTGGAGCAAGGTCTGGGGAGTACGGTGGATGTCGCAGACCTTCCAACTGTATCTCATCTAACTTAGTGGTTGTTTGTTGTGCAGTGTGTGGTCTTGCGTTGTCGTGAAGCAGCAGTGGCCTTGAGCGATTGACCAATCAGGGTTGTTTAGAAGTTCTTTCTTCCTTCATGGTTTGCAGTTGCTGATAATAGATATCTGTCGTAATCGTTTGGCCAGATTTTAGAAAGCTGTAGTGAAAGACATCGGCGCTAGTTCACCAAACACTCACAAGTAACTTTTTCAGAGTCCATTTTCGTTTAGGACAGGATTTGGCTGGGTCTCCAGGGTTCAGTCATTGCGGCAAGCTCTTCCAATTATCGTACAGTATCTACTATTCAAATTTGAATTTTTTGGAAATATTGCAAAAAATAATAAATTGCAAAAAATGGCAAATATTACCTCTACGTTCAAAAGTGGACTTTTTATTGGTTATATTAAATTAATGAATCATTGACAATATCTTGAGGGAGCTGAGAGAAAACAGGTAATACATTCGTAATCGATTTATTGGTTGTTGTGATCTAGCGATTTATCAAAGGAGACGGCAGACCGCGATCGTGCCACTGTTATATCACTATACTACTTTACGTAGTAAAGCCACGCTACAGCTATAACAGTTATATATCGGTTAAATAAAAGTAGATTTCATAGTGAACTTCACGATATATCCTATACCTTTAAACGAGCAATTCTTGTATATATATATATATAATCAGGATCTCGGAAACGGCTCCAAAGTTTTTCATAAAATTTAGTGTCCAGGGAGTTTCGGGGGCAATAAATCGATCTAGCTAGGATTCATTTTTAGAAAATATCCTTTTGTCTGTGTTTTCAGACAATAAAAAACTGCTACAATATAAGAAGGTAAGTTTTGACAGGTTACCAACGATCGTAATAGCTCAGATGGGGTGTTGTTCGGGCATGATATCTGTGTTCCGTGATTCGCGTCCCGTCTTTGGTCCGACTTTTTTTCCTTTTTTTTCAAGTTCCCTTATTTTGTGAGAAAATCTATTATTTCGAACCCTTTTTTAGTATTTTTTTAAAAATACGAAAATTTAAATTGAACTAATTGCACTCATGAGTTTTTATTCAAATAAGCAGTTCAGTTTTTTCTATTTTATCAATAAGATCAAAAAATATTATTCATGTAATTTGTATTTAAATGTAATTTAAAAAAAAAACGAGCAAAGCTCGGTCATCCGGGTACTTTTAAATTATACGATAGTACAAAATTCTGCTTTATTCAACTACGTTTTGTTGTAAGATGTCAGATGAAGCTTCCATATACTTTAGTTGATATAAATAGGTATTACGAACCGGATTAATAAAAATCCTTTATTTGACAAGTTATAGACTAAATGAATTTATCGACAACGTTTTTCTTCCAATAATGGGACATCAATAGAGGTGTCTATGAAACGAAATAACAGCAACCACACTGTAAAAGAACGAAGGTGCAAATATTTAGTGTTTTAGAATTTTAAAAAATTATTATTATTTAGAATTTAATTTAATTTAAATTAATTATTATTTAGAATTTTAAAAAATTACTCTGAGATTACACAGTTTTTATAAGTTTTATTATAAGCGAAAATGCTATGAATATTTTATATATTACTGAATTCTTTCTAACATACTCTTCATTACTAGACAGAAATTTTCTTTTGAGCTTTATTCTCTGAATAGTTTGCTTCTTTAAGTGAAAAATAAATAAATAAATAGTAAATTAGTGAAATATTAAGTCGTTTGCCGTTGAACAAGATTTATTAGAAAAAATGTTAAATAAATGTAAGAACAAGAATAAAACATAAAGGCAGACTTTATAGTTCATCCCCCCCGAACGGGTTCCCGCCTTGTCGTGGCAAGGGGGTGGAGCTTAGTAGCCGTGGCTTGGTCACCCGCGGTGAACAAAGAGGAACCCACGTGGCTGGCCCGAGGTGAAGGGCCGGCCATCCCATCGCCAACACAGGCCCTGAGTCCACCACTGGCCACGCACCAACAAGATGCAATTGATTTTGTAATCGCAACAGCCAATCGTATGTCTATCTATCTACATCTAATTCTTTTACAAATACCTGATTAATAAATCAGGTATTTGATTTCAAGTTCACTGTTTTTAGAATCTGTGGCTTTATCGCCCGCGTATGCTACTCCTACACCATCTGTTAGCTGGCAGTAACTGCAGATAAACACCCCCACACAGACATGAACTTTATGCAATCAATCTGCAAGGAGTTCAAGGGTGCAACCTGCACCTTCTACCCCTCCGCCAACCAGCAGGCGACGGTTGCCATCAACCCCGAGATCTGGGGTAATGGCTTCCCCTGCACGAAGGATATTAAGGGCGCGCCGGAGGCGTACACTCACGCCATTCGATAGAGCGGACGAGCGAGTTCGTTGCCATGGAACATCTACGTCTTTGGCAGGAGGAGAAACGAGACAGGCAGCTAAATGATTGGGAGACTCGAAAGATAGAGGCTAACCATGAGCGTAACCAAGTGTTACGCATGTTTGCTGACATAACACAAACGTGGTTTGACCACTATCGGAGTAAAGATAATACGGAGCAATTAGAACACACTTTATAGGTACGTAATTCATGACGTCACATTTTGCTAATTATGTCATAAGTTCTATGTAACAGGTGATGAGCATATTGCCGTTAACCGGACACAAATTCAGACTCCAACCTGCTACTGAGAAATTTCGAATGAAAAAACCCAATAACACTGCCCGACCCGGGAATCGAACCAGCGACCTTACGCTTAGATATCGACTACTATTTAAATTCGTCTGTAAAAACTACTTTAACATAATGTTAGAAATACTTTATTTTCAATAGCTTTAAAAAAATAAATTTAGTACTAATTAGACTTTTTTTAATTCAGACTCCAAGCTGCTACTGAGAAATTTCTAATAGAAAAATCCAATAACACTGCCTGAGCCGGGGATCGAATCCGCAACCTCAAGCTTAGATATCGACTACTATTGAAATTCGTCCGTAAAACTAGTTTAAGATAAAGATTTTTTTTCTTTAAAGATTTTTAAATTTAGTACTAATCGGATTTATTTTTAGTACGGATAGTATGTTTACTTTATTAAAAGTTTAATATTGTCATTTATTTAGCAGATAGTTAGGTGTATGTTAAAACCTCCTAATTAAAGCCTCACTGAAGAACCAAATAAAGGAGTTAAGAGGCATATCTGACCATACAGCCTATGTTAATATGACATTACCTGGTTATAGCAAGGATTGGATCCTTATGCTAAGTCTTGTTTTTAATTAATTTAAATATTTAATAATAATAAATTAAATAAATAAAGGTAACTTTTTCAATTTAAATAATTTTAATTTAAATTCTAATTAATTTGTATAAGATGTAATATGAAAAATGTATTCATTAATTAGTTCATTTAAAATGTCATAATGTGTTATAGTAGTTTCTTATTGATAATGTTATTACGAAATAAATAAGGTAAAAAAATTAAAAAAAATTTAGTTCTAGTTTTGATTTTAGGTTTTGGAAATAAAAGGCTATTTTATTTTTATTTTTACTATTTTATTTTCATTATAAATGTATGTACCTAGATTCAATTATATAATTTATTATTTTAATAAGACATCCAGAATGGATGGGATGCGGGAGTGTAGATACAAAGATGATGGCTGAAAGAGTATGAAAGGAAAGTGCCTGACCCTAGACAAGTTTGTCCTAACTTGTCTAGGGTCAGGCACTTTCCTCCTGCTCCACAGTTGAATGATAATACCCAATAAATTAAATATTTATTATCTATAATATTATATATCCCGTCTGTGTAATTGTAGACTGATTTAATAATTAATAAATCCCCGGCAAAAACATAACAACTAAAAATGCAAGTCTCACAATGGAATCCTTCTAGCACAAAAAGTTGCGAGATCTAATATACAAACATTTCAAGCTAGTAAAAAACTTGTAAAAGGAATGGTCACACCACGTTACTTTACTATTTTATTAAGTATTTTAGTAAGTTTCTTAGTACAACCAAGCAACAAATGAAACATTTAGAATTTTTTTATACATTAGTATTTGTCTATATAACTAACAATATAAATATTTAACAACTGAGTACAAATATTCACACAGTTGAACAATTACACACGCTAAAATGCTTAATTAATAAATATAGATACTTAACTACATCTACAATCTACTTATGAAAAAATTGAGCATTGCCCTGCCTCGGATTAATTCACTCAGATTCTCTGTGGAGGTGCTTTGGGTTACTTGTGTACTAGAGTCATCACTATCATCTACGGTAGCAGGGATATCACTTGGAGCTGGCAAATGTGCATGAACCGAGATGTTGTGTAGCACACAACATGCAAGTGTTATTTTGCTGGCAATGGCGGGATGATATATATATATATATATATATATATATATATATATATATATATATATATATATATATATTTATTAGAATTTACATTTATTATTTTTAAATTATGATCACATATCTGAAAATACAATTTAATGTAAAGTTCTAAAAACTAAGTGTAAGAGATTATATATTTAAACACAAACCATTTGAACATTTAAGGAATGATATCCTTTTCTATTACAAAAAGCATGCTCTTCTTCAGCTGGTTGAACTATTGCAATGTGGGTGCAATCAATGCGTCCTATTACTCCAGCCAAATTATACTTCCTTTGAAATCTGTACATGAAGAGTGATGTAATATGTATAAGACATACAAGTAATAACCCTTTTCATGATATTTAATTTTAATAATTACTGTGGTTAGGATATACATAATATACTTTTTTAGCTAACAATTACCTATAAACATAAGCATGGTTACTAACTGTTCTTTGATTAATGATCTTTCTTGTGCCGTTTGTGGAAATTGAATCCATTTGCTCATGAGTGCGAGGTGGTTGAGCGCATCAACGACTTGCCGGACACACCGGCTCATCCTTTGCGTAAAATTTTGACTAACACCCACGATCCTTTGATAGGAACCCGTAGCCAAAAAATTAAAAGCAGTGAGCACCTAAAAAACAAAAACAAATTAATTAGGTAAACAATGTTTAAATCAAACATAACTACATCAAATCTATTGTTTTTATCAATTTGCAAACGTTTAGTAAGGTTACCTTAATTTTCAAAGGGATTTCTTTAGATTTATATGGAGAACAATATTTAAGTTTTGTGTATTGTATAAAAATTGTCAGTTTATTTGTTTATTATATTTTCTTATTTAATATAATATTACATAATATTATATCACAATTACATTTTAATGATATTTTTATCTGAAATTCGTCCGTAATGTATCCGAAAACGTCAAATATAAAAAATACATACTAAATGTATGTTTAACAAAACTTATTAACATAACATTTAAATTACAAATATATTCATTTAAATTAGAATAAGAGTCGTTCATAAATGCTGGGCACGCGAGAGTTAAACATGGACGAATTTATACCACATTGACTTTGATGTGGAAACCTAAAAATAAAATAAAAGAATAATAAGCAGATTTAAACATGAAAAATTTAGCCTAATTATAATAATTTATATATGCTTCTACAAAAAATGTGTATAATAATAAATTCGTCCTATTCTTAGGTACCCACAGAAATGTCGCATTTGAACATATTAGTTTCATAATCTATATTCCATGACACGAGATGGCGTCTTAGGAATAATTTGTTTTATTATTAATTTATAATATTTTTTATTGATTGAGTATCTTATTAACCGATGAAAACTAATTCCTTGGTTTCTACTGACATTTCTTGAATTATTAGTGCAATATCTAAGTACATACGACGGCATATTTTTATCAAGAGATTTTTTTAAAATCGACACAACACGTGACAACTCTACGAGCGCCTAGCGAGTGACTGATTAAAGTGCGGTGTATGCACCGCGGTTGAATGGAACAGAGTAGCTGAACGTAGTGTCGCCTCTAGTACGTAGTACATAATAGCTCAATGTGTGCAGGTAATATTTTAATTAATTAAAAAAAAATCTAAAGTCTACCAACACGCACTTTAACAGCACAGTGGACACATTGCTATATAACCCTCTCAGCAATGGGAGGAGGCTTGCGCCCAGCGGTGGGAAATACTCGTTACTTAGGCTGAAACTTTATTTTAACTTTACCATTATGATAAAATACTCTTGCCCATAGAGTAGCACAACCTCATTCATTCTTTTATATTGTTTTTTATTTACTAACTCATTTCTCCCAAATCATTTTGGCTCTCAATCCCAACGTGACTTAATTTTCCACCCATTTTACGCACAACTTATTATGCTTTTCGAATAAGGGTATTTTAGGGATAGAACGGCATGATGTAAATAAATGCAAATTATAAATTATGCTTCTGAAATACTTGAATTGAGCAATTGCACCGTGCCAGTGGAGTTCGAATTTAGGTTCTTCGTATACCACTCCTCACATAAAAAGACGCAAAGTGTTTTATAAAGATATTATTAATATACGGAACATGTGATTATATTTACAAAATTATTTTAGATTAACATACCGACGTGAAACGCCTTCTCTTTCTGACAGACAACAAAGTAATAGACTCACATATGAAGACTAGGTCAGGGTGTAATCTCAAGTGCACATTGTACGAAATTGCAATTCTCAAACAGTTAATGAGATATTCCAGTCAATAGAAACGTAATATGTCAAGTATTGAAACACATGGTGATGACGTTGATATTGATGAATTTCTATTACTGGATCATCTGTACTTCTTTGACTTACAATTATTTATTGTTTTCGAATTAAAAGTTTCTAATTCTCATCTCTAATATTTTCCACATAAGGACGAAGATGGCTAAGTTTGGCTCCGTTTATACGATTGAAAATTATTTAATTTCTTTGATAGGTACTCATAGAAAATCCCATAAATAAAATGATTTTCCTTGTCTTGTCCTTTTGTAAGGGTATCTGTAGTTGCTCCAAAAATATCGTTATAAAGTGTTTATAGCTTTAACAATAACGGAATAATGATTTTTATATTTTACTAGTACACGCTTATAATACACGGGAGCGCTACCAATTGTAACGCTGAGGTAGAATAATTTCATTTACATTAAAATCATGAATGGTTTTATAAAAATAAACTGAACAAAATATGTCAGTGACGTCACTGATTTGCATTAAAAGGAACATCGATAATTTAATATGAAGTATATTGTTTATGTAATGAAACTTACCGCAAAATAAATAAAAAGGCACCCTGTCGTATTAAGTTAAAGTTATTATTCCTATTGCGTTCCGCATTTTTGAGCACTTTAGCTACTTCGCTACCATCGACGTTTTGTTTCACGCTGGTTTATTTGAGTTTCTATATGTTCCGATATGTTTGAGATATATCACAAGAATTTGCCTACTTTGGATTGTAAATAGTGTTGATCACTTTGATGCTTCAAAGCCTTTGATCACTTTGACTGCAACCTTCCTTTTGACGCCGACTGTATAATATCACAGTATAATAAAGACGTATAGTAAGACGACGCCGACGGTTGTCACATATTATCAGCTTATACTATTTTAATTATTTATTTTAGATCTATATCGTCATTAACAGTATAATTACTAATACATATAAAGTTATTCTTAATATGTATCATTTATAATTATATAATAGTATCTTTTTATATTACAAAAATTATAATAAAGAACTTAACTAAAATAATAATTTAAATTATAATATTTACGATTAAAACTAATGATATACAATATAAAAGAAGAAACTATAATATAGAAAATCTAAAACTAAAAATTTTAATCGTCAAAAAGACCTGCTCCCCGTGGTATAGTGCCAAGAACGCTGGCTGCGTTTCCTCGTTGAATAGCTATACTTAGCCTTTGAGCGAGGAAAGAACCAGCCCTCTTATCACCAGCAGCGACGACCAGTCGTGGATACAGTTCCTTTAGAAACTTCATTGCCCGTGGACCCCACGGACGGATAGTCTCTACAGCAAATGGCACAAATATGTAGTCATTTCTCAGACTCATATTTGTGCCATTTACTAAATTCCGCTGCCTCTGATGCCGCCCCGGCTCTAAAAGAGGTACCCTTGAGATAAGAGGCCGCCAAAGTGTCAACGCAAGTAGCATCTCACACTAGGGCTTTACCTCTCTCCCAAGGGACCAAAGTCATACCGTCGGGTATCTTGCCATCGTCTCTAAATATCCCGCAAGGCTTTAAAACCGAGGGGATATTTATAGTGACAAGAGCCCTTCGGATGACTTCGTTCAAAGAACCATGACGGGAAAACCTACCTGCACTTTTCTTGCATGAAAGTCCGTGGAGCCCAAACTCATCGACGCTGCTACCACAGGGGCACTGGTGAGGTTGACAAATAGCCACTCCTAGCCGGATTCCTACGGCGATGCGCAAGCTTTTCCCATCAAGCAATGTGCCGAGATTACTTGATGGTAGAGCATGTAACCAGTGGCTAGATTCCTTAGTCGAAACAGCTAGAAGGCGAGCCTGATCTTGTTGAATATGGAAATTTTAAAATAATTTTTTCTGGACACTCCGTACCAACGGAATATCCCAATGTTTTTGTTGGTTGACTTCTAGTGGGACATTTTCGCCGGAACAGAGCGTTAGCCATGTTTGCTTTGCCTTCGCAGCAAAGCACAGGTCTACTTTATTATTTAAAATTATGTTACATAGGTCACTATGCACAAAAGCAAGGAAAGCAGGCAATGCGACGCTAGAAATATTTCTTACACCAATTCCACCAAATTTGATAGGTAAAGTGGCTTGATTCCAGGCTATTGTATTTAATCTCAAATTCAGAATGTTTTCTAAAGCAATTTTAAGATTACTATCAATATCTTTTAAAATATCCGAACATTTCCAGACTGGACTTAAGCGTAACAAGTATGTAAATTTAGGTACAAGGAGACAATATTTTAAAATGGTAAGGGCAATATGGGGGTTTAAATTATATAACTTATCAACGTGATTTAAAAATTGATCAAATTTTGTTTTTAAAACAGGTTTAATACTACCGAAAAATAACGGAGCCCCAATCAGGTAAAGCGATTCCGAATTGACAGTTTTTATTCCTGGAGAAATCTGATTGAAATTTTGAATTAAGGTATCTCTGTTAGAATTAGATAAATTATTAGAAATAAATATTTCACATTTATTTGTATTTTGTTCAAGACCAATATTTTTAAAATTTTGAAAAATATGAGTACGATCGTTGAGGACGTCATCAGCTTTACCTCCCAGTATACCGTCGTCCAGATACCAGACATTCAGCTTGGATTTTAAATTTGAAATAATAGGTTGAATTCCCAAACTGAAAAAAACTGGACCTAATGGATCACCCTGCTGAACACCGACAGCAGACTCAATAATATGGTTTTGATAAAACAAGTTTGAATTTTGACTGTAATATTGCCAAACGTAATGATATATTTCGGGGCTATTGTTAGTCACTTCTTTCAGCAGGGTTATCCTATCAATAGAGTTAAAAGCATTTCTAAGATCAACCTTCAGAAGAAGATCTGCATCGGAATTAGTTAAGAAAGTACGCACCGAATGTACCGCCGCCTCACAGCCACCTTTGGTGCCAAAGCCTTGTTGAGTAGGTTGAAATTTTGTCTTAAGGTTTGAGATTATGTAGTATGCAAGCTAATTTTGAAGTTAAGCGTCGAAATGTGGAACCAACAGCCGGAACCCGTTATCCTTTTTCGTGAAGGCACACAATCTTGCCCCATATAAGTAGGGAATGAAATTGGGATTGACATTACCAGAAAGCATAAAATTACATAATTTTGTTATGTCATTAAGAAGTACCCTACCGGCATCACCGGCAGATACGCTTACAAGGTCTTTGAGATGCTGAGGCGTAATCCCGTCAATGCCGCCGGCAGAGCCATTCGAAAATGACAATATTGCGTCTAAAGTGTCTTTTTCGGAAACTTGTAATGGTTGCATAGAAGTATTGGGAGGCAGCGGTAAATTCTGGGAAGGATTGACCGAAGGATGTTTCTGACGAAGGCCTTCAAGAGTTTCGACATTACGAGGAGCGAGGATGTCATCTGAGAATAAAATACGGGATGCATTTTTTAAGTCGCCGTCCATTACTTTTGATTCAACTACTTTTTTTTAAATCAAACTTAGGATAAGGTCGAGAGAAATGAGCATTAATCGGGTAATTCAAATTTTGAAAGGAATTTTCTTTTAGTTGAGACGTAATTGATTTATTTATTGTTTTACTAAAATGAAAGTGGGAATACGCGAATGTAAATAATTTTTGCCAACTTTTTTCACAATTCGTTAGACAATTTTGAATATTTAATGATAATGCTTTAGCAAGTTGCATCCTCGCGCCTCTGGGAATTCTTTTAACCACTTGTACGTTACTATACAAATTGTATAATTGTTTCGAAAAAAGTGAAGAATTTGTGTCATTAGGTATATTATCAGAAGAGTCATGAATTTCTACGGTAGGCTGTGAAGCCGAAATATTTTTACTATGGCATCGTTTAATGTGTATATTTAATCCCTTTTTTACCTTTAAACAGCTTACCGTGGGTACAATTTTGACACCGTAGGAAATCCGGCTGTGAATGTATTGGAGCGATAATATTCATAGAAAATGTAAAAAATTAAAAATGTAAAAATATATCTACAGCACTCAAAAGTCTATAATTTAGTATAAATCAAATATTGAAAATTAAAAGAAAAACCTAGTTCTCGAGCTTTGTTTATCGCCTTAAAGCAATCTAATATTAATATTGTGTACGATGAATCACCAGGCGTTGCATCTTGAAGTGACCTACAACTATAACCGCTTACAGATGATGGTTTCAAAGCTTTTTTTGGTGACAATTTCAATAAAACGCTCAAGCATCTCAATAAAAAGGCGGCATTCATTGTTTTCTTGGGATAAGTAGAAGTTTAGTGAGCATTGATTTTGTTATTTTGACGTTGTTCTATTTTTTCATTTAATATTTCTTTAAAGTTCTCCCTAGCATTAATGTTGCAAAATAAAATATATTCTTAGTATATTCGGCCATCGTCATTTCGTGTCATCACTTCAGGCAAACAAACTTGTAAATATATTATCACATATTCATTAATATTAAAATATATTTTTTACATAAAACATTATTTTTCTGAATTTCAGGAATAAAATATAAATATATTTTAATTAAAATATTTGGTTAAAATATACTAGTTAATGTTAATGTACTTGTAATATATTATTATTAACGTTGCAATGACTAGGCTGGACTAGTCATTGAATTATAAGACTACTTTATTTTCTAATTGATTCACTTTAGATGACATAACAAAAAATATTATTGAAAAATATATGGACTGCCGTTCGTTGGCCTGTGCGTCGGTGAGTCGTCTCGCTTGATAGAAATGTAAGCAATAGATCGAGATATATTATGGTATAAGATTCATATATTTGTAAGTAAAATCTCTATTGATTTTTGCTATTGACCTCAAAAACTTTTAAAAGTTTTTTTTTCATCAAATTTAAATGAAGCGCTCGTGACGCGTGCACTTTTGAATTTTCCAAATATTTACTTCTACTATAACTATATAGACACCTAGTTTATTACTAAATACTCGATTAGAAAGAAAAAACTATAAGTAAATTATAAATAATTCATTTTTAAGTCAGGAATTATAAATGAGCAACTGATCAATATTTTCGTAGTATGCTGTCAAATTCTTCAGTACAATTTGTAGCGTCTGACAAATTTAGAATTTGGCATAGAAACATTTTTCGGAATGCCCTGGTGTATTGTAAGCAAGAGGGCTCCCGACAATTTCCGCCAGCCAGACCAAAGAAATTTTCTAAGCAATCATTGTTCATTCTTCGTGTAAGTAATCATATCCCCCAGACTTCACATCGTTATATAGGTAATTGCTGAAGTGAATTAATAGTTATGTGGAAAGCATTTATAAATTTGATGATATTGGTAAAATCATGACCGTTCTTTTCACTTTTAGCTCTTACATCTTCACTTAATTCGGGGTTGGCCGCCATCGTGAGTGGATTACTGTGTCGTTTGTTTAAGAAGGTCCCTAAGTCGTATCGGTCCGGAAAAATCGTCGGTGTTAAACAATTCCAGAGAGAAGTTGTACGAGGAAGAAAACTCCAAGTAAAACGCACAGGACTGCCAAGCATCCAGATGGTGAAGATGGTATTTTGAATTTTGATGAAAAATATTGATTACTGTAGAAATACAAAATATTCCAAAAACCAAATTTGATACGTACTTGACAAAGGTAAGATGTTATTATTATGTTTATAATCACAGATTTTCATTACAATAAATTGTTTCGCTAAAGTATGTAGAATTTATATATAAATACACTTGAACGTCTTGGGCTTTATGGAGTGACCTTAAGGTGCACTTTTGTGAATGCTAAATTAAAATACTGGTTATGGCTAGATGAAAAACTTTTTGGAAACGAAATAAAGTTGATGAGAATTTTTTTTTATTAATGAATCAGTTAAAAAGCCTAGTTTTTACGATATTGCCTTAGTACAAATACCTTTTCAATTCAACAGTGGTAGAGCCACGCGGCAGCTTTGCTGTTGCACGTATGGGCCGACTCAAACCGGGGTGGTACCACGACCTCACAGAATACCGGCGTGAAGTGGAAGCTCTGCTTCCGCGTTTTGTCTGGTGAGTGCAGGTGGCCGGATGCAAAAATCCCGCCCCCCCCCCCCCCCCCCATCAATATGGTAGAGGAATTAAATAATGATAGACTGCCCCAGGAGGATCCACGACCATGTTTCTCCACTTCTGAGCGTGGGTGCTCAGGCTGCCCCGTTTATTCTGGGGGGGGGGGGTCAAAATTCCACTCAAGACTACAACTGCTCGGGGCAAACGGAGCAACAAGACCAAGGCGACCCCTGCCACGCTGTCCGTGAATTTCTGCAAAATCAGGGGACTTCACTCTAACCTAAACGCCGTCCACTACCATCTCGAGACGGCAACGCCAACTCTGCTCTTTCTGACCGAGAAGCGGGTGTCCTCTCCGGCTGATGTCTCGTATCTCTCCTACCCGGGGTACAAACTGGAACACTCCTTTGTGCCTCGGGCTGGAGTTTGCGTTTACGTCAGAGAGGACATCTGTTCTCGACGCCTCGGCAGACTTGAAAGTTCGGACCTGTCCATCCTTTGGCTACGCGTAGACAGCGACGACCATCCGCGCGTCTACGGGTGCCTCTATAGGTCCCATAGCGGTAATGCCGAAACAGACCGACTCTTCGACCACGTCCAAATGTCTACAGATTCGTTGCTACAGCAGATCCCCTCTGCAGAGATCGTGATCCTCGGCGACTTTAACGCTCATCACGCCGAATGGCTTGGTTCACGTTTAACCGATCATGCGGGGAGATCTGTTCATGATTTTGCCTTGGCATATGGTCTGACACAACTGGTTACTTCGCCTACGCGGATTCCAGATGTGGAGGATCATGCACCTTCCCTGTTGGACCTTCTGCTGACCTCTCACCCAGACGGATATCAGATTTCCGTCGACGCCCCTTTAGGCTCCTCAGACCATTGTCTTGTTCGGAGTGTGGTGCCACTCACGCTGAAATCGCAGTTGCATTCTGCAGGCTGCCGCCGTGTTTGGCACTATAGGTCAGCCGATTGGGATGGGATGTGGTCTTTCTTTGCATCCTACCCTTGGGGGCGGGTTTGCTTCTCGCCGGACGATCCCAACGTTGTTGCGGATTCTGTCGCTGATGTGGTACTTCAGGGTATGGAACTTTTATTCCTTCCTCTGTGGTGCCCATTGGAGGCAAATCTCAGCCATGGTTTGGTCGCTCCTATAAAATAGCATCATGCTATAAGCAGGAGTGCTACCGAGCCTGGGCTGACGCATCAGCGTCCCAGGATGTAAACACCAGCGCTATAAAAAAAGAAGCATAATTCCTGCTCTAAGTCCTTCAAAAGAGTCATTGCCAAGGCAAATTCAGAGCACATAGACAGAATTGGCGAGAAACTAGTTGGCCTTCCTTCTGGAACCCGTGCATTCTGGTCTCTCGCCAATGCTGTCCAGGGGAATTTCTGTCAGCCATCTCTTCCATCTCTGACCAGGGAGGACGACTCACTGGCCCATACCGCAAAAGAGAAAGCTGATCTTCTAGGCTCTTTCTTTGCGTCCAACTCGACTCTCGATGTCGGGGGGAGTACGCCACCGACCATTCCGCGGTGTGAGTGCTCCATGCCGGAAGTGCAGTTCACACAGCGCTCGGTTCGCAAAGCACTCCTTTCCCTGGACATCCACAAGTCGAGTGGGCCTGACGGAATCCCCCCAATTGTGCTGAGGACTTGAGGTGCTCCAGAGTTGGCACCGGTTTTAACGCATCTTTTCCGGTACTCCTACTCCCTAGGCGTAGTCCCAAAATCATGGAAGACGGCTTTCGTCCACCCGATCCCTAAAAAAGGCGACCTCTCAGACCCGTCCAACTACCGGCCTATCGCCATCACCTCCTTGTTCTCCAAAACAATGGAGTCCATTGTAAACTGCCAGCACATGAGGTACCTTGAGGATCACCAGCTGATTAGTGACCGCCAATACGGCTTTCGCCGTGGCTTTCAGCTGGTGATCTTCTGGTCTACCTAACTCACAGATGGGCGGAGGCAGTAGAGTCCAGCGGGGAGGCATTGGCCGTTAGTTTGGACATTGCGAAGGCCTTCGATCGGGTTTGGTACAAAGCGCTTCTTTCGAAGCTCCCTTCCTATGGGCTTCCCGAGAAATTGTGCGATTGGATCACCAGCTTTCTTGCAGATCCTAGCATCAAGGTCGTTGTAGACGGTGCAAGTCCCGATTGCAAGCCTATTAATGCTAGTGTTCCACAAGGCTGAGTGCTATCGCCAACGCTGTTTCTTCTGCATATCAATGATATGTGGCAAACCCGTAACATTCATTGCTATGCAGATAACAGCACTGGTGATGCTCTTTACACCGGCCGAGCCAATATTTCTCGGGAAAACGTCTCCGAGTGCCGGGACAAACTTGTGTCTGAAGTCGAGTCTTTGCTGAACAGAGTCTCGGATTGGGGGCGACTAAATCTAATCCAGTTTAACCCCCAGAAGACACAAGTTTGCGCGTTAACCGCTAAAAAGAACCCCTTTGTCGTATCTCCTCAGTTTCAAGGCACTCCCCTTGTTGCCTCAGCCAGTATCGGAATCCTCGGCGTTGACATATCGAGTGACGTGCAGTTTCATGGTCACTTGGAAGAGAAGGCCAAATTGGCCTCCAAAAAGCTTGGCCGTGCTCAGTAGAGCGGGACAGTATTTCATGCCGGCACACCGCCTGCAACTTTACAAGGCGCAGGTTCGGCCGCACATGGAATACTGTTCCCATCTCTGGGCTGGGGCTCCCCAGTACCAGCTCCTTCCACTTGACCGCATCCAGCGCAGAGCGGCTCGAATCGTCGACGACCGAGTGCTTTCCGATCGGCTCGATTCACTGGCACTGCGAAGAGATGTTGCATCTCTTTTATTTCGCATATACCATGGAGAGTGCTCTGAGGAATTGTTCGGATTAATCCCAGCCGCCAAATTTCGTGTACACACTACGCGGCAAACGTCCCGATACCATCCACACCATCTGGATGCTTGGCGGTCCACTACAGTACGTTTCAAAAGGAGTTTTCTTCCGTGTACAGCCTATCTGTGAAATAGTTTACCACCGGCGATTTTTCCGGACCGATACGACCTAGGGACCTTCAAGAAAAGAGCTTACTCCTTTCTAAAGGGCCGGCAACGCACTTGCGATTCCCCTGGTGTTGCGGTTGATCTTGGGCGGCGATAGTCACTTAACATCAGGTGAACCGCATGCTCGTTTGCCCCCTCTTCTATAAAAATACCTAAAACTTAAAGTAATATTAACCTTAAGGTCTTTAATTTTACAAACGTTGCCGTGCTTCGGGTCAGATTTGAGCAAGTAGTAGAATTAAACTGAAAAATGAACAAAAAATAAAGATACAAATGTGTAATGGATTTATTTGACATATTATATTTGTTTATACATAACTACTCTTAGTTTTTATATAAATTTTAATTTAATAAATCTAATATAAAAATAATATATAATTTTGTTAGACATTTATATAACAAGAGACTGAGCAATATGTAAAAAAAATGTAAATTAAATTATATCTTATTACACAGGGTGCATAGAACAACTGTATAAAAATGTTTTTACCACATAAATATTTTCTATTGTTTATTGAGAATTTTCTTCTACATTTTTCATGATCATATAAGCCTTATGAGTCGTGTACTTATGGATTTTCTAAACTTTTTGTAAAAAGGTTATTTGTGAAAACTTGTGTGTGTTTAAAATACTTAAAAAAATTACTTAATACATGAGCGCTTAAGGCATGCACATTTGGATTTATAAAAATTCTTTGAGCTGTTATCAGGATGTTATCTTCCTGCCTGGACCCTGTTTCAGTTTCCCTCTGTCGCTTTTACGTCACCCGCGGTACATGTGGGGTAGTTTATTTTCTTACGCCGGCACTACGAGGCGATTTATTTCTTGATTTATTTATTTATAGTTTTTCTTACATTCACCGTGAATAGTAATAAATTTCGAAGACGACTCAAACACAAAAAATATCAGTATCTATTTTATGGTGACAATTATTGTTACCGTAAAAGAAATACAAGATAGTTGTGGCAACTAGAATCGATTGGACATGATCAAAGTTACGAATTAACGGTACACGTTATTAAATTACTTTCTTTTGTTAAAATAAATAAATGATAATTAGTATTGTATGGGGCCAATGACATAAATCATAAATTGCCAATAAACATTGTGGTGTGAATTAAAAAGAAGATAATGAAATTAAACATTATTTTGTCAAACATCTGTGGTGTTAATTCAATTCTGTGAAACTCACTTATGTGTTCTTGTAGCTTAATACTAGGTCGACAGGGTATAGATAAGGTTATATTAGAACTCCGATTTTTAACTAGGCAGTGTCTGTTCTATAAAAGGGCCCTTCACAAATACAACGTCGGAAAGACAAGTATATGTTAGAATATGATGATAATGACAGCTCCGTGGTGCTACGGCATAGCAATGACTTCTAGTGCTGAAGGCTGCGGGTTCCAATTCTGTACGGAACAAGTAGTTGTATGATCTACAAATAATTGTTCCAGGTCTGGATGTTTGTCTTTGCGCATGTTTTTAAATCCAATCCTAGTTCAAATTCTTTGAAAAGATTGAAAATTTAAACACCGATCCTATCGAGACTAATTCATGAGCGTACCGAAATTTATAAAATAACAGTCTAATTTCAATAGAGAAGATGGCAGGATGTTAACATCTGCTAAAGATCTTAGTGGAGCTGGTGGTTCTGGGTTCGAATTCGGATCGAATGGACCACAAATGGTAGAGCTAATGGCTGCTAATTAAAATTGGAATTGAAGTATCAAAAATATGGTTGGGCCACAGGGTTTCCGGTTCGATTCCGGGATTAATAATCACAAAATTATGGGTGCGCGAATGATGAAAGGTATTGCAGGTTGAACCAAAACGTAGACTGTATCAGCGTGGCTCGTTATGAACCAAAACAAAATGGCGGACGTGGCACGTGGCGGTCTTTGGACAAATATACTTGCTATAAATTCGATTTACTACATTAGCCGGCACGACGGAAACATGAGCTGCTACGGAAAGGGAACTACAAAATAAAAAAAAAGCTCAAGATTTAAAGGAACAGGCTCTTACCGGAGGTTTCTGCTAGCGGCCTCTCTCTAAGGTCTCGAGGCGACGGAACTGCGTTGCAACTGAGAGAGCGGTGCGCGAGGAAAAAAGCACTGGAGTTGACTGTTGAACGCCACGACGAATTGTTTTGCACTAGTGCCCGATGAAATTGAACAGTGACAAGCAGTCACGACAAAGGTTTGTACTGTTCTGTTCTGTGGCTCGACTGCCACTGCCGTGTGCGCCGGCGGCGTGCTTCCGCCTTTAACTTTTGGCGTGCGTGCCTCCCATTGGAGGAAAAAAATGAAGCAACAAATGTCCCCCTCCCCCCTTAGGCAGGCCCGTGCGGGAAGGAACGGATGAGAAGGGAGGTTATTGCCGGCTAATCTAACTAACTAATACAAATGCAAAGATGTGTTTCGGCGCAACACCAACGCTATAATTAAAAAAAATTAATCCAAGCTCAAGACTTTAATCAAAATTAATGTTTGAAGTGTTCAAATACGTAACGCGCTGCATACTGAAACAAATTGTCAATTGTGTGCGTATATCTCTCGTATGACAAACAAAAATATAAGGCCTAGAGTGCTTCACACATTTTCAGTGTAATATTACATCTGTATTTTTACGTCCACAATTTCACAGTACCTTTTTCGGAAGAGCCCTTTAAAACCGCTGGGGAATAGAAAACGTGCTAGAAACGTGTTCTTTAAGAAAGGCGAAGAAATGGGATTGTAAAAATTACGAACTTTTAAGATATAAAGTCCATAAGATAATGATGTTGATTCATTTCTCCCGTGCTGCACATCAATAAAATATCCGCTTACGTTTAAATCGGTTTTTTATTAATCTCTTAAAACCCTTTTAGATTAAGCTGCTAATTACGTGTCAACAGCTTAATCTGCTTTTGTCGATCTTAATCACGTATGTCCCTAAGGTTGCGTATGGAGACTCAAACGAAGCGTTGAGCGGAGATGAAGCGATGGCGAAGCGGTGGACCAATTAGTTTAGCGATGTGAATTAACTGTTCTCGACGACATTTGTAACACTGTTCGGGATTACAGTAGCATAGTGACTTTAACTATAGGATAGTGCAATCTTGTTCAATAAAAATAAAAATAAATGAAAGACAACGTTGTTACTTCCTCTTCGTACTCGTCTATTCCAGTCGGTGTTGATAACTGGTCTATTTAAAATAATTCCACAATCTCTTTGCCCATGATAAGGGCGGGAAACTAGATCATTTCTATTATTTTCATATTTATTTATTCTACCAGACTTCTTTTCCAAAAAATTAGAATTACTATTATGACTGTTCTACAGATTTATTGTACAGTTATTAAGAATACTATATAAGCGCCTCACTGCCGCCCCGCCATCGCTTTAGTCGTGAACGCGGCCTAAAATCCGTAACAGTAGTTTTATTCGATTAATTTTATTTAAAAAAAATTAGCGATTTATCGCACATGATCTATAACTTTAAAATTGATCATAAATAAGTTGTATTTCGTAAAAAGTCAAAGCAATGTCGACAGCGAGACCCTGCCTACATTCTAGGGCCCAGGTAGTCCGAACTAATGTTAAAGCTTAACTGCCTTATTAATAAAAATTGCTTATTCCAAGCTTAATTCGAAGTTACACTTGGACTAGTTAATCTCAGAGTAACTGACTATTTACTTCGTTATTACAATGTTATTAATAAACATGGAGTCACCTCGGACTAACAAAACATTCCTTACGCCCGGATTAACGCTTGCGCTATGGCAACCCACTTATTTTAAAAGTAAAAAGAGTGAGTCAGTGAATGAACTCAATGCTTGATGATGACATTAATGACAATGACAGGCAATATTTTGAGTTTGACAAGAGATACGTGTTGCGTGTTGTTCCTTGTTCCTCGTGTTGTTTTCGGACTCGGTGGGAAAACTAAGTTCTAAATATAATCATTTTTAATATTATCTGTAAGGCAATTTTAGAATTAGGAAAAGAGCGTGAAAGGCAAAATTAATTAAATAACCATTTTTGTTTTGTTTTTTGGGGATAATAAAAATCTTTTGTACATGTATTTATAGTATTATATTTTTAAAAAAATCGTTAATAAATGCTGCACGAACTGAATTTCCTCTAACGGAGTTATTTACTAATTGTGTGACAGGTACATTTTCATCATCTCCTTATACTACATCCTCAAGCAGATCTTGCTTTTTTACATTGCAATTAATACAGTTTTGTATGCTCTTATTTAGTACTTAGTCCTCGCAGTAAACACCGAAACCTTTGCTTCCCTCCAAAGCATTGTTCTACAGTGTTACGGACCCAGATGTGCGACCGGTTGTACATTCCCTCCTTTTGTTTATTAGGACGCAGGATAGGAGTGAATAAGAGTACAAGCATAACCAAAATCTCCGAAAAGTCTGCCTTTAAATTCTGACTGCTCAAACGTTTGTTTTAATGCGACTTTAACAAAATATTCTTGAGTCATGTGTGCTGCCTTGCCAATGTGCCACTGTATCCCTGATCTCTAAATTTGCATTTGACACATCCTGGAACAAAGCACTCATAACTTCTTTAATATGAAGTAATAGATTGAGGCGATGTATTGAATCTAAGAAAATAACTAAATACATATATGGCGAAGATGGGCTAGCTAGGTAAAACTTACTTGCACAATGTTTCCTGCGACTTTCGGAATTCGAATATGTGGCAATCAATAGCCCCAATCACTTGTCTAAATCCACATAATAAATAAAAACCTGCAATCATATTGTTATGCTCCACATCACTTCTTGGCATTTTAATTCATTATGCTGTTTTTGTTACTAGTGCTACAACTTCTGAATTTAATAGGGGTAATAACGCGCTTAAACGTAAAGTTTTACAAAATGTCAAAATACGCGACTAGTCTATGCTTACTCAGTCGTTAAACTAGGTACCGCTAAGGATTAACTTTTATTCCGAGAGTAGGTTCGGATTAGTTTACTTCCTCCTTACTCTGCGTTTATTAATACTGAAATTAGATATTTTAAGCTTTAAACTAGGAGTAAAGTTAATCTTGCTCAAGTCTGTGTTTATTAATAGGGCTATAAGTGACTTTCAATAAATATTCTTTCAATATTCAAATCATTTTTATTCAATATAGTCTATATTGTATAAAAATGATTCTATTTTGCAAAAGTTATGCCTAACGAGAAGATGTGACGTAATTTCCCGAACGCTGTCAAGCAGAGTTGAATTCATCGATTAACCTCTCAGTCGAAGTTGGACTTACCTATTCGAACTACTTGTCCAAGGTAAATGTACTCGTCAACAACTTCGAGCCAAGCTCCTAACAACTACCGGTATAGGTGTGAAATGGACATTAAACATGATCTTTGTTTTGTCCTTGTTAATATTAAGTTCTATCCGTTGGAAGACACTATTGACGTCGTACAGATTCTGCCATAAGAACTATATCGTCGGCAAATCGAAGGTGAGTGATGTAATCGCCATTGATATAAGAATCATTATTATATTTAATTTCATACATTTAAGTGGTAGAGCCATTCTGCAGCTATATTAGTAGTATAGTTGTAGCATGAATTGGTTGGCTCGACTAGGTAAGGACCCTGCTCTCACAGAATATCAACGTGAAGTAGTAGCTCAACGCTGCTGTGTTTCGTATGGTGAGTATAGAACCGGAGACCCTTTTTTACTCCAAATGAGGCATTACATCATAGTACTCACGGATGACAATGCATCTACATTTTGATTCGTTATCGAGGATAGATGTAGTAGATGTCTATGGGCCACAGTAAGCACATACTTACTGTGTGCTCGCTTGCTACCCTTATCCGATAAAAAAGAGTGTCCTTAAACGTGTTATTTACACTGTATAACGGATGCAACCAACTTATAAGAGCAACGCTACGACGTCGTGCAGCAATTCAGCATCTTCGGATTGGGAAGCTCATAGGATCAGACCCAAAATGTAATTAATATTGTAATGTCATATAATAAAAAAAAAATTATTTTGTGTTTAAAAAGTTATTTTCTATTTCGGGATCATAACTGGCGTAGTTACTAATATACGTCTGGCTGCATTTCTAACAATTGAAACTATTAATTGACGTATTACTTTCGATACAGTGAATTAAAAACATTTTGACGATCGATTTCAATGTAATCGACGCCCGGTAGAAAACATATTTTCTCCGGGACTAGATACAGGATGCAGATTTTTCGAGTACTGTGAGTATGCTTGGATTTATAGTTTATAACCAGATTTCGTATTTCCTAAAATATACAATCATCATCATCATCATCATTACAGCCATAGAGAATATAACCACTAGAGAGCGTATAGGCAGATTTCTTCTAAGCATACGACTCACTACTGCGGGCCGGGGGGACGAGGAAGAACGCGTGGCTGCAAATGGTCAAGTTGCGTTGTTATGGCTATCTTTAGGGTTGCTCTTCTTAATAAAGGAAAATATTCGTTATCGATAAAATGGATTTTATCATTATGAAAAATACTCAATTAAAATCATAGAAATAATATTTAATCAAAATCAATCAGTTACAACGAAAACATTTATTTATTATATTATTATTGATTTTTAAAATGAATTAATTTGTTATATTTATTTCGAATTAAAGTTTAAGGGTCGTGATTGTTCTTTGTAAAAATTTAAACAAGCGTCTACATATTTGTAAATTATGCATCTTGCTAATTCAATTAAATGATTTATTTCATATATTATTGATTCTATTTCAAATTGATGAAAATCAATATACGGGAATCAATAATACCTAATCAGAGATTTTAAAAACCGTTCTCATAAAATAATTGGTACTATATTTCGAAGACTACTCCACCACTCTCACTGATTGCCCTCTTATTAAAAATTTTACAACGACGACAAATGTATATTACTGTAGTGGATCCGTACAATAAATTGTCTTTAGTGTCCTTTTGAAATTGTAAGCCATTCTGATTTGGTACACCAATCTAACTAATTTAACTAGGTAACTATAAACTTTCACTAAGAAGCAATACCGACAAACTGAGAACCTCCTCTTTTTCTGAAGACGGTTAAAAGTAGATAAGTATTTTTTCACAGTGTGTGAATTGAATAATCTTTTTATTAGTTTTAATTTTATTATTTTCGATATCGACTTTCAGCTATTAAAGGTAACAGTAAGTCCTAATGTTTACGATAAACATACAAAGGGAAAGAAAGGGATAAAAGCATTGCAATTGTCTAATAATAGAACGAGACTTTTCCAAAAGACATCAACGCGCGACTCAACCATGTCGTTATTTAACCGGCCACCGTTTTAGATAGACCCCTACAATTGCTCATAATCTGAATTAATCAACAATAATTTTCGTATGTTTTACTTAGCAATGAAAAGTTGCTTCATTTTTTTTGGACATCTGTCCTGGAATGTTTCCCACACCACTTCAACGCGCATTTTGATGCATTATAATTGCATAAAAGTTATAAAATGCATGCAATTTAGCCTGTGTGCACGCTAAATTGCATTAATTTAGCGTGCACACAGGTCTAACACTTGGACAATACTAAAATGGTTAATAGTACCATAGCCGATGCATAGGCGACAAAATACTAATAGTTTTCGAGCGTCGGGGCACTGTATGCGCAGTCAAGTGGTTATATAGTCTTTGATTACAGCCCTTCACAAGTCCACTGCTGAACATAGGCCTCCACCAAGTAATGCCACAAAGCACGGTCCTGAGCCACCTGCATCCATCGACTTCCTGCATATCTTACCAGGTCGACACTCCATCTAGTGGGGGGTCGCCCTACACTACGCCTACCGGTACGAGGCTGCCACCCGAGAACCTTTCTTCCCCATTGGTTATCGGTTCTTCCGTTGGGCTATGACGGTCACTCTGGTTTTACTGCGGATATCCTCATTTCTGAGACTATCACGCAGAGAAATTCTGAGGATAGCCCTCTCCATAGCTCGCTGAGCGACCTTGAGTGTCCTCATACGGCCAGCAGTGAAGGACCACGTCTCAGATCCGTAAGTCATCACTGGCAACACGCACTGGTCGTCTAGTTTTTAGAGATTGAGGTATACCTGACGAGAAGATATGTCGTAATTTACCGAACGCTGCCCAGCCGAGTTGAATCCGTCGATTGACCTCTCGGTCGAAGTTGGACTTACCTAGTCGGACTATTTGTCCCAGGTAAACGTACTCGTCAACAACTTCGAAATAGTGCTCCCAACAACTACCGCCATAGGTGTGACATGGACATTAAACATGATCTTTGTTTTGTCCATGTTCATCTTAAGACCTATCCATTGGGAGGCACTATTGAGGTCATTGAGCATAGTGCTTAAGTCGTCCAGCGATTCTGCCATAAGGACTATATCGTCGGCAAATCGAAGGTGAGTTATGTACTCGCCATTGATGTTAATACCGTATCCTTTCCAGTCCAGTAGCTTGAAAACGTCTTCCAACGCAGTGGTGAAGAGTTTCGGGGATATAACGTCACCCTGTCTTACACCTCTCTGCAGTTGGATAGGTTTCGAGCTCTGGTTCTGTACTCGGATAAGCCATCGTAGCCCTACTGTACAAACAATTCAGCACTTCGATATACCGACAGTCTACTTGGCACCGCTGAAGGGACTGTAGCACCGCCCAAATTTCGACAGAATCAAAGGCTTTCTCATAGTCCACATACGCCAGGCAAAGTGGCAGTTTCTACTCTTCGGTCTTCTGTACAATCTGCCGCAGGGTATGTATGTAGTCTATGGTACTAAAATCTTTTCGGAAACCGGCTTGTTCGGGAGGCTGGAAGTCGTCGAGTCTGCGTGCGAGACGATTCGTAATGACTCTCAAAAATAGCATGTAGACGCGGCTCAGAAGGGAAATCGATCTGTAGTTCTTCAAGAGAGCATTGTCGCCTTTCTTAAAGAACAAGACCACCACGGTTCTGCTCCACGCCTCCGGAGTAGTGCCACCATGAAGAGCTTCTGAAGGACTTCAAGTACCGGTGTTCCACCCGCTTTCAGAAGCTCCGCTGTAATTCCATCCTCGGCCGGGGCCTTGCCGTTTTTAAGGTTGTGGAGAGCCATTCTAATCTCGCTCAGACTGACGTCCGAAATATCATCGGAATACTGTCGGGTAAGACTTGCTCTTGGATCGTTACTCACACTTGCATGTGGCTCCAACGATGATGTGTACAGCTTCCCATAGAACCACTCAATCTCACTCAGAATCTCAGGTGTCACGGAAACGATGTTGCCACACTCAGTTTTCAGCTTTGACAGTTGGCTCTTTCTGGTATACAGATCTCTGGCAAAGACTTTGGAGCCCTGGTTCCGTGGATCCTTCTTTAATACGAGCAGTATTAAAGTTGCGTAAGTCTCGCCGCATGCATTTGGAGATCTGTCTGTCAGTTGCCTGTATGCTGTCAAATCTGTTGGCGATTGCAGCCTCATCTCCCGTCTAACAGCCATGAGATTAAGAGAGTGATCGGAGAGTTTTTGTGTTCTTCTGCGGCAGGTCTTGCAGCACTTTGCTCCGACCGCATGGACAGTTTCCACGAGCTTGTCATTCATATTGTCTACTGCATTGCAATCTTGTAGGCACTAAAAGCGGTTACGTAACTCGAGCTGAAAGGTTTCGGGATTCTGGATTAGAGCACGAGGGGGATGGAGCGTTGACTTCATTAGACGAGACCTCTCTAACTTAACGTTTAGGTTCAGTGTGCCACTAACCATTCGTTGATCGCTGCCAGTTTTCACCCTTGCGATCACTGAGACATCACTGAACAGTTGGCATCTGGTCGTCATAATGAAGTCAATCTCATTTTTTGTCGAACCGTCGAGGCTCGACCAAGTCCACTTCCTGTGGGACCGCTTCTGGAAAAAGAGTTCATCATAAAGAGTCCCTCTTTCTCCATAAAGTCGGCCAGCTGCTGGCCCCTTCGGTTCCGTTGCCCTACTCCAAATTTCCCTAACTTCAGCTCACCGTTTTCTTTTGTGCCTAGTTTTGCGTTGAAGTCTCCCATCAACACCGTGTAGTGGGTTTTGGAGGAATACATGGTGATTTCTTATATTTACGCGAACACTACACATTGAAATAATACTAGTTTTTACGGAATTTATCGCGTATATTTAACTTTTTAAATACCCGACGTTTCGAACGCTTTACAGCACTCATGGTCACGGGCGCGGGACTGAGATGTTCAACGTCCATAAGTCATACTTAACCGTGGTTACCATAGATTAAAATTTAACTTTTGTTCCGATCTATGCAGTATGAACTTATGGTATCTTGAAGTCTTGCAGTTGTATGCTTGGGTTGGGATTTAATTTTATTTATTATAGGATCCCAAGCAGATGGTAGCACCCAGCCATCTTCTCTATTGAAATTAGGATGTTTTTTGATTTCAATAGCCTCGCGAATCATCCTTGGAAGGACTCGGTGTTCTTTAGGGAGGATTTGCGGTCTATCAAATCTGATGTAGTGACGGGGGCGATCCTGTACGTGTTCACAGACTGCAGACTCGACGCTCCGGGAAGTCTAAGAATATCCTCATATATTTCCTCCACCTCCTCATCGGGATGTGCTGAGGTTGGTGCGTAAGCCTGTATGACATTCAGCGAATACCGTTTGGTGATTCTGAATATCAGGTACGCGAGCCTCGTCGACGCACTCCCAATCTTTACAACGTTGTTGACGAGAGACTTGTGGACGATAAATCCGACACCTCCTTGGGACAGATGGTCGCCCTCCCGGTGATAGAACAAGTTGCCGGATTCGAGAATCACCGTGTCCTCCCCCTCTCTTCGGACCTCGGATAATCCTATAATATTCTACCGCTTGTAGAATCTACAAGCGGTACGTAGACGACACTTTCACAATTTTACCATCTGACAAAGTAACTGCATTTTTAAACCACCTTAACTCTATAAACTCTAAAATACAATTCACAATGGAGTTAGAGGCAAATAATTCTTTAGCTTTCTTAGATGTTTTAGTCATTCGAAATCATAATAACACAATTGGTCACACAGTGTATAGAAAAAAAGACCCATACCAACCGATATTTAAATGGTGAATCTCACCATCATCCTTCACAGTTAGCTACCGTGGGTAAATCTTTATTTCAGAGAGCACGAGGGATCTGTGACAGAAAACATCTGGCCGCCGAACTTCAGCATGTCAAGCAAGTATTGCAAGACAACAAGCTTCGGGTCCCGCGCCTACGTCACAGTGACCGAGTGAAGCCGGCCACAGTCGAGCGTGTACCTGCTGTACTACCATATGTCAGAGGAGTCACAGACAAGGTTGGCTACATCTTGAAGCGAGCTTATATTAAAACATACTACAAGCCGCCGAAGAAGATTAGTCAATTTTTACCATCCGTCACGTGTAATATCCCTCTACAAGATGCAGGAGTGTACAAGTTAGATTGTGAATGTGGTCTCTCTTACATAGGTCAAACAAAAAGATCCATAAAAACCCGCGTGAAAGAACATATAGCTGACGTGAAGCACCGACGCTCCGGGAAGTCTGCAGTCTGCGAACATGTTCAAGATCGTCCCCACCATTACATTCGTTTTGATAAACCACAAATTCTCGCAAAAGAACACCGATTCCTACCAAGGATGCTACGCGAGGCTATTGAAATTAAAAAACATCCAAATTTCAATAGAGAAGATGGATGGGTGCTGCCACCTGCTTGGGATCCTATAATTAACAAAATTAAACCCAAACCTAAGCATACCACTGCAAGACTTCATGATACTACAAGCTCGTTTTGCGTAAATCGGACCAAAAATTAATATTCAAAAACTGAAGGTAGCCGGACTAACTATGACATTGGGACGTCAAACATCTCAGTCCCCCCCGTGAACATGGTTGCTGTAAAGCACCCGAAACGTCGGGAATTAAAAATAAGTAAAAGTAGTGAAATAAACGCGATAAAATCCGTAAATTTAGTTTTATTCAATGAATCTCAAATTCAGCTATGTTTAATATTATATGCCTACATATATAATTTAAAGCCTAAAACTATGAATTGATCGATATTCTTTGATTACAGCTAATTATGTTTTGAACAGCTTCTGATAAATGAAATCTTTTTAAAACTAATCGCCGAATTCGTTCGAATTCAGACTTTATGTCTTGTATTTTGCTATCTGAATAACTATGCTAAATTTAAATCATATTTTAGGAAAAGTCTATGAAAAGAACGTTTTGTACATGTACGGACACACGGACTGTCTACGAGAACAAGGCAATTTGGATGAAACATCTTAGAGTAATGCTAGTAATTACTCTGAGTGAAACATAGATGATGTTAAAACAAGGCCGCGGACAAAAGTTAGTATAATTTATTTTGTGTATATTATGTGCAACGCAAAATTATTTATTCATTTATGCTTAAGAAAACTTAATGGAGTATTTTAAATTTAACTAAAATTTTCTGAATCACTGAAACTTAAGCGCAGCTAGAACGCTTTTTAAATTTTAATTAATGAGTGTAAAATGTTACTTTCTAAGTTAATACTTATATTTATTTGATTAAATGTCGTTGACCGTAACTTGGCTCTTTGTTAAGAAAACAAGTAAGGGAGTGAAATACTACACTAGATGGTGGGAGATCTTTTCTACCTAGGAGTCTTTCTGGGTAGACAACACCCACTTACCTGCTCACACCCTCAAATTTATATAATGTGTTACTTGAAGTTAACTGTAGGTGTCCGTGTGAGTGAGAAGCACGAGATTTCACTTTATGAAACTCGAAACTATAAGTGATTTTGTTGCCAATAGTGATTCGATAACGTGAACTAAACGATATCACAAAAAATCGTGCTTGTTATATAGTTGTTATTTCTTGATTACTTGATTCGTCGACACGGCATCGAAGATACGTTCAGCAAACCAATAGCGACTGAAATATAAGCAATAAAGACGCGATGTATTCGGCTTACTACATTCAACTATTCAAACGAAATTGGGATTATGGTGTATACCTTATTTCCCTCATAAGAGTGAAATAAAATATTTTTAATAAAAATCAAAAGCGGATAAAATAATTTCATATTTAGTAATGAGGTCTCTAATTCTTCTCTATATATGTCGAAGCACAACTCAGAATTATATTATTTTATAAAACAACTTCTTTTAGACTTAAGATTGATATTTCGGTCGTCAGATAAAAGTAATCCATCAAATAAATTAGAACATTACTGAATATAAAAGCGAAATAAATGAAATGTTTTGTTCATAACATTGTAATTCTTTTTGTTTCAGTAGTACGAGTATTTTATTCTGCTAATGGGGCTACGCTAAAGTGATACAATGATTGGGGTGTAATTTAATTATATTAAATTACCGTTAAATTCAGTAGTTACATCAGCAATTTAACGTCCTATGTTCAAATTCTCGCGATAAATTGAGTTTATTTTCAAAATAATGATTGAAGTTGCAACGTTTTTGTAAAATTCTTTGAAACTTTGGACGAGAATTCGATAAACACGGTTCAGTTTGGAATATTTCCCTTCAAAAAATAATTAATATTCACGTACATATATGTACTTATAGTTGTCAATGTAACATATCCGTTGTTGTGCGAAATAGCCGTTCCAGTGTGATATCGTAGCGTATTGCTTTTATGTTTGAGAACTGAAGACTGACTGACTTTTTACTGAAAACGAAGTATTTTATAATAGCCTTCAGCGTTGACAACGCTTTGTTTTCTTAATCGAAGATAGATGATGAGGGCCACAAGATCTACAAACAATCTGATGGTCTTATCTATACACTCATCTTTATTATATAACTAGCTGTGCCCGAGACTTCGTTCACATATAATCTTTGTTACTAATTTATTGATTTATTACTTTGGGGCTAATTGATTATATCTATATATTATCGGATTCGATCCCGCCGGCACGAATGAAATTGTTAATTGCAATTTTAAGTGCTGATTTACCACGTGCTCGGCGTTGAAGGAAAACATCGTGAGGAAACCTGCATGTCTGAGGAATAAGAAAAAAAAATATTTCGAAGACATGTGAGGTTCGCCAACACGCATTGGGGCAGCGCGGCGGACACTTCCTTGCCCTAAAACCCTCTCAGAAATGAGGGGAGGCCTTTGCCCAGCAGTGGGACGTATATAGGGTGTAACTTTAACTTCAACTTTTAATTGATTATCTCTATATATAAAAATAAATTGCTGTCCGTTAGTCTCGCTTAAATTCGAAAACGGATCGAACGAATTTTGGTGAAACTTTTTTGTATGCATTAGGGTCATCAACCCTGGATGATTTAGATTTCCAATTGGATCCGGTAGGTGGCGCTGTTGTCGATACCCAGAAATTACCCCTACGAAGTTGGGGCGGATTGCTAGTTGGTTGGGCCATAGGGCCCTGGTTCGAACCCAGAAACGAATGATCACAAATGTGGGTGCACGAATGACTAAACGTATTGCGGGTTTAACGATTAGGTGGATTGTAACAGCGTGGTTCGTTATAAATCAAAACAAAATGGCGGACGTGGCACGTGGTGGTCTTTGGATAAATATACTTGCTATAAATTTGAATTAACACGTTAGCCGACACGACGTAAAACATGAGCTGCTATGGAAAAAGAAAATGAAAAATAAAAACAGCTTAAGAATAACGAACAGGCACTTACCTGGAGTACCTGCTAGCAGCCTCTCTCTATGAACTTTTGTGTCGTCGAAAACTGTGTTGCAACTGGGGTGGTGCGCGACGAATAATGCACTGGGTTTGACTGTATGAAGGCCACGACGAATTCTTATTGCATATTCTGTGGCAAACGGTCACGACGAAAGTTTGTACTGCACTGTGGCTTGACTGCCACTGCTGCTGTGATTCTGCAGCTTGCTGCCTCCTTTTACTTTTGCGGAGCCTCTCAGGAGGAACAAAATGAGGCCACCAATGAAGCCCCCATTAGGAAGGCCCGTGCGGGAAGAGAACGGAAGTGAGGAGAGATTATACCGCCTAAATCAGCTAACTAAACAAAATGCGAGGGTGTTCGTTGGTGCAACCACTAGTATGTAATAAATTGTAGTAATGTTTCAACTGCAACAATAATAGTATTGATATTTTTATACATATAAGCAGTAATTTTATTCTATAACCGATCATGTGATTGAATGACGTATACACCGAAGATACGGCACGATGCGTACAATATTATAATTAAAATAAAACTAAATAATGTGGATATGCAAACTAAGGAAAAGGTTTTCTATTACTCTCGTTAATAAAACATAGTTTGACTTATATTGAAGACCTCAATGATACGATAATTGCTATACTATGTACTGGCGGCGTAAATGAACCCATGACCCATTACGTCCCAGTGGTGTAGTAAGAAGTGACTGTGGACAATAGCATTAAGCTATTTCTTTATAGAATAACAATGAGAAACGAGCACACAGTCCATCTGATGGTAATCGGATGCAGTAGTGGACATCTACATTTATCATTTATTTGAAGTTTTGAAGTGAGGATATGTTTCGTAATCTCCCGAACGCTGTCCAGCCGAAATGAATTCATTGATCGATCTCTCGATCAAAGTTGGACTTACCTATTCAGATTATTTGTCCCAGGTAAACATACTCGTCAACAACTTCGTGCTTCGTGCTCCCAGCAACTACCAGCATAGGTGTGACATAAACGTTACACGTGATCTTTGTTTTGTCTATGTTCATCTAAAGACCTATTTGTTAGTGGACGTGAAGAGTTTCGGGGATATTACGTCATCCTGTCTTACACATTTCTGAGTTGGATAGGTTTCGTACTCTGGCTCAGTACTCGGATAGCCATCGCAGCTCTACTATACAAATATATCAGCACTTGGATACACCGACAATCCACTTGGCACCGCTGAAGGGACCGTAGCACCATTCAAATTTCGAGGGAATCAAAGCCTTTTTCATAATCCACATACGCAAGGCAAGATCGCAGATTGTATTGTTCGGTGTTCTGTAAAATTTAAATAAAACTACATTACGCGTACATTAACTTATTTTTTATTACCTACCGACATTTCGAGCACTTGTCGACCCATGGTCACGGGGAGGGGGGACTTTGCTCTTAATTAACTTGTAGAACCCTTGCTATTATACTGGGCTTTATTTAGGGATGCCAGAGATCAGAGAGGTATAGAGTTTCACTTTCTACGAGGAAAATGTTGCTCAGTCGATACAAATATTATATTCTTAAAAATAAGTGTCTGTGTGATCGACATTTAATCACTGAAGCTTGGGATTTTCTAGACAGTTTCAGAACTAATTATGTACAGACTATAACTGCTAAACATATTCAGCATATGATGTCCTTAAAGAAGTCATTGAGACAGGGTTGCTTCATTTTGAGAGTATAGATGATGTGATGATCATGTTGTGCATACATAGATTGGGTTAAATAAAGCACAGTTCTATCGGCTGTTTACTGAAGTTCCTCAGTTATTGGAAATACCACGAGCATCTCTAGCTTTAGCAACATACTTCATGAAGCTTAGATTCGGGGATTCTGATGAGAAGTTGTGAACATTTAAAGTTTCATATGCGAACCCTAGAGATGTGGTTGCGCCAAGTGAGGGAACTTCTTACTGAATACTTTGTGCCAAGACAATTAGGCTTAAATCATTTAAATAGGCAGCAAATAGTGTGAAGAAATCTTGTAATACCAATTACATTGTTTGGTAACTTTGAGGGAGTTAATAGGCCCATTATTATAATTGACAATTAAAAAAGATCAAATTACTTATGAGTATACCAAAAAAGAACGTATAGCATGCACACATATAGAAACGTTATAAGACCCTTTTTAATGGCGTGTACTAATGGACAATTACTGGAGTACTAATGGAAAAAAATTTCGAGGTGGCTGCTGCTCCTTTAAATACTTTTCACTCTCCTGTAGTTGATCGAGTAGATAGTATAATAGAAAAAATAAATATGAATATGAATAAACAAAATAAAGTAGCAGAATTTATTGTAAGAAACAATTCTATTAGGTATGAAACGATTACTGTACAAAATGATACAGCCGCACTATGTACCCTTTAGCTTAGTGTGTTACATTTAAGTTTTAAATAAAATAAAATAAATAAAGAAATGATAATTTAAATTATTTTCCCCAGCTTACTGATAGTGAGTTAGTTCTAATTTCATAAGGGACATACCATATAAAGCAGGCAGGGTCCTACTATGGTGGGTATGTATGGCGTAAAGATGACTTTATATTTGAAGTGTGCAGGGAAGTCAGCAGCAACCTACTTCAAAAGCTTTCGGCTTCTAATTCTTCATGGCTATTAGAGTGGCGCATTTAGTCCAGACATATAAGCCGAAAAACTTATTTCGTTTACATTTTAGTTGACAGCTCTCGAAGAGGTAGGGAAGTAATACTTCAACATAACTGCACCGTAAGAAAACGAACTAGCTGCTCCATCTAATCATCATATGTACCTTAGTTGGGCTAGGTACCAAGATAATATAGTACCACCTGCATATCTTGGATGATATTCTAATTACAGTTGAAGACGAAAATATTGTTTTTTTATTTTATTTTAAACATCGCCTCCTAACCTTTCCTATCTTTCAATCTATTTGTGAGTTTCGTTTTATCGTCCCACTCAATACAATGTTATATATAAATATTACAAATAATATAGTAAACAACTGTAGAATCACTTTTACTAATTCTCTAATCTACAAAGAGAGAGAAGATAAAATCCGCAGAATTTTCAGCGTTATTTTGATAATATACAAGCTATTAATTGACACTATTTTCATATTTTTACGATCAGGGCCCAAGAATGTATGAGAGCTCATCAGTCTCCTTTGGGCGTATATTGCAAAATAAACCTGTATATTTTTTATAGAAGAGGGGGCAATCGAGCGTACCGCTCACCTGATGTTAAGTGACCACCGCCGCCCATGAACATCCGCAACACAAGAGGAATTGCAAATGCGTTGCCGGCCTTTTAGAAAGGAGTAAGCTCTTTTTTGAAGGTCTCCAGGTCGTATCGGTCCGGAATATATATAAATTTAATGGTACATTTACCTTTACTTCCAAACAACATATTATATACTCAGTGCTTTAGTATAGGAGTCAGTCCTAGCGGCAATCGCCTGTAGGATGACATCGTCGCTGCCGTGCCCGCGAAAGGGAATGACCTTGCGCATTATGAAAACATCTAATATTATAAGCTCATTTAGTGTACCTTACTCACATACTGCTTGAGTAAAAAATATGTGTAGTATGTTTTCCCTATCATTAACTTTACCGAGTCTGAATACTGAGCAAATCTTATAGCTAGAACGATAATATTCACTTCCAATGCCCTGCCTCATCCTCTAGATAGTTCATGGTAACGTGACTCAGATAGATTAAGCTGTCCACCACCTTCAAAGTAGTACCAACGAGTGTAACTGATATCATATCTGAGATATCAATTTTGTTTTATAGCCATTTGGGAAAAACGAGCATGCGGCTCACGGAAAGTGTCGACTGCCGCCCACGAACAACACCACGGGAAATGCAAATGCGTTGCCGGCTTTTAAAATATGGTAAACTCGTTTCTTGAAGGTCCATAAGAGGTACCGGCCAGGAAAATCGCCGATGGAAAATAATTCCATAAAGAAATCGTGCGAAGAAGAAAACTATATTTCCCTGCTGTAAACATGAGCACTTGACTTTTCTCACAAGTTGCGACGAGCTTCCTACAATAATTAATCGACGGATCTAACAACATCATGAAGGCAGCATAAATATAATGTTGTCCAGGCCGTATTTCTGTCACGGTCACCGATCACTCAACGTAGCATAGCTATCTCGCACATATAGCAAAGGACGATTATAGTGCCCAAATGTATTCCCTCACTCGAATAGTCCGATGAGACAGCAAACCAACACAACCAGAGAAGGATCAGGTGCAGGACCAACGGCTTTATGTGCTTTCCAAAGCACGGGGGTAAAATACTGCGAACTTCTTGACTCCGGGCTGCTACTGAGAATTTTTGGCAGAAAAATCAATAACTAACTGTTTGGCCCGACCCGTGATTCAAACCCAGGGCTTATGATCAGCAGTCGCGTCTAAAATCACTAGTTCAATGAGGCATTCAACATTCTAATCTTATCTTCAGAGAGGGTGTCAGCTAGCCTATATAAATTATGCCGCACACCAGTGCTTTTCAATGACAAACAAGCACACAGTCCAGCTGGTAAATGAACGTTGTGAAATCAATATCCATCCTTGATTTATGATCAAAGTGCAGAAGCCTTGTTATCAGTAAAAATTTGTTAAGAGCTGTAGATTTAGTTAGTGAAACACAAGCCAGATACGAAAGCAAAACTTCACGATGACTGATTCGAACACGAAGCGCAGCGTAGAATTCAGATTTTAACCACTTGACCACGACTGTGCTTAATAAAGAAATATGAAAAGTTTACAGGCAATTTCAATCTCAGACATATCTAGCGGCAAATATCCTTCAATCTGACACATTACGTTCATGTGTGAGTAAATGAAATGATGCATTGGGCCGCTTTGCCTTTGTGCTTGTTATGTTAGTTGTCCTTACAAAAGCTTTGTCGGGTGACAGCTCCATTAGCGTCGCTTTGATTGTCTTAATATAAGGTTGGGTTGATTGTAACAGTTGTGTACGTATTATGATATTCTATGGGGTTGGGGCACCTGAGTAACATCTCCTTTCACTTCACGGTATTCAACGGAGAGCGGCCCGAATTGTCGACGACCAAGTTTCTTCTGATCAGCTTGACACGTTGCATTTCTGTGCATCTTCTACCACATATACCACGAGTAGATTGATTTCAGTAGCCCTGTGTACAGTTGTGAGCTGCTAATTTACTTCTTTTATGAGACTCTGTCTATTTTTATGAGACTACAAAACGAATTGTCAATTAAGATAACTTTAATATTTTCAGACTTATAATGATTTTTGTGACAGACCCGGTATCATAATTCAAATGTTCAAATGAACATGCACTTGAAAAAAAGTACGATAAATATTAATAAAGCAAATTTTTCTTAAACACTGGCTTATTATCATTTTAACTGTGAGTAATTAAAAAAGTATTAATCATATTCTCCAGGCCAAATTTCGGTTACGGCGACTGGTCTAGCTATGGAGACTAGCCATCTATGCTGGATATAACTATAGTGCCCAAGTGTATGCGGAAGCACAAGTAAACTCTCTATTCCCTCAGCCCCATATTCTATTGGGACGGTAACCTGATACGACCGGAGATAGTCAAGCACAGGACCAGGTGCTTTGCATGCTTTTAGTGGCAAGGTGGCAACAGCACCAACTTCCTTCAACAACTTCCAACTTTCGATATTTTACAATTTTTTTGCTTTGCCTTAACATATTATGAAATTGATCCATCAATAAATACTACTAATTTGAATGATGTCATATCTGAGATATCAATTTTGTTTTATAGCCTATATATAAACTATCTATACTAATAACTATATATATAAACTATCCGTATAAAAAAATAAAAAAAACTATTAAACTAAATAAATAAATCAATTAAAAACTATCGAAGTTAAAATAATACGCATGCAATTAGTAGTATTTATTAATATATCAATTTCATAATAAGTAATGTAAAAGAAAAAAAATTGTAAAATATCTGTGCCATAGGCTTATTTTCCGTTCACCTGTTACACCCTATTTTTCCCAAATGGTAAAAAAAGTTATCCAGTGTAGGTGCATAGTAGTATATAGTTCATAAAAGTTAGCTTGATCTCTGCGACAGCTGTCAGTAAAATCAATGCCTATGAAGTCCTGAATTTTTTAGTAGTACAGACAGACAGTACCCGTCAATGTCATACTTTATGGGCATGCACTAATTAAGTCGGCATGCCCATAAAGTATGACATTGACAGGTACTGTCTGTACTACTGAAAAATTCAGAACTTCATAGAAATAGATTTTACTGACAGCTGTCGCAGAGATCAAGCTATCTTTTATGAACTATAGGTGTCTTAAGAAAATATTTAGGTATTCTATGGAATTCCTGTGTTGAAAAATACCTACACCGGGTTGATGTATGTTTAATGTTTGTAATTAATAAGTATTTGTTTAATAATACTACTCGCGTTTAAAGTATTAAGTTTAAGTGAGGCGGTTGTTGTTTAAAATAAGGCAACAACCAGTCATAAAAAAAATTATATATTGGTAAAAGAAAAGGTCGTGGGCGTGGTTCCGATAATTTAAAAAAAAGTGCCCGTCTGGCTTCACTGGCAGGGTCAGGTACTCCCCTATGTGGCCGCGAGGTGGTCGAGCAGGGCCGGGGGGGGTTGGACTGTTCACGGGGAGCGCCGTGGGCAGCTGGCTGTGGCGGTGGCGGCGTCGAGGGGAGGCCTAGGCCCTCTTAAGAGGGACTACTGCCACGGTTGTAGTCGTAAAATTGCACCCTGGAAACAACGTCGTCCACATTTAGGTCCAGGTAATAAAATGCCGCCGATTATGAACCCCCGGTATATCGCAGGCTAGCAGTAGATGGGAGCACAGAGAGTAGCTGGCGGGTGTTCATAATCAGAACGGAGTTACAAGGCGGAATGGAAGGCAAGCGTCATAGCGGTGAGGCGCAAATTAAAATACACATGAATTAAAATTACGGCAAGTGTAAAATACTGTTTAAATGTACCAGGATAACTAATTTAGGCTGTGCATTGGTTGAAACATGATGGTGACTTGCGATATTTGATCGCGGTGCGAAATGTATGAGACGCCATTTTGTAACGGTACTTTTGCCAACGCACACAGCGGCTACATACATTACTTACATGCAAATAACACTAATAACGTGGCAATTAAATAGCTAAAAGCAAACAGCCTGGCATGATCAAATTACACTACCTATAAAACACTTTCACTACTTAAAACTAGGTAACGTTTCAACACTTACCCTTACGGGGTGCAAGACGATACGGAGGTCTCGGTGAGAGTGTCGAGAATTAACGAGAAAACTATACGGCCACAGTGCCGGAATTATTATATTATTTTAAACTTTTTCCAAAATGGGATTAAAATTTGCAAGCGCGTACGAGGACACAAAGCAGAGCTTGTGAACGCGGCTGCAGTGGTAGTGTGCGCCTCCCAGGGCGCTCGGGCGGAGAATGACCGGGAGCGCGACGCCGTGGAATGATACCGGCCGGGTAAAACTCTGACGCGAGAGTTGCAAAGCGCATAGAGTAACGAAGCGTCAGAGTGTTTGTTCGAAATACAATATTTTAATATTTGATTTATTATTTAATTCGTTCTTTTAGTTTACTGATTTGTTTTATTAATAGGATACCTAAGTTAATTATAGAATTATTTTTGTTAATAACTTTTATTTTATTTTTATTTAGTTTATTAAATGTTTATTTAATTTTAATAAACCGTTTAATTATAATTATGCATACATGTACGTGCAACGTTACAGTACCCCGCGCGCTACATAAGGATTTTATTATTCTTAATTAATAAAATCCGCTCTAAATTGTTATGTATTCGCATTATCCTTTTATACAACATCTCTCATACTTCACGCGATTATATCAGCGTCAACGAACATCAATAGGGTAGTTGACGCATCCTGTCATTTGGCAAGGTGTTCCAGCATCGGTTAGACTGGAAGACCCATACGAATACCTAGAGCTAAAGATGTAAAAGTGTGACCAGGGTAAAACGAGCACCATGTATATATATAAATATAACGCTAGTGTATTCCTAAGTAACAAGCAGAACACATGCAACTTAATTAAGTGTACTTGTAGGTGTAACATGGAGATCTTGTGATATTGCAGTGATGGTTGCTAGCCCATCTCCCACAACACACTACTACCCTATCCCTTAGTCGACTTTTACGACACCCACAGGAAGAAATGGGGTGGTGCTATTCTAACCCGACACCACACGGGGAAGTGCCACTTTAAAAAAAAGTGTATACATATATGAATAAGTATTGTGTCCTGTTAATTTCAAATCCTTGATGTGCCAGGTGCCAATATCTTTCCCAGACATGTCAGCCAGGATGTAAACTAGGGGTGACTTTTTACCGATGACGCGACATTTAATAAATTTTGGCGCAAGTTTTTTACTAAAGAACTTATCCTTATCACTTAAAACATATGCGCGTTTCATTACAGTGTCACCAATGTTAAATTCCATAGGCTTGTGCCGAAGGTTATAGTGGGTTGAGTTTTTAGCATGAGCATGCCACAATTTGGCCTTTACAGTATCGAAAACTTCCTTAAGACAACCCAAATCCTCCGCGTAGATGTCACGGGGAAGGAATAAAACCTCATCGCCTAAATCGTTATCTAAATAATGCGAGCCACATGTAACGAGCTCCCTGCCGAACACCAGGAAGGATGGAGTGAAACCAGTCGCCTCACTCACCGAATTGTTGAGGGCGAACTGAACCTTCGGAATATATGTATCCCAACTGCGATGATCGTTGTCCACGAAAGTTGAGATACACGTGATAATTGAACGATTATGTCGTTCTACCAAATTAATTTGAGGGGTGTACTTTGGCGTGAAGAACACGTTAGGGACCTTATAACGATGGAAAAGTGACTCAGTGACCTTCGAAATAAACTGGCCGCCATTGTCCAAAAATATGGTCTGAGGGACACCATGGACGAGGAAAACAGACTCTTCCAGTAACTTCGTGACTGTAGTGGCAGTAGCACTTCTTAATGGGAAAATTAGGCAATATTTCGAGAAGCAGCATGTGACTACGAAGATATAAGTGTTCTGCTTCCTAGTGACAGGCAAGGGGCCCATCAAATCAACTGAAATCATTTGAAATGGCCTAGAACACTGCTTCGGGCGGCCCATTGCTCCCAATGTTTGGTGATTTTGAGCCTTGTAAGACAAGCACTTCTCGCAGGAGGCAACGAACTTCACCACGTCCTGGTGCATACCAGGCCAAAAGTAGCGCAACAAAAAATTAAAATACGCAACTAATGTGTACTCGAACAATTAAATAAAACAACAACAAGATAATAATAATATGCCTAAGAATTAAAATAAAAAACAATTGATTGAATAATTTAAAATACTACCAACGCATGCGTGACTCAACTGAACTAGAGTTCTGCAGCAACAATAGGGAATAGTTACAATTCATAAAATTTCAATAATAATAATATCACAGAAAAAAAAACCACGAGAAAAAAAACCTACTGCAGAATAGAATAGTAATACCTCGGAACAATATTAAATTTACTCTATCACAGATTACACAGTGACCACTCTGCACGCTAACTACTCTGTACAATGATAGAACGTAAACAACATAGGGTAGTGCACGGCATAGAGTGATTACGAAAAGTTATTCGAAACTAAACAAATTCTTAGTTAGGGATTAAAGTTTATGATCTCTCAAATAATACAAGTAAATAAATAAACCAATTGAAATTCAATAAAATTCCTAAAACAAACACAATAATGAAATTCGTACACATTAGTTGCTGCAACCAAAAAACAAAAAAAACAAAAACGTTTCACAAACACTAAACGACACAAACACCAACTACTCCTACGCAGTGAAACCAGACCTTTTTTACCACGTTTGTGGGCGCCAGTGAGGCGGTTGTTGTTTAAAATAAGGCAACAACCAGTCATAAAAAAAATTATATATTGGTAAAAGAAAAGGTCGTGGGCGTGGTTCCGATAATTTAAAAAAAAGTGCCCGTCTGGCTTCAATGGCAGGGTCAGGTACTCCCCTATGTGGCCGCGAGGTGGTCGAGCAGGGCCGGGGGGTCGGACTGTTCACGGGGAGCGCCGTGGGCAGCTGGCTGTGGCGGTGGCGGCGTCGAGGGGAGGCCTAGGCCCTCTTAAGAGGGACGACCGCCACGGTTGTAGTCGTAAAATTGCATCCTGGAAACAACGTCGTCCACATTTAGGTCCAGGTAATAAAATGCCGCCGATTATGAACCCCCGGTATATCGCAGGCTAGCAGTAGATGGGAGCACAGAGAGTAGCTGGCGGGTGTTCATAATCAGAACGGAGTTACAAGGCGGAATGGAAGGCAAGCGTCATAGCGGTGAGGCGCAAATTAAAATACACATGAATTAAAATTACGGCAAGTGTAAAATACTGTTTAAATGTACCAGGATAACTAATTTAGGCTGTGCATTGGTTGAAACATGATGGTGACTTGCGATATTTGATCGCGGTGCGAAATGTATGAGACGCCATTTTGTAACGGTACTTTTGCCAACGCACACAGCGGCTACATACATTACTTACATGCAAATAACACTAATAACGTGGCAATTAAATAGCTAAAAGCAAACAGCCTGGCATGATCAAATTACACTACCTATAAACCACTTTCACTACTTAAAACTAGGTAACGTTTCAACACTTACCCTTACGGGGTGCAAGACGATACGGAGGTCTCGGTGAAGTGTCGAGAATTAACGAGAAAACTATACGGCCACAGTGCCGGAATTATTATATTATTTTAAACTTTTTCCAAAATGGGATTAAAATTTGCAAGCGCGTACGAGGACACAAAGCAGAGCTTGTGAACGCGGCTGCAGTGGTAGTGTGCGCCTCCCAGGGCGCTCGGGCGGAGAATGACCGGGAGCGCGACGCCGTGGAATGATACCGGTCGGGTAAAACTCTGACGCGAGAGTTGCAAAGCGCATAGAGTAACGAAGCGTCAGAGTGTTTGTTCGAAATACAATATTTTAATATTTGATTTATTATTTAATTCGTTCTTTTAGTTTACTGATTTGTTTTATTAATAGGATACCTAAGTTAATTATAGAATTATTTTTGTTAATAACTTCTATTTTATTTTTATTTAGTTTATTAAATGTTTATTTAATTTTAATAAACCGTTTAATTACAATTATGCATACATGTACGTGCAACGTTACATAAGGTCGATTTTTCATTGAATTATGTGTATGTGAAGTTTGGAATATTAGAATTATTTTATGCAACTGAAATTTCAAATTCTATTATGTTGTATTTTAACTAAAGCATAACTTTTACATGACGATGGAAAAATCTGATTTTACATTCCTCAGATAAAAGTTATTCAAAGGATAAAATACAATATAAAATAAAACTACAATTGTACGTTTGACACGTACGTTTTAAAACGGAAAAGCTGTGAGCTGCTTTGTTGTAAACAAAACAGTTCAGTTCTCACACTTTTATTATTTAACGTTTCATGTTTAATAATGTTATGTATTACATTATCCTGAATTAAAATAATAAATAACTTTAATAAAAATATAACATATTCAAGATTGCATCTTTGACTTCGTTGTGCGTTGGATGTTAACAGTGCTTTTGTTAATGTATTGGCTAATTAAATCGTTTGCTATAACTATCTGTAAATTGCTTTAGTACCCTTAGATATCACACACGTAATTGAATATGTTGTCGTAGTCTTCAACCTGGAACACAATATGTACATACATATATACATCTTAATATATATAAATTACCTGTCACATTGTTTGTCAGCGATGGACTCCTAAACTACTTAACCGATTTTAATCAAATTTGCACACCGTGTGCAGGTTGGCCCAACTTGAGAGATAGGATAGTTTTTTTTTGCCTAGGAGTAAACCACTTTTTTTGCGAATTTAGGGATTTTTCATAGGACATGACAAAGGATCGTCGAAAAAGGAAGAACAACGTCCGCCTGGCATGCTAGTATAATACATAATTATTGTACCATGTACGTAGCCAGACAGATTTTTGTTGCGAAATAATTTCATGTTCAGAAAATAGTTCCACCACCTAGATTTTTTATTTTGCTTAATTTTAAGTAAATGCGTGGCGAAAATAAATAACCACGCAAATAATGCTATTTGCGTGGTTATATAATGGTTATTTCACTAGTGAAATAAGCTACTTAGTTTTTTTTTATAGAATAAGGGTGACGAACAAGCACATATTCCTCCTGAAAGGAAGTGGATGCTGTGGCCCATACGGGTTTTCTAAATTAAATAGTTTTGAAATATAATAATACTATAATAATAAATATTTACTTCATCATCTTCATCATTACAGTCTTTCACAATCCCACTGCTGAACATTGGCTTTCCTTAATGAATGCGATAGAGCACGGATTATTAAGCTGAAGCGGCAATGGGCCGGGTCATATGGCTTGAAGAACCGACAACCGAAGTTGGAAGAAAGGTTCTCGAGTGGCAGCTTCACACCAGTAGGTGAAGTGTAGGGTGGCTTCTAACTAGATTTAGTGACGACCTGGTAAGATATGCAGAAATTCCATCATACATCATCAAATATGAAGACGTTGTGTGAAATATATACAGATCCGAAGAGGAGACATACCAAAGAAGATGGAACTAGTGAAGAAATTTCATAAAATTTTGACTTATTCTATAAGAAAAGATGAAAGATAAATATAATCAATTTAAATAACAATGGTTTTTACGGATTTTATCGCGTATACTTAACTTTTTAAAAACTCTATATATACCAATACTCTATGTATATATATTATATATATATATATATATATATATATATATATATATATATAATCAAGTTAATATATAAAACAGAAAGCCCGAAGTTATTTGAAGGATTAACTGCCAAGTAACATTAAACAGTTGACACAGTAAAGTGAGTTATTCAAGTGTGACACAGTTGAAAAAACAATATATCGAAGTTATTGAAGACTACAAAAGATTAGGTCACGTAAACGAAAAGACCGACAAGCAATTCTAAAAATGATAGAAATGTATTTATTTACTTATTTTTTAATCACTATGAATCATGTTTGAACACCTGAGATTTACTTTTCTATTATAAGTATAGATTTTTAGTTTTTTTGAAATCAGTATTTACTTTTTTATTAAAAGTCTATTTTTTGACTATTTTGTGTGGGCTGTGAGAAATTTAAAAATCTCGAATGAACCTATAAAGTTACATTAAACAAATTATCCCCTATTTTTTACCCTAGGGGTAAAGAATTTTGTGTTCAAATTTTCATGAAACCACTCCAGAAGTTAAAATCAATGTAATGATTTCTTAAATTTACGCGAACACTACACATTGAATAAAACTATATTTATGGATTTTACTCGCCCCGTGACCATGGGTGGAAATTTAAAAACAAGTTAAAACAGTTAATTAAACGCGATAAAATCTGTAAATATAGTTTTATTCAATATGACTTATGTATTAGAAAAGAATCATTCAATCAGTTCACAATTGATGAAGATATCAAGTGAAATGCATGCAAAAAAGAATGTACACCCAAATTGAGGTTTTTCTACTTTTTTGATGTACCGGCTAGTAAAAAGAGTGCTCAAAGTTTTTTGACCCTCAAAAATAAAAATCAACAAAGCTGACATTCCCTCGCCTAAAGTCACTTTACTGTTACCTTTACAGAATATTAAAGTCCACTGCTGAACATAGATAGAGAATAGAGGTAATTTGGGGGATAATTGCCATAGTCGCCACGCTTGGCATGCGAGCCGGCAACCGTAGTTTTTTATTTTCAGTCGTTATTAGGAAGACGTTGCTGCCGATTTCTTGATTTGTTTCTCACTATCGCCTCGTACGACACCCACGGGTTGATATGGTGTAGTGTGTATTCTTAAGTTCACCACTACACAGTCAATCGCACTTTACCCATACAATTTGTGTAAATTTATTCTTAGTATATTTTAAGAAAAAAATTGTTTTTAGTTTCTTAAGTTAAAATGTAATATCAAATAATACGCGTTATAACCCGTAAAATTACTTTTATTCAGTAAACGCTTAAAAATAACAAATGAATATATTAGTTATTTATTACATATGTGAACATAATTTTTATTAACAGACGTCACTAACAGGTTTATTTCGATGAATAAATCACCGTACCGTTACGTCTTATAATATAATATTAGTAATTTATTTTAATTCCCTTTCCCGGACTCGTCCCTATTCAATCTTTTTTTACTTAAGTTATAAAAAGATTTTGTCGCTGTCTAAAAATTTCCTGTAACTTATAAATGTCCTAAATTTTCCTGTGAAACTTATTTTTGTATCATATTGATAACGATCATGTACTTGTTAACACGAATATTCGCTTACTTCATTCACATCAAATATAGCTTTTCTGAGCAACTACGTATCACAAAACATACGGCGCAATGTATTTAAAATTGACTTTCATTTTGATATCAACAGTTAGGGAATAGGGCTGGTCAACGTTCCATCTAGTATCCTTCATACAAATATACACTGTCGGGATTATTTACCCCCCGAACGGGTTCCCGCCTTGTCGTGGCGAGGGGGCTTAGAAGCCGTGGCTTGGTCACCCACGGCAAAACAAAGAGGAACCCATATGGCTGGTCCGAAGTGGAGGGCCGGCCCGAGGTGGCCACTCCGAGTGGGCTTGGGAAGCCCACTTCGGATGTGTGTTGGTGGACTGCGGTGAGAGGTGTGTCCTCCCCACCTACCGCTGCAGCCGAGGTGGAGTCGCGGAGGAAGAGGAGTGTTGGTATGGCGATGCGCCACTCGCCCTATCCTCCGCGACTCAAACGGGGCCGCACCGTTGATGCGGTGGTGATGGGGCTGCGGGGGGAGAGGATTGTCGGTATTGCGAGGCGCCGCTCTCCCTATCCTCCGCAGCCGAATCTTGGTTGGCGGCGGAGCCATAGACCAGATCCGCCGCTGGGGTCGGGAAGGCTAGTACTTCTAAGTGCTCGTTTTTCCTGGCCCCATGGCCTTCGCGCATCGGACGCGGGGGCGTCTGTTGCGCAAATGTAATTGGAGGCCGTGGAGGAAGGCGTGCCATGTGTTCTGGTGCGCCTTACTTGGAAAGGAGAACGGGGAGGAATATTCCTCTCCCGATGAGGTGCTGCCATGGCGCGGCAGTCGCTGGTGGGGCCGCGGATGTGTGCGAAAGCGTTCCCGTAGCCCTGCCAATATGCGACGAAGGTGGAACACCATGGGGTTTTAGTCGGTGCGAGTCCGACATAACCCGTCCTTGCCCCCCGCGAGGCGGGTATGCGTAGGCATTCCCCATGTTAAAAAACAAAGGGATTATTTAAAAAGAAATGATGCATGAGGAGAACGTCTTTCAACAATTTTCAATTCAATTGTCTAGAGGTGTCTTAACTACCAAGACCACTAATTATCCCTCAGATCCCTACAGAACCTGCTGCCTTCTAAAACTAATCAACCGACACAGTAAAAAATTTCCTGTGGTTCCCAGTTTACATTCGACCAGACTAGCTTATCACTACCCAGGTCAACAGGCTTAGCAAATGAAATGCAGCGATGAGGGCCGCGAGTTCGAATCCCGAACCGAATATTATTGCCTCTTATTTTGTTTACTTTCTTGATATTGCGTCGTGCTTTTAAAGTGTTTTAATTTACATTCAGTTATAAAGTCTTCATTGGAGCGGAGCTCCCATAGCGCAAGAAAACGATTCTTTGAAATCTATCTCCTTCATAACACGTAGACCAATTTATATAATTTTTTCAACAATATTTGAAACTCAACGCAGACAAGGTTTGTAAACAATAAAAATCTGAATTTGAATTTTTTTCTTTTATTATCTAAACAATACACTAATTCACATCTGCGCAATGGCACGTCATTTGATTTAATCTTTTTTTGAAATAAAGATGCCATCAAAAACATAACTCATAAAAAAAAACAAGTCTCGCAACTCAATTTTTCTACCGGAAAAAGTCGGATAATTTATTCAGTCCTTAGTTAAGGGTCCTTCTGTTTTTATTAGTTATTACGTAATTAGCTAACTTAACAACATCTTATTGTGACCATATCAATATTAAAAATCTCTTATGTTTTAAATAAATAGATTGACTTGGGCCATCACATAAAAACACAATGGATCTCACAAGTAATATATATTATATTAAATAAGATTATTTAAGGCGATTACATGATATATAGTTATGACTTTAGACTATTACTCCACTGCGTTTATGATGCTAGCAAAAGGTTTTACCTTTGCATCTGCCCTGGTACTACTTCTACTGTTACCTTTTTCATTATGGGTCTGTTAAGTTTTATTCTGCAGTTTTTTTTTTATATTTTTTTTTCAAAGAATATGGGTGACAAACGAGCACACAGTCCACCTGATTGTAGGTGGATGCTGTGGCTTTTACGATGTGTAAGGGCATGGTCTCAATTAAGATCATCATACGAAACACAGCCGCATTAACTTACATGTATATAGTCTTAATAAATTAACCCAATTGTAAGATATAAACGCTCAATTTGATTTCAATTTATAAGTAGTCATATTTTATTAATTGAATGCCTCCAAAATTTTAATTATACTATCTCTATACCATTTTAACTGAAACACAGTAATGCGAGCAATGTTATTTGGTCACAGAAATATAATACAAATCATCGTCATCATCATCACAGCCCTTCACAAGTCCACTGCTGAACATAGGCCTCCCCCAAGTAATGCCACAAAGCACGGTCCTGAGCCACCTGCATCCAGCGACTTCCTGCATATCTTACCAGGTCGTCACTCCATCTAGTGGGGGTCGCCCTACACTACGCCTACCGGTACGGGGCTGCCACTCGAGAACCTTTCTTCCCCATCGGTTATCGGGTCTTCGAGCTATATGGCCGGCCCATTGCCACTTCAGCTTACTAATCCGTTGGGCTATGTCGGTCACTCTGGTTTTACTGCGGATATCCTCATTTCTGAGTCTATCACGCAGAGAAACTCCGAGCATAGCCCTCTCCATAGCTCGCTGAGCGACCTTGAGCGTCCTCATACGGCCAGCAGTGAAGGACCACGTCTCTGATCCGTAAGTCATCACTGGCAACACGCACTGGTTGTACACTTTAATTTTCAGAGATTGAGGTATACTTGACGAGAAGATGTGTCGTAATTTCCCGAACGCTGCCCAGCCGAGTTGAATCCGTCGATTGACCTCTCGGTCGAAGTTGGACTTACCTAGTCGGACTATTTGTCCCAGGTAAACGTACTCGTCAACAACTTCGAGCATAGTGCTCCCAACAACTACTGGCATAGGTGTGACATGGACATTAAACATGATCTTTGTTTTGTCCATGTTCATCTTAAGACCTATCCGTTGAGAGGCACTATTGAGGTCGTTGAGCATAGTGCTTAAGTCCTCCAGCGATTCTGCCATAAGGACTATATCGTCAGCAAATCGAAGGTGAGTGATGTACTCGCCATTAATGTTAATACCGTATCCTTTCCAGTCCAGTAGCTTGAAAACGTCTTCCAAAGCAGCGGTGAAGAGTTTCGGGGATATAACGTCACCCTGTCTTACACCTCTCTGCAGTTGGATAGGTTTCGAGCTCTGGTTCTGTACTCGGATAGCCATCGTAGCCCTACTGTACAAACACTTCAGCACTTCGATATACCGACAGTCAACTTGGCACCGCTGAAGGGAATGCAGCACCGCCCAAATTTCGACGGAATCAAAGGCTTTCTCATAGTCCACATACGCCAGGCAAAGTGGCAAATTGTACTCTTCAGTCTTCTGTACAATCTGCCGCAGGGTATGTATGTGGTCTATGGTACTGAAGCCTTTTCGGAAACCGGCTTGTTCGGGAGGCTGGAAGTCGTCGAGTCTGCGTGCGAGACGATTCGTAATGACTCTCGAAAACAGCACGTAGACGCGGCTCAGAAGGGAAATCGGTCTGTAGTTCTTCAAGAGAGCGTTGTCGCCTTTCTTAAAGAACAAGACCACCGCACTTCTGCTCCACACCTCTGGAGTAGTGCCACCATGGAGGACGGAATTGAAGAGCTTCTGAAGGACTTCAAGTACCGGTGTTCCACCCGCTTTCAGAAGCTTCGCTGTAATTCCATCCTCGCCTGGGGCCCTGCCGTTTTTAAGGTGCTGGAGAGCCATTCTAATCTCGCTTAGACTGACGTCCGGGATATCATCGGAATAGTGTCGGATTAATAATACAAATAAAATAGAAAAATAAAAGGAAGTACAATTAAAAATCGAATCACATTTAAAAGAGAATATCTATTAAAACTAGCAGAGTACTGAAAGCGTTATGGCGAGACGGTTTTCAATTTGAAGCTACTCATATTTGATGATACAAAGGCGACAGTATTATTTGTCTTTTTGCTTTGTACTGTGGCCGTGGAAGGAAAATGGGAGATCTCCCGCCGGGCAAGGTGTTCTGCCCGGGGAGCGGCCAACACTCCGTGTTATAGTTCGGAGATGTTCTATATACTGTTTATGATTCGGAATTTTGATAGCGTGATTTAGGCTTCACATCACATCACCCCCCTGCTCAGACCGGAGGTCGATAGTGCAGTCTCGTTGTCGACGAATGTGCAAGTGCCAGGAGATTGCCTTGTAGTCTGCGGTGAGTCGAGAATAAGGCAAGTAATCTGCGAGAGTGCCGTGAAGCAGAGGCGAGTAGTAAGGCTCAGAGCCGTGCCAAACACTGTATAGCGCAGAGAGTAGCTTGAAGGAATAGGAATCACTATTTCCAGTGCTGCGATGAACCTTGCGAAGCTAGATGGCTCGCAGGAACGAACTTGCAGACGATATCTGCTCGGGAGCGAATGGGTGGGGTATTCTATGACGATGATCAAGCTTGAAGTTTCTGAAGGTTGTTTGGTTGCGTGTTCAGATCACGTCGGTTAGTCACTACCAGTCATCTTCCGCCGGGCAAGGTGTTCCGCCCGGGGAGCGGCCAGCGCTCCGTGTGATAGTTCGGAGATGTTCTATATACTGTTTATGATTCGGAATGTTGATAGCGTGATTTAGGCTTCGGTGTATTTCGCTTGTGGCGCGACGACAGCGCTGCCACAGTAAGTACTAGTCTGCAGAAGCCATCGAATAGATCGCATGAACATTTCTTCGAATAGAATATAAGTTTATAAAAGCAAGATGATCAAGTCTAAAACGAGTATGTTAAGGTAATAATAATAATGTGCTTGAGACCAAATTTTGCTTACGGCGGTCAGCCTCAACGGTGACTACTCATCGGTGCATTACAGGGGTACAGTGCCCAAGTGTATACGCAAGCACAGGTGCAATCTCTATTCCCTAACTCTCGTAGTCTGATTTGACGGTAAATGGAGGAACGGAGCGATATCAGGTGCAGGACCAACGGATGTACGTGCTTTCCGAAGCATGGGGGTGAGACACCGTCAATTACCTGACTCCGGGCAGCTACTGAGAATTTCCTAACAGAAAAGCTCAATAACCGGTATTTCCTTGCGCGACCCGGAATTTGAACTCAGGACCTCATGATCAGCAGTTACACTACTGCAACCACTAGGCCAACGAGCCAGTCAGAGTAACAGCATAAATCACCCACTGCTGGGCAAAGACCTCTTCTCAATTTATATATTTTAAACGTCTGAGTATGTTGGACCACAAATTGTAGGGTGTGTTGGCAGACTTTATTATCCTCAGAATATTTTATTTTGGAGAAATATCTTCTAATTAGATACCTTTTGGTTGCAAATAATACTAACGCTACTAATGTTTCGGTTAACCACTTAAAGTAAGCTTACTAAAACTTATGTTAGGAAAGGTTTACGACAGTGGTCAAATGATGCGTTCGATCTTACCTTTTGACTTTCTGCTTTCATCTCGACCTTTAAAATTCGAGGTCCGTACCCATAACCATTACTTATATGTCGTTTCTCGGGTCACCGCAACTGTCCTCCAAACATCAAGAGAGAACAGCGGACGTAAATTTTCACGGGAAAAAGTACATTAAATATTGTATATTGGAAATTTTGCTTTTGGAGACTTTATTTTAATTTTAAAAGAAGCACTGCATTTAAAGCTTATTAAAAAGTTGCTTCCTTCATTTGAAAATCTAACTGGCCATATTTTACAAAAAAATATACTGCTTTCTTCTCAAATAGCATGGTATTTTAAAGGAACGTAATAGATTTTAAAACAAAATATAAACTAATACTAGCTTGCCAGGCAGACGTTGTTTTGCCCTTTTCGACGACCCTTTGTCATGTCCTATTAAAAATCCTTGAATTCGCAAAAAAAAGTTGTAGGTCACTCATTGGCAAAAAAACAAACAACGTGACACGTAATTTATATATAATAAATTAAGATTTCAACAAAATATTAAAAACAAACATGAAACCGAGGAAAATTTGTTGAAGATAAATTACTTTCCTCTCGTGTGACATGGCTGTGGGATGTAGTAGCTCAGCTCAACATTTAACCCTTCCATTATCCATTACAGCCTATAAAATTCCCCCATAGAATGCCTCATAGGATTTGCCATGGTTGCCACTCTTTGCAGGCGGGTTGGCCACCGCAATTTTTTATCATCTCTGGTTGTTACACGATAGACGCTGCTACCTAATGTTATGCCTGCCTACACCCACGCGACGACCGATATCGGGTATTTGATATTCTTTCACCACCACTACACTGTTCATTTAACCTTTGAGATATTTAGAGGTCATACCTAAAAATCGGTTGATAAAAGTTATCCAACAAAAATAATCTGTCTTAATATAACAATGCTGAACTATATTACTTTATTTGAACAAATTTTCAATTTGTTTGGCCCTTCATTCATTCGATTATTGTTTACTTTTCATTCACTTTGGCGCAACGTTATAACATGATTTTTAATGAAAATATTCGTGTTCCATTGCAATGTTTTAATTAAAGTCAGTTTCGCTTAAAAAAATCTATACGTATAGCGAAATCATTAACAGACTCCTATGTTTGTCTGTGCGTATTTGCACGCTAATTTCCACAGTTAGTGAACTATGCAGTATAGTGTATTTTATTTAAAACTATTACAAAAAATTACTTAAAATATAAATAAATATTTTATTCTTTTTATTTTGTTTTAAGTCAGTGTTAGTTTAATTTTTAACACTTAGGTGTACTAAAGAAGATCACAAGTCGAATGTAACAACTAAACAACATAACGTATAACATAAACATTCACGCCTGTCATCCAGAGGGGTACGCAGAGACTACAGACTTCCATTTAGCAAGTTCCTGACATACCTTTCTCGCCTCCTCCACATCAATATACCTACGCATACATGATCGTCGGTTAAGGGTACTCTTAATTTGAGCCATTTTTAATATATCGCCAATTTGGTCGACAAAATTTCGCCTAGGTAGTCCCTTTCCGACTCCTCCATTCACTTCTGCAACGTATATTTGCTTTGTCAGTCTTCCTCATTCGGTCTTTCTACTTGACCAAACCACCGAAGCGTTCCTTTCTTAATCCTGGTCACCACATCATCTTGTAAACCAAACTCATCTTTTATCACACAGTTTCTTACCCTGTCACTCAGATTCAGCCCTAACATACTCCTCAGTGATCGCATTTCTACTACATTTACTCTACTCTTGTGCTTCGTCTGCCACACCCAACTAAACGTCGTCTAAATAGTTACATAAAAAAATTGCATCGCCTATTTTACAACCTGGTTCAAATGTAACCAGTCAGAATATCACAAAAATTTCATCAATTCCAACAACTAAAAATTTTAACAATATTTTGAAAAAATTGGGACAGTGGTACAATTAACACAGTGTGTGAAAATAACTCTGCGCGAGTTTACGACAGTGAATTGTTTGGAGAACCCTTCAAATGAAAGGAAGATTTACTCACGCGTTACTAGCATGCATTTTCGATTGTGATTTGTGATTGTGACGTACTGGATGATGATAATGCTGAGGGCATTCAACATCCTGTCCGAGCTGATGAGTTTGACGAAAACTTGTCGCAGGAATTTCGGAGCGAAATTGTTAATGACACGCCTATTATACCCTCAGACCTAATATTTTGTTATCAAATTAAATCATGATTAGTAATGCTCGTGCAAACGGATTCTTCTTCATAGATTTATCACAAAAATTGAGACTATAAACTTAAATTTTATAAGTGATAGAGTCACACTGTAACGTGGTATGGTTGCAGCATGAACAGATTGCTCGAAAGGGGAAGGACCACTCTCGCAGCGTGACGTACAATCACAATACTAGGCTGAGCTCCGAATCGGAGACCTCGCTAACTGATTACTGGTTAACGAGGCGTTACATCTTAGTACTCGTGGTGACATTGCATTTTCATTTTGATTCCTGATCGAAGACTAGATGTCTATATATAGAATATATAGCCCACAGCATCCACTTACCATCAGGTGAACTGTGTTCGTTTGGCACACTGATTCTGTAAAAAAAAAAGGTTAACACGGTCACAACAATTAAACAGACAGTACATGACTTACTGTAGGGCACAGACTTTTCATTTCCAGAGAATTGCAATTATATAATAAGCCCGTCGAGCTATCCCAATTCGTAATGGCGGAGCTTACACAATCTCGAAAAGTTTTAAATTAATTAGGAATAAAAGTTTCTGACGATGTTTTTCTTCGCCGCTAAGTACATGGTAAATCAGTGTTTCATTTTTTATCTTTTTATAATAACAATAATATAAAAGAAAAGGAATCTATAATATGTTGATTATTAATAAGAATTATTTATATTATTATAGCTGCAGCGGGTCATTATCATGTAAAATAACCTTTATACACCAGAATTATCTATTTTGAATATATATTTTGCCTTGAATGTTATTACATTAATAATATCCAACTTCACTATTTAATAATAAATGCCAATTATAACAATTTAACAAAAGATGTCAAGATTTATCCGCACATATAAGATTTAATCTAGAGTCACATCTCATTTTTCAGTTTTAAGAGGAAGCCGTTTGATTTATGTTTCATATTGATCAAGTTTAAGGTATCAATATTTGTTTTTGTTCTGCTTTTCTTATGTTACGATTAAAATAGTTAGATACTGCTTATACTCACTGCACAGTCACGGGTATAGGACTCCATTTAATTCTGAAAGGGGTTTTAGGGCAAGTTGTGTCCAGCTCACTGTCCCAATACTTGTTGGCGGTCTTCACATATCTTCGAAATAACATGGTAAATTGACACTCAAAATTGCCGACAGGAATAGCACATGAGTTGTTCATATACAGTGAAATTTACGGCGAATGCTTACCCCGTCTAACCGTATAGTGGCAACTAACCCATGTCGTACCATCGGTGTGATACTGAAACAGGAGGTAGGCAGTAGCATGTTTCGTATAAAAAAATCAAAATAAAGAATAGCTGGCAACCGCAGCCAACCCGCCTACTAAGAATGGCAACTATGGAAAAATCCGTATGATGCACAACACGTGCAGTATGGCTCTACAACGTATTTTTATGTGGTAGAGCCATGCTGCAGTTATATTAGAAGTATAGTTGTAGCACGAATGAGTTGGCTCGACCGGGGAGGGATCACGCTCTCACAGAATACCAGCGTGAAATAGTAACTTAATGGTGTTGTTTTTCGTATGATGAGTGTAGAGAACCGGAGACCCTTTTTCCTGGCATCGAGGCATTCCATCTTAGTCCTCACGGGTGACAACGCATCTGCGTTTTGATTTATTAAATGTAGATGACTATGGGCCACAGCAACCACTTACCATCAGGTTATCACCTCACCCCCTAAGCAGGCTATCTAAGGGGGAGGTCTATGTTCAGCAGTGTACTTTTATAGATTGTAATGGAATGGCTTAGGTCATGAGCTGGCACGGCTCAGCAGCAACATTAGTACTCTTGCAAATTAAGGCATTTTTTTTTATTTACGTGACATAAATAACCCGTGGGAATGAGGTGATCGAACGGTGGAAACTCATCTTTTAAAAACAAGTCTCTTTGCACGAGATAAGAATCAGTCATGTTTTCATTACCGGTGACGAAGAGTCCCGGATGCAGTTTCTTAAGAAACGTCACTGCATGTGAATTCCACGGACTGAAGTCTCTTCAGCAAGTGAGAAATATGTGTAGTCTTCTATGTAACCATAATTTGTCAGTTGCCACAGGATTTTGACTTGACTTTATCCAACTTGCAATTCTTATCAAGTGGAAAAGGTGTTGGAAAGGACACTGTGTTGTTTTTTTAAAGAAAGTGTGATAAATGAGCTCACAGTCCACTTGATGTATGATTCACCAATTGGTGAATTCAAACGCATAACTTTTCGAGTTTGTAGTACTACCATCAAAAATCAGTATTATATCCTAAAATACTGATTCTGATAACACACACGGGAATCACAGGGTTTTACTACATGTTTTATAGATACAGCTATACCTACTCATTATATTTTTTATTTCACAATTTATGTACACACAGGTAAGGATCATGATAAAAAGTTTGTACAAAGGCTCTACTTATCTCAAAATGAAATTTCTTCCAGTAGGCCAGTTTCAAACATATGATTAATAAATAATTATAAGGTGTGCACTTTATTATTATACAACACATATGGGGATAAAATAAATACATACGTCAGCCCAAATACTTATATATATATATACAAATACACAAATATATTCGTATTTAAACAAACATTAATACATACATAAATACTTAATATAATATAAAGTCATAATTAAATATATAAACATATAATATATACACACACACATACATACATATATGTACAAGCAAATATTTGTTAAAATAAATAATTTTCTTTCACTCGTTTTTTGAACAATGTCACTGTTTTGATTTCTCGAATGTGAGTATGAAGCGAATTCCAGAGTCTTACTGCTTGTACAGAGAATGAACGGGAATATGAATGAGTATTAAAGGATGGGTATTTTAAGAGGGTTTTAAGGTGAGATCTACAAACTGTATCTGGGGATTTAAGAAAGGTAAATCGATTTCGGAGGTATGTAGGGAAATTTGGGCTATGTAGGATGTTAAAAAGGAGACAAAGGATACGAGTGTTCCTGCGAAATCGGATCGGGAGCCACTTGAGTTGCTTTCTATATTTAGAGACGTGGTCAAACTTCTTGAGTCCGAAAATATACCGAATGCAAAGGTTTTGCAATCGCCCAAGTTTGTTTAATTGCTCCTCTGTGGCATCCAAAAAACAGACATCAGCATAATCTAAGATAGGCAAAATAAGAGTTTGAACAAGAGAGATTTTCGTTGATGAGGGTAAAAAACTTTGAAGACGTTTTAATGAGTGGAAAGCATAATAAACTTTTCTACTTAAGCCCGTTATGTAAGGATCCCATGACAACCTATAGTCAATAATTAAGCCCAAGTTCTTCACAGATTCAGTATGCGTAATTGATGTGCCATTAATAATCACATCTGGCAGGGTGCATTTATCAATTGAGCTACTAGTATATCTGCTACTTACTGTTATTGCTTGAGACTTACTTGGATTTATAGTTATACCATGTGATCTGGACCAACGACTAATTCTCTTCAAGTCATCATTCAGTGCTTCTATCGCCAATTTAGCTTCAGATGTCACAAAATGACGGTAAAGCTGCAATCCTTTCTGCATAAAGATGGAAGTTGAAGAATATTATTTTTGTTATAGAATTGATAAAAACGGTGAAGAACAGAGGAGACAAGACGCCACCCAGGGGTACACCCGTTATAACATTACACCAGTTGAAATATGTGTCATTGTAACCGATATATTGTGAGCGTCCCCGAAGATAGGAATCAAACCAGAGAATGGCCGAAGGTGAAACATTAATAGACTGGAGAATTTTTAAGAGGATATCAAAGTCAACAGAATTAAAGGCACTGCTGAAATCTATGGCTCGACGGATATCATTAGGTACCTGAAGAAGAGCAGTTGTTGTACTATGACTGGGCCGGAATCCAGATTGAAATATACTTAAAATATTGTTGGAATTAAGATAAGAAGACAATTTATTGTGAACAATATGTTAAAGTACTTTAGAGAGGAATAGTAATATAGATATAGGTCGAAATTCGGAATGTAATGTAGTGTTTGCAACCTTGGCTATTGGAATAATTTGTGCTAACTTCCACGAGTGTGGAAAACAGGAGAAAGATAATGAAAAATTAAATATGTGAGTAAGAACTGGGAGAATATAAGGTAAGATCATAGTTATCATTGTGGAAGAAATTTTGTCATTTCCCGTTGCTGTAGAAGATATAGATAGCACTGATCGTTTTACTTCATCTTCTAACACTGATACAAATTCAAACTGGCTGGAATGTTGCAATGGGCATCTGGATAATTCTAGCAGGGTCTGAGTTTTTATAAATGAAGATAAGGAAACAGGTGAAAGAGAAAAATGTTGATTGAGAATATCTATATCAAGATTTTCAGTCCCAAGCGCAGGGTGTTTGCCAATGCCGACTGTTAGGCTCCAGGCTAGGCTGCAAAAACTCCAGGCTTTTGCTGAATCGCAATTTGAAAGTGAGTCATAAAAGTAGCGCCTTTTAGCATCTCTACACAAACGATTGCAGTGGTTGCGCAGACTCTTAAACTTTATTAGATTTTTTTCCAAGGGACAATGTTTATATCTACTTCTGGCTTTATTCCTACGCGCCATAAGCTCTTTTATCTCAGTTGTAATCCAGGGCGCAGGACAATGTTTTATTTTTATACGTTTGACAGGTGCATGGCAATTATACAATCTAAGAATTAAAGCGGTAAAGTTGTTAACCATATCATCAATATTATGGCAATCTTTTACGGAAGACCCATCTATTTTACTTGCATCACGTCTTACGACTTCCAAGTCAATACCCTTATAGCTACGAAGAAATCGAAAATGTGATTTGCGCTTAGGTGGACGAACACGGTACGATATGTAAATGATGTCATGGTACGAAAAAGAATCTGTTATATGTCCATGATTTGCAATGTTGTGCGGAGTGCGGAGTGCAGTTTGGAAAATGATGGGTGGCAAAGAGGGGTAAAATTTGTAGATTATGTGAGGACACAATAGACTTCAGCTTATGTACACGCGAATCGTGCTTCAGTAAGCACGTATTAAAATCTCCCATCACGATCACGTGACTACGAGTATATGTAGGACAGAAGTCTGTAAGTAAATTTTTAAATACATCAAAAGAATTAATTTGCATATTAGGGTTTTATATCACACGAAGAAGGATTTATGTATGATGAAGTGTAAATTCAAGAAAAAGGTACTCAGCAGATTCAGAATAAGTTGACGGGAAAGCAGAGATATGTTTGTATGGGATTTCAGAACTCAAGTAAATAGCTACACCTTACCTACCTACCACTTAGTAGTAAATACGTAACCAGGAAGTGAAAACTGAAAAGAAGGGAGAGAAGCCTTGAAAAAAGTTTCAAATATAAGAAGTGCGTCGATTAGATTACCGCTAATGGATGCAAGAAGGTCAGTATAGTGGGCAGGAACACTTTATGCGTTGATATGGGTAACGTTAAAATTATTGGGATAGGGAGAAAAAATAGCAGAAATATGATCATGCAGTCCAAGATGTTCAGATGACTCGGCATCCACGCTTAAGAAACTGGTAGAAGATGAATTACACGAGAAAAAAACTAAACATTACAAATAATCTTTAAAAAGGAGGTAAGTAGTAAAATCTTAATAAGTTAGTTTTGTTTGCGTTCATTGCAATAAAACAATCTCTCGCCAGGAAGTAGTATGTTCCTTGATAACATTGTGCATTATTTGTGACGTGTATGCGTTCCGTCTAAGTTAATTCTCTCCACTTTTATGAAATAATAATTAGTTATAGAAAACAATACTACTGTATTCTATTATTTATGCGTCGGCGTGATTTCTTCGGGTCGTTAACAGTTGTTGATGTTCTATTAGCGGACTGTGATGCGGTATCGTTACTAGCGGAGCTAGAAGGACATTTCACGATGAGTAGTTCCAATTCAGCCAACGTTTAAATTTTTGCCGGGTTTTATCGGGGAGGATTATAACAATTTTTCCTTCAGAAGACCAGCAGTGCTTAATTCCAAAGTGCTCACGTGCTGTAGTAAATATGTGATGTTTTTGTGATGTGATGGTTTTCGTTAAAAACTCTGAGATGGTGATACCGGGGCCCTTTAAATTTGGCTTTGTTATCCCAAATAAACCACCTCTGCTCAGAATCAAAAAACCGAACTAAAACTGGTCGTGTCTTATTTAGAGATGACCCAAGCCGATGGCGAACTTTAACACAATCCTTTTCTATATCTGTCAGCTTTAATTGTTTAGATATTATATTTAAAATAACTTCACGGAGGTTTTCATTTTGCTCTTCGGCAATGCCATGAAACAATAGAACTTTATTTCGCATCACCGTTTCATGTCTATCAAGGCCGAGGCATAGTAAATTTATTTGTATTTTAATTGTAGAAAGAATTTGCAAAACAAATTATTTAAACTTTGAGAACTCACGAGACAGTGAAGTTCTGTCAGGATTCGATAAACTGCTCTCGGTATTGACTTTTAGCAGCTTCTCTTCATATTCCCGCATTCGGAACCCGAACATCTTTTCGAGTTCGTTGAGATTATTAGCCTACTGTATATCCATATAGGTGGTATAAGAATAATACACAAATCTTGTGAAGTGTGATTAGTGAGCGGTTGAAACCAATTAATTCATTTATAAAACTCAACACACACTGTTAAATTTATAATAAATATAAATAAGCGCACACCAAAACACACGTGTTGACGATACGAATACCCACTACTATTCGTATATTTTTTTATATATATTTTAATGGTCTTCATAAGAAAATGCTTAAATTAAGGAATAAAAGAAGTATTATTTTTTGGCAACAGTAGCTTTATGGTAGCCCAATGTAATCAGAATCAGTATCCAAACGTATAGTAATGACTTTTTCAGATCACTCGACTATTAAAATAATTGCCAATTGTATGTGGTTTTATTACCTTTTCATGGTCCAGGGAGTAAGAAGATTGTCAAATACTTTGCTTTACCGATACTCATGCCAGTTAAAGGTAAGGTAATAAAATCACATACAATTTGCAATTAAAAAATTATTTTAATTCAAGTAAACATTTTAATGATTGAGTAAAAAAAATATTTTTACACGTTGGAATACTGATTCTCACAACGCACTTAACGGGAACCACAGGTCTTTTGTTACGGTGGTGGCTCTACGCTCTCTTCGAGACACCACGAGATAGACCGAGTACGAGTGTGTATACTGTATATGGTGCTCTGGTCGCGTCGCGGCGCGTCTCGTGGCTCTCGGAAGCCTATCAGTTTTTGCGCTGGAGACAAAGGGTCTCGTGAGTCTCGCGACGAAAACGAGAGCGTACTCTATTCTATTCACCTCTTCTTCTTCGCCATGGTTTATTAATTTTCTTTTTATGGTAAATGTGTAACAAATTATAATATATAATAGCACAAAGGCAAAATACAGCAACAGTTTTATCTAGGTCTATCTCAACGTGTCGAGCCTATACGCGACGAGAGGCACGCGCGGCAACGAGACGAGCGTGTACATTGCACTGTACAGCCGCTATTACATGTTGTATAATACCTATCGTTACCTAGTATGAGTCATATTACAAAAAGTGGAATAGTGATAGTTTATGGTTTACTAAAGAGCGAAGAGTCTTTGTCACGGATTAAAGTGACTCAGCTTTCGCGTAATTTGACATTTGCTATCAAATTCCATGCTTTATATTTTAGTTCGCATATTCAACTTATTCTAGTTTAAATCAGAGACGAATTAAAAACTGCTTTTTGTAATAAGGCAGATTATACTCTTCCGTCATTATCATCATCATCATCATCATCATCAACATCATCATTACTGCCCTTCACGAGTCCCTTGCTAAACATAGACCTTTCCCAAGGAAGGCCAAGTATCCTCGCAAACACAGATTCACTCTTTACCCACCTTTTTTGTAGTCGCTTTTTTATAAGTTATAAACTGATATTTTGTACACAAGTTGTTATAACAAACATTCCGTGTTCTTTCGTTATTGTCCCGGCATAGTGTTATATTATTTCTAAATATTTTGTAAATGTTTATCCGTTTACATTGTTACTTTTTATATCCTTTTACCAATTTTTATATTATACTACGTGTGTAGTATATCCCAGTAATTATACAAGTTTAAATATTTAACGAAACAAAAACTCTATAAGAAGTGTTATTATAATATAAATGAATACATGGTTGATAATAACCCCCGGGAATGAGGTGGTCGTTTTCAAGTTGTTTATAAAATAAGTTTTGTAAATATTTTGAGACCATTATTGTATTTTTGCTGGCAGCTGATTCAGGAGGCCTATGTTTAGCAGTGGACTTGTGAAGGGCTGTAATGATGATGATGATGATGATGAACCATGTATTCAATTATATTTTAATAACCTTTTTATACATACGTAATAAAGTTTACAATGGTATGTTACACAATAAATAATATAAAGTTCAGCAGCAATTAAGAAAACATATCTAAAAGAAATAAAATCACGACCTGTCTTTTTTGGATAACCGTAGTCAGATAGAAATAAAGAATTATATCGACTAAACTTAACTGTGGTAGAGCTCCATGCAACTTTGGCTGTTGCACATACGAGCCGGCTCGAACCGGGGAAGTACCACGACCTCACAGGATACCAGCGTGAAGTAGAAGCTTTGTTTCTGCGTTTCGCTTGGTGGGTGTAGGAGGCTGGAGGCCCAACTCCCCCCTCCCCCACTAAAAAAACTTTAGAATACGAGTATGTGTTTTAATAAAATTAACTTTCGCTTAAAAATCCTGTACATTTAACGAAATTATTAACAGGTTCTTGTTTATTTGTGCGTTAATATACCACAGTCGCTGAACCAATTTAGATGTGGTTTACACTATTGTGTTGAGATAATATTGGGCAAAAATTTAGTTTATTTTATTTAAAACTATTATTAAAAAATTACTTTAAAATTAAAAGTAAATATTTTATTTCTCTTTGTTCTTTAGGTAAGGTTAAGTTTAATTTTTAATACTTTTAAGTGAATTATGGAATATCACAACGGTATATATGGTATATACAAAGGTAACATCTAAACTTTGTCTAAACAATTACATAAAAATTATATCGCCTATTTAGCAATCCGGTTCAAACATATTCAGTATAACATCTATACCGTAATAAAACTCCAGAAGGAGTCTTAGAGTCTTAGAGTTTTACAAAAATTTCATCTATTCCGAAAATTCCATCCATGTATTTGAAAAATATTAAATGTTAAGTTTTGAGACTTATCGCGGTGTTATGTAGAGTTTTAACCGTCAGTCCATTATGAGAGCTGGGCAGTGGGCCTCATTGTCTGGATACATGATAATTAGATAATGAGCTAGCTTTTAGAGAAATTTAAGTGGAACTTTCTACACAACGTTATTACGTACTTTAGTCAAACTTATATCTGACTACGGTTATCAAAAAAGACGCGTTGTGATTTTTTTCCTTTAGATATGTCTTTTTAATTGCTGATAATCTTTATAATATTTAATTGTGTAATAACTCAAATACTAAGAAAGCTTTACCAGGTATGTATAAAAAAGTTAAAAGGTGAAAAATTTGCAGGCCTCCTTTCATATTTGAGAGAGATTTAGGGCAAGCAAGTGTTCTCTGCGCTGCACCAATGTGTGTTGGTGGACTTCACGTGTCTTTAAAACATTTTTTTCTTATTTTTCAGGCATGTAGGTTTTCTCACGATGTTTCTTTCATCTCCAGGCATGTGGTAAATTAGTGCTTAAAATTGCAATTAACTATTTCATTGGTGCCGGCGGGGATTGAACATAGTTTGCTCGCGTACTATGAAATTTACAGCAAGCGCTAACCATCTGAGCCGTGGTAGCTGATAAGCAGACGGTTAGCGCATGCTGTAAATTTCACTCGCTCACTTAGTTCGGCTTTAAAAAGGTTATTATTATATAAATGAATACATGGTTGATAATCATCATCATCATCATTACAACCTTTCACAAGTTCACTGTTGAACATAGACCTCCCCCAAGTAATGTCACTAAGCACTGTCCTTAGTCAGCTGTCAGCAAAAAAAAAACACTATACCACACATTCATTTTACATCACACCATATCTGTTGGGCACATGTGATCGCCAAGTGATATTGTATTCAGGAATGGAGTTTAATCAAGATAATGTACATTTACATATCACACAGAGCAAGAAATCGCATATCCTTTTTTAATTGCATTTTCCCGTAGTGCCTAACCAATTACAAGCACCAACTTCTTCTGAGTAATATGTAAATGGACAATTACAAATAAAATGTTTGAAAATAATTTGTAATTACAAATTTAGTAAAGAAATTTCACAAATATGAAACAAACAAATATGAAAAAACAAATATAAAGGAAAAAGAGAGAAATGACCCGTTGAAAAGATAGAAAAATTTTACTTACACCAACATTGCATGTTGTACGCCACAGCACTAGATATTTTCTCAGCACTATTTAATTCTGAGCCTACCTAATATAATAAAACTATTTATTGTCACCACTTTAAAATAAGTTTACATCATTATTAATTAAAAAACACTACTACTCAGTTCACGATTACCTAAATGACAAAAATAAACATAATGAATTTTTATCTTTTTGTTGTATATGTATCTGTATAATTTGTAATCTATAATGACATGAAAAGTATTTATTTATGGGGAAATATAATGTCAAATGGCTTAGCAAGATCCTTCGTTATGCCGAAAATATTGCAGCATTAATTTTGAAATAAATATATGGTAAAGTTGAGGATTATAGTTAATGATTATGTTAGACGAAAACACGATTTCGTAAAATTTTCTCGATAGAAAAAAATCCAAAGTTACCTCAAAAATAAACAATAAACCGCTGTTATTCATAAAATACTTTAAATAAGATCATGAAACTTTGCATACTGACTGAACTAACTATAAAGCAGTGCTTATGTTATTTACTTTTTTTAAAATACCATTATTTTCACTGTAAAAAAGAAATTACCTAAACTATCGGCGCGTAAGCTTGGTTCCTGTCGCTCCGTTAGTATTGCTCCGGCTTTTGAAGGGAGAAGTTGTGTCGCTTACGATCAGAAAACACATTACGCAACAGGAAGACGTAAAATTAAAATGGGAAATAACCGTTATAAAAATAAGAAGCGACTGGGTTGGCGTTAAGAAACAGGCATATATATGATAAACATAATGAAATAAGTATCTAACGACCTATCTATTTAGAGTATTAGTGATTACAAACATGTCGGTACATAGCATACGACGCGCGGGGAAGTGGGGGCGAAATTAGAATTTGAGCTGACTTACTCTCACCTCTTAAGCCATAAAAAGGTTTGTACGTGGTAGAGCCACGCTGCAGCTACATTGTAGTTGTAGCACGAACCTGTCGGCTCGACCAGGGTAGCACCACGCTCTCACAGAATACCGGCGTAACGCTGCAGCATAATGCTGCTGTGTTTCGTGAGGTGAGTATGGCGAACCGAAGACCTTTTTTTACTTACTCGGAATCGAGGCATTTCATCTTAGTCCTCAGAGGTGATAACGCATTTCAATTTGATTCTTAATTGAAGATAATTATGGATGTCTATGGGCCACAGCATCCACTTACCATCAAGTGAACTGTGTGCTCGTTTGTCACCCAATACTATAATTTTTTTTAAATGTAGAATGATTGTCAAGTGATATATAGAAATGTATTCCATTGTAAATTTATTTATGTTATTTGCATACAAACGTTAATCTTTGTTTCGTGTAATCAATTTCCAATACAATGTAATATTGTTCTATGGAATAAATGACAAATGACTAATTAAAACGGGTCAATTATAAAGTAACACGGAACGTTTATTATAACACCTTGTATACAAAATATCAGTTTAAACTTATAAAATAGGGTAGAGAGACATAAAAAAGACGGATAAAGGGTGAATCTGTGTTTGGAAGGACACTTGTGCAATCGTTATGAACGTTTCGTTTCGAACGTTCAGTTTGATAGCTTCAGGCACGTTCTCACGTTCTAGGTATGTAGGTTGTAATCGCAACTGTTGGAGAATCAGACTGAAATAAGTTATAGGATTTTTCAGTCAAAAATTTTTTTTGAGTTTATTTAAGTGACAACGCGGAGTTAGGAATCGATGTTTGATCCCCGTACTCTAAATTCACGTGAAACCAATGCTTTCGCGTCTGATCTCTCCCCGGTCGTGTTGGAGTGCCGCCCGTCATAGTCCGTTACAATGAGAGTGAGAGAAAAGAGTGTACCTTTGCTTGCGTACATACTTATGCACTATAATCCTTTCTTTCAGAACTGATTGCCTTGATCACAAGGTCTATGTTTAGCAGTGGACGCGTGAAGGGCGGTAATGACGATGTCGATGATGATGATGATGATAACGACGAAAGAGTATATCTGTCTTATCACAAAAGTACTTTTTAGTAGGCTCCGTTTGAAACTAGAATCTGTTTCAATAAAGAAGCCTCGTGGAAATTATACGAACTAAGTTTTAAAATATGTAATTTGATAGCAAATGTCAAATTACGCGAAAGCTGAGGCACTTTCTTCCGTTACAAAGTCTCTTCCCTCTTCAGTAAGCCCTAAACAATCGATACGAGTATACCACTTTTTGTAATAAGACTGATATTAGGTAATGATAAGTAAGTAAACTATGGTATAAGTACTATACATACTCATTATATATTTTCATGGTCTGCACAAGAAAATGCTTAAATTAAGGAAATAAATAAGTTCGGACTGCAGAATTTTTTTACGTGGTAGAGTTATGTTGCGGCTTTATTATGGTTTGTAGGTAGGTTCGACCATGGTAGGACCACGCTCTCACAGAACACCAGCGTAAAATAGCAGCTTAATGCTGCTGCGATTCATATGGTGAGTGTAGAGAACTGGAAACCCTTTTTACTGGAAACGAGGCATTCCATCTCAGTCTTCAGGTTTGGCAACGCATCTGCATTTTGATTTTTAATTGAAGATAAATGTAGATGTCTATTAGCCACAGCATCCACTTACTAACAAGTGGACTGTGTGCTCGTTCGTCACCCTTATTTTCTAAAAAATGACTCGGACAGTCGTGGGTTTGAATCCACCAATCTATAACTGTGGTGAACCACTGATACACTGACAACACAAGCATCTTAGGCTTACTTATAGGATTCAGCGGGAGTATTAGTAATTTTAACAGCGTTACTAGAGTTATTTTTTTATTAAAATAAATTATACAACGTTATTTAAGACATCGGTAAGGCTTTCAGTTATATTATTCCGCAACATTAGGTCGCCTCAGTAAATCCACAGGGAAATTACAATATTGATCGACCTTCAACATAAATACGCTTTGGAAGCCAATATAATTGCGACTGTGTTGCAGTTGCTAGGTCTCCGTAAAGGAAACCGGGTGTTGAAATGTTCAAGACTTATGTTACTTGAATCTATTTCTCAACTTTGTTTACATAGACATTAAAGTTACAGCCTATATGTGTCCCACTCTTGAGCACAGGCCTCTGTCTCGTTTATGAAAGGGTTTTAGGGCAAGGAACAGTCCGCCGTGCTGCCCGAGTGTGTGTTGGTGAACTTCACATGTCATCGAAATATTTTTTTATATCTCATTTTCTCTCAGACAAGAGGTATGTCAGGATCGTGCTAAATAAAAGCCTGTAGTCTCTGCCTACCCCTCTGGATGACAGACGTGAGTGTTTATGTGTATGTATGTATGTATATCTCAGACATGCAGATTACCACACGATTTTTTCATTCACCGCCGACCATGTGGTAAATCAGCATTTTAAATTGCAATTAACAATTTCTTTGGTGCCCGCGGGGATCGAACCCGGTTTGCTCGCGTACTGTGAAATTTACAGCGAGCGCTAACCATCTGAGCTACCACGGCTCCACCACGCCTATGTATATTGCCTATGTAGTTATTTACCACTAGGAAATTATCATGAGAAAACTTGTATGCTAGGATTTCGGCTACTAGCTAGAATGATGTAATTCTAGGTTCGTTACCGTCACAGTCTATCTAAAGTCCACAGCTGAACATAGGACTCCTCATCAGCTTGCCACATATATTGATACCTGGTTGCCACGCTTGGCAAGCGGGTTGGTGACCGCAGTTTTTGAAGTGCAAACTTCTTTATTATCCTTGAAACTCGATAAAATGAAAAAGCGACACCACAAAGAGACAAATATATTATATACCTATAGGCTTTAGCATGCAAGAGAATAAGATAGAATACACTTTGTACACATTAAATTTATTTATATATTAGTTGTCATTAGGAAGACGCTGCAGCCCTCCTATTTGTTCCCATCTGTCGCCTCTTAAAACACCCATGGGGTGATATCTATCAAATAAACTTTTGCCTTTCCTTCTGTAAGGACTAACCTTGGACGCCATTCTCCTCTCGCCAGATGTTGCGCACAGCAACGAGCTGAATATTGAAACCCATCGATCACTATTTTTATTAGTGATCGATGTTGAAACCTTATACATTTTTCACGACTCGTTGTTTAAATTTAAACGAAAACTGGCCGGCCTTTTGTGAGGATGCATTTGTTTAAGTTTTTAGTTTCGCTTTAGTGAATTTTATTATTTTACTAGCTTGCCAGGCAGACGAGACGTTGTTCTGCCCCTTTCGACGACGCTTTGTCATTTGTCTTGTGCTTTGTCTTATTAAAAATCCTCAAATTCGCATAAAAAAATTTCGGATCACTCATGGGCGAAAAACTATCTCTCAAGTTGTGCCAAACTGCACACGGTGTGCAAATTTGATTAAAATCCGTTTAGTAGTTTAAAAAAAAGAGAATATTAACAATGCTATAAACATTACTAATATTTCCCTTAACTACTCGTGGTAAGCTTAAATTGCTTGTGTTACGAGAGGTTCACGCCAGTAGTCGAATGGTGGATTCGAACCCACGACCTTTTTGAGTTCGCGGTCCGCGCCCTGCCATTAGACTACTGTCGCTTCCACCCATTGTCCATCGCGGATAAACAACGTGACATGTAATTTATATATATATATATTAAGATTGTTTTACAATTTTCAGATATACTATATTGTGTGGTTATTTAATATTTCATGTCAATGTTGTATAGGGCCATAATAGGTATATGTATAAGGATATGTGCTTTAAAAATGTTGGTGCACCTATTAAAATAAATATATAAATATGGTTAAGAATACTAAAATCATTTCATTTAAACATTATTTCCATTACTGTAAGAGTAATAACATTATAAAGGAGTAAAAACGAATTAAATATATACGTTACAACTTTTCAATTTATATAACTTTAACTCTCTTCTCTAGCTCTTTTAACCTGTACACGTAAATACAGGGAATATGGATGTAGTGTACATTCTTAAATCACCACTACACGGTGATACATAGGCGTTAGAATTTATGCAAATTAATGCTCATGCAAATCGAGATCAAACTAAACTCGGTTACCTGTTGATTGGAAAACGTAATTTGTAAATAGGTAACTAGCCGCCATGCCATGGTAGCTCAGGGCCTTAGCGCTTGCTTTTACTTTCTTCCTTTTTATATTATGGCTGTAGCACGGATGGTTCGACTCGACTGGTATGTGACTACGCTCTCACAAAATACCAGCGTAAAATAACAGCTTAATGTAGCTGTGTTTCGCATGATGAGTGTATGGAACTACAGACCCTTTTTACTGAAAACGAGGCATCCTCTCTTAGTCCTCTGGAATAACAACAGATCTGCTATTTAATTCTTAATCGAAAATAGATGTAGATGTCTATGGATCACAATATCCACTTATCATCAAATGGACTGTGAGCTCGTTTGTCACACCTTCTTTATAAATCAACGCAGTGTCCTACCTTTTCGACTTGGGAAGAATTGCGATTTGGATAAATTCAAGTCAAAATCCTGTGGCAACCGACAAATTACGATCACAGCGATGACTACACATTTGTGTCACTTGCTCTAGAGACTTCGGTCCGTGGAATCAACACGCAATGAGGTTTCTTAAGGATCTACATTCGCGACTCTTCGTTCTCGCTAATGAAAGCGTGGCTGATTCTTATCTCGTACAAAGGGACTTTTTTTAAAACATGAATTTCCACCGTTCGATCACCTCATTCCCAGGGGTTATTTATGTCACGGTGTGTTCGGGAGGTTCCTGCACCGAATCGGGCGGGAGGAAACGCCCGCGTGCTCCCACTGCGAGGATGGACCGGACGACACGGTGGAACACACCGTGGAGGTGTGCCCTGCTTGGGCGGAGCACCGCCGTGTCCTCGTAGCGGCGATAGGCGGCGGCGACCTCTCGCGTCCGGCCCTGGTCGTAGCCATGGTCTGGAGCGAGACGGAATGGGATGCCGTCACCACCTTCTGTGAAGCAGTGATGCTAGCGAAGGAGGTGGCGGAGCGGGAGAAGGAGAGAGCAGCAGCTTTCCTCCCCGGCCGCCGCGGGAGACGCCCCGGGCGTCGGGGGCTACGTCGTGGCCCCCGGCCACCGTAGGCGCGGGCCTGTGGACGGCGAGCAATGGGTAGCTCGCGGTCCGTCCGTCTAATGACGACAGGCCGTGTCGACGGCGCGTTTTGTTCCACGCGCGCCTCAAATAGCTGTCAGCAGCGTGAAGGGGCCCGCAAGGGCCGACGCCTGCCGGGGCTGCGGGCTGTTCGAAAGAGATACCGCGGCTCCGGAACGTAAGGGCACTGAAGGAACACGGATGGTTTTTAGTCACTAAAAGTCTGACACTCCCTTACGCTCCACCCAGAGCGAAAGGCGTCATTAGATGATTTTCCATCCGCAAAAAAATGCCTTAATTTGCAAGAGTACTAAAGTTGCTGCTGAACCGTGCCAGCTCACGGGCTAAGCCATTCCGTCAATCTATAAAATTTCACTGCTTAACATAGGCCTCCTCCCATAGGTAGCCTACGTAGGAAGGATTTTGCCATAGTTGCCACTCTTGGCAGGCGGGTTGAATGCAGTTGCCAGTTTTTCATTATTTTGAGTTTTATGTTCGCAAGATGCTGCTGCCTGCTTCGTGTTTCAGTTACACACCGATGGTACGACATGGGGTAGTGGTTATACTTAACCGCCACTACACTGCTGGACGAGCTAAGCACTCGCCGTAAATTTAACAGTATGGAAACAACCCAGGTACGATCCACGTGGGCACTAATGTATTTGTTAATTGTAATTTTGAGTGTTGATTTACCACGTGCTAGGCGGGGCAGGAAAATCTGTAGTCCGCCAACATGTATTTGGGCAGCGCGGCGGACACTTTCTTGCCCAAAACCATTCTCAGAATTAAATAGAGACCCGTCCCCGTGTCTGTGCAATGAGTTCAGAAAGTACTTGGACTCTTTTAATCATAACATAAAGAAATCAGAATCAGAAACATAAATCAAAAATCTCTTAAAACTGAACAATGAGTTGTAACTCTAGATTAAATCTTATTATGTGCGGATAAATCTTGACATTTTTTGTTAAAATGTTATTGTGATGGAGTTTATCAGATATAAAATCAGTGGAGTTGGATATTATTAATGTATAATTTTCGATGGATGCAGGTTTGCTCAGGACCGTGCTTTGTGGCATTACTTGGGGGAGGCCTATGTTCAGCAGTGGACTTGTGAAGGGCTGTAATGATGATGATGATGATGAATGTATAATTTTCAAGTCAAAATATATATTCAAAATAAATAAATATGTTGTTTAAAGATTATTCTCTATGGTAGTGAATCAATCATATTATGGATTTATTTTCTTTTATATTATTGTTAATATAAAAAAGGTAAACAAATTGAACAGTTATTTATCATGTATTTAGCGGGAAATAAAAACTTAGTAAGAAAGCTTTTATTCCTAATTAATTAAAAGCTTTTCGAAATCATGTAAACTCTACCATCACGCCAATGCGACTACGAATGCGAATGTTCCAATGGACAGCTCGACGGGCTCTTTATAGAATTGTAATCCTCTTGAAATGAAAAGTGCTCTACAGTAAGACATGTATTTCTTGTTTGATTGTTGTGACCGAGTTATGTTTTTTTTTTCTATAGAATAAGTGTCACAACGAACACAGATCACCTGCTTGTTTACTACTATTATATTTCTTATCTTAATAGGCCAGTAAAAACAGACGTTTTTTGGGCAACTTTGCACTAAATTTCCGATCCAATTTTTATTTTTTATAAGGTTTAGGATCACTTACTGTAGATAAAATTACAAAATCCTGACACATCCAGCAGGCGTTTTAAGCCCCATCTTGAAAAAAGGTTTTCAGCCGATATCTCGGAAACTATACACTTTAAGGCAAAAGTTATTGAAACCATTATTGTAGAAAATAAAATTTTCGCATCTTTCTTTTAACAAACTTTTTTGTAAAACTTACCGTTTACAATTTATGGCCCATTTAATGAACCGGTTTTTCTATCGCGGCCAATAACTCTTGAAATATTAGATTAATAAATAAAATGCATGACTCCATTTTTAAAGATGAGTTTATTCTCTACAACTTTTGTTTCAATTTTTTTTCTCTAGTTCATAATTTTGAGTTGTGGGACGTTTAATGTTGGACTACCTGGCGTAAAGTTGAAAATTTCAACGGCCGAGCTCGGCCGACGCTCGGCGGGTGACGCGGCAGCTATGCGTTTCTTGAAATTTTACAAAAAGGTTTACGGTAAGTTTTACAAAAAAGTTTGCAAGAAACAAAAAAGGCAAAATTTTATTCTTTGTATTAACGGTATTAATAACTTTTGCCTTAAAATACATACTTTCCGAGATATTGGCTGAAAACGTTTCTTCAAGATGGCGCTTGGAGCGCCATCTTGATCCGTCAGCATTTTGTAATTTTATGCTCAGTAAGTGATTTTAAACCTTTTAAAAAATAAAAATTGGATCTTAAATTTAGTACAAAGTTAAATCTTATTTTACTGTACTATAACTAGTCTATTTCACCTCGGGTGTGTCATGTGACCTTGTGACAGAAAAAAGATTCAAATGCGATGTAAACATAACGCTAGTAAATAATCAAATACTAATTTTGAAAAAAAGAAAGAAATAGGGAAGTGTAGCTGTAAGCTGTGGGTTATAGACTCTTCCATCTAAACCTCGATTAGGAATTAAAATGAAAATGCGTTGTCACTACGATGACTTAGATGGAACGCCTCGTCATCATATAAAAAGGTCTCCGGTTCTGAGCTCAGCTTTGCAGCAGCATTGTGAACCACGCTGGTATTTTGTGCGAGAGTGCTCCCAGTTTTAGCAACCCATTCATGCTGCAACCCTACCATGTAACAGTGTATTTAAAATTATAGTTTATATATAATATTTAAAATTTAAGTTCAATATTTCAATTTTTGTGATGTGTTTGTGTAGAAGAATCGCTTTTATTCACGGTAGCCAGCCTTAACGAAAGCTAGCCATCGGCGCAGGACAGGGTTATAGCGCTAAAGTCTATGCGCAAGCACAGGTGCACTCTCTATTCCCTCACTTTCATAAACCGATGCGACGGTAAACCGACACGACCGAAGAGAGATCAGGCGCAGGACCAACGACTTTACATGCTTTCCTGACTTCGGGCAGCTACCGAGAATTTCTTGACAAAAAACTCAATAATTGAATTTTCGGCCCAACCCGGGATTCGAACCCAGGACCTCATGATCAGCAGTCGCACTACTACAACCACTAGACCAACAAAGCAGTCTAATCCTATATGTATTGATATAAAACCAGCCAGATACGAGGGCGGCACTGAAAATTTCGGGAATCAAGGAAGTGACACAACATTACTATTTAAAAATGTATTTATTGCTTTTCGAAGTATTCTCCGTTAAATTTGACACATTTTACCATACGATGGAACCAATCATTGAAGCAACCATTCCATTCGGAATTTGGGGTCTCCAAAATGGCCGTTTTGTAGGCGTCCACAGCTTTTTCAGGTGACGAAAATCTCTGTCCACGCAATTTATTCTTTATTTTAGGGAAAGTATAGAAATCATTAGGACTTAGGTCGGGGCTGTACAGCGGATGGTATAATAATTCTATGTTTTCTAGCTCTAAAAATTCTTTTGTTCTGTGTGCGGTGTGAGAACTCGTATTGTCGTGATGGAGGATGATGCGGCGGTTACAGTTCTCTTTACGGAGTTCAGAAACGACCTGTGGCAAACAAATGCTAGCATACCATTCTGCATTAACCGTTCTTTGTCCTTCAAGAGGAATAGTCGTAACATAGCCGTATTTGGAGACAAACGTGGCCACCATTTTTTTTGCAACACTCCGTGAACGAACAAGTTTTGTTGGCTTTAACTCATTTTGGAACACCCAAACTCGTGACTGGTTTTTTGTTTCGGGTTCGTACGCGTATATCCAGGATTCGTCACCTGATACGATGTTGTATACAGCATTTGAGAATCCTGCGTGGAATCTTTCGAGAGTTCTGACGCAATAAGTAACGCGAGGCGCTTTTTGCTCTTCACAGAGCGAATGCGGTATCCATCGGGAAAACAACTTTTTTACACCTAATTGTCCATGCAAGATTATTTGTATTTGACTCATGCCAATGTTAACTCTAACTATAAAGTTGCCTGAATTTCGCGGTATGTCACATGTCGATCTCTCAATCAGCTTACGCACAGCATCAACGTTTTCTTGGGTGACTGCAGTTTTTGGACGACCTTGACGGGGATCATCACTGTGCTTGACACGTCCACGTTGAAATTCAACAAACCAGCGATAAATTGTGGTTTCAGATAGGGCTTTATCACCAAATGCAGAAATCATCCAGTCAACACACTGTTTTTATGTTAAACCACTTCGAATGTCATAATAAATCATCGCTCTTGAATTTTCTCGAGTCAATTCCATTTTCTCAACGACTAAAGAAGTTTGACAAAACCTTGTGACAAGACCGAGAATCTTTTTTTAAATAAATAAATGGTATTCGATTTTTAAAACCAAGGAGTTTTCAATTAAAAAGATTTTAATATGACAGGAACAGTAGAAATATTCCATTCCCGATACTTTTAGTGCAGCCTAGGTACAAACAGTACAACCAAAGAGATTTTTCTTCAATTTTATACAAACAAAATACGAAGAAACGTTTTCCCCGACTTATTCGTGAAAAACATCACAAGTCCGAGGATTTAAACCCAATTAAAACGAACTGTTATTCTATCAGTGGACTTAAAGCTTCCACAACTATGTGTATGATAATCGGATTTTCTTTACGTGTAGCAAAAGATAATATACCTTTAAGGTCATATTTTGATAAGAATTCGATTATGTAACTAAACTAGTTATTCGAAAGTTATTTGTAATTACTTCATTAAGTATAAATATTTATTGATTTATTTTTATATAGATAGACAAACATATATAGCTATAATGAGCGCTAAGTTCGAAAATGATTATTATTAAACTGTGAAGATGCCTAGCAATTTGAGCAAATTATTTGTTCCACTTAAAAGCAAATTATACCCATCGGTGTTATAAAAAACAAACAAAGGTTGAAAACGAGCATCCAGAAACAGACTATTTATCTTACTCATACAAGAGTACATATAAGACAGAGATAAGAGTGCTCAGAACAATTCTTTTTAAACGTACGTTTATTAGAATTATACAACTAAAATTTTATTGGAATTAGTTTTGTTACTAAATAACGATTCCCTTAACAGAATTTATTTCAAATGTCAAGTATCCGCCTTTTCTTCGCATCGCGTTTACTTCATATACTTCAGTCTATTTCCTTCGCCGCGTGAGTGTAAGAGACAACTGTAAATTTAAAAAAAATAAATAAAAAAATGGGTGCAAAATAAAGTTCGTGGTTAGTTTTTTTTTATATAAAAGGGAGTTAATTACACTGTTTTTAAATTTTGTTTGCTTATATTTTGTCTCGTAACAATTTTATACACTTTATAAAATTTGCATTTCAAATACTGTATCGTTCACGTATGAAATACAAGTAGTCAGAAGTAACTGAAAATGAAATATAAAGTGTGAGTTATTACTATAAATCATGTAAGAAACATAAATTTTCATACTCCACCTTTAATTCCATTCCACAATTTCGATATACGGTGAATATTATGGCGAAGTTGTTTTCAACAAAAATGTCGTGACTAAGTAATTCAGTAAACTTGTTTGGTTTTGTTATTTAATATTGTTTAAACTATTGAACTTGTTTATCCAAATTTTATTTAATAAAATGTTTGATGTTGATCTTTGATGACTTTTTCTCCATACAAAAATATATTTTCTAACTATAAAATTACTCCTCTCTATCTCTCTCTCTCTCTCTTTACAGTTTCCTTCCACTGCTGCTTCCATGAAAATAAAGGGGATCTCAAAATTCTACTATTATTAATTATGCTATTGAGCCGTGGTAGCCCAGATGATTAACGCTCGCTGTAAATATAACAGAACGCGAGTAACCCCGGTTCGATCCCCGCCGGCACCAATGAAATTGTTAATTGCAATTTTAAGTGCTGATTTACCACGTGCTCGGCAGTGAAGGAAAACATCGTGAGTAAACCTGCATGTCTGAGAGAGACACTTCCCTGTCCTAAAACCCTCTCAGAAATGAGGGGAGGCCTGTGCCCGGTAGTGGGACGTATATAGGCTGTAACTTTATTTTACTTTACTTACTTAACCTTACTTTACTCTATACTACTTTCAAAATTCTACTACCACAAATATCGCCCATCTCAGCAATGCTACCCTAAACTTTGCACGCAGCATCCGCGGTCCGCCAAGATAAAACTAAAAAAAAAAATTGTCTTTTTTCCTTCCACATTTTTTTTCTTGTAATAAGAAAAAAATGTGGAAGGAAACTGTACATTGTTGTAAATAGTAATTTACAACTATTTACAACAAATAGTTGTAAATTACTACTTACAACTATTTGTTGTAAATAGTAATTATTACAACAAATAATCATCCTTTCACGGTAAATGTTGATTCAGTGAGAAGTTAGAACAATTGTTGATTCACCTATTTGACGTGTTTGCTCAGCTCCTCGTTGCACAAACTGATATACTTTGATCCATTCTTGACGCGCGTGTGACGCCGGTGGATCTGCACTAACAGGATTTCAATATACTCGTCAGCCATTTGACCAACATTTGTTGATCTATCAACGGTCGAAAAAATCATACTGAATATGATTTTTGGATCCAGAGTATATTTAATTTATATGCGACATTTACTTAGACTAAATGGATCCGGAGCCATAATTGACGAATAGGTACTCGAACACGAAGCGGCAACGTCGTGTTCTGTGTGTGACAGAGAACCCAGTGGGCTACTTCTTTATAGTAATAAGGTAAGAAAATACGTTATCTGCTGATTTTGTGGATCAAACTTTGGCAGGTTTTATTGTGGAAAGACGTTTGTTCGAGTTTTTGTTATCGTGTGAGTGAATTTGTGTTATTTTATTCATTTGTCATAGATCACTTAGAAGATGATGGATAGTACTTTATTACAAATTAATTTGTCACTCGAGTGTGTGTGTGTGTGTGTGTGTGTGTGTGTGTGTGTGTAAGGGTGGGGGGTGCCATTTAGTTCGCGCGCGTGTGTTTGCGTGTGTTTGTGTGTGTGTGTGTGTGTGTGTGTGTGTGTGTGTGTGTGTGTGTGTGTATGTGTGTGCGCCCAGAAAACGGAGGCGGAGAATGGAGACGTGGAGGCGAAGGTGAATGCAGCGTAGTATGTGGTGAGGGTGGAGGAGAGGAATTTGTTGTGAAGTCGGAGATAGTGGAAACGGGGGAATTGTGTTGGAGGCAGAAAGAATAGTGACGGCGCGTGGTAGTGGCGGCGGAGGGAGCGGAGTGTATTGTTGAGGCGGAGGAAGCAGAGTTTATGGTGGAGGCGGAGGTAGCGGAGGTGGAGAACGAAGGCTTAGAGAGGGGTGCGGTGGTAGATGTGGAGGCGTAGGTGGCAGAGGTGGTAGTGGGTGCACTGGAGTGCTGTAAAGTGGGTACCGCGTGAGGGCAAGTGAGGCTCATATAAAGGACAGTTGGTTACAGCGAAAAACAGTGTGGCTGGTAAGTGGATATCGATACTGCCCTTAAAGATGTTACTACGAGGTTATTTCGAATCAGCTTGGAACTTATTGATACTAGAGACAAAGTGAAAAGAACTTTTTTTTTGAGACGATTTCATCATAACTAACAAAACAAACCCAAACTCAGCATACCTAGTTCTACTAGTCCAGGTGTTACAGTGTTAGTTACCGAAGTACACCTTCAGGTCACTTCAGCAAGTCCGGAGGTAAGGACTCATCATAACTAACAAAACGAGCGCAAACTCAGCACATCCAGTTTTACTAGTCCAAGAGTTCCACTAGTAATCCCGAATTACATTTTGAGGTCACTCCATCAAGACCGGAGGTAAGGTCTCATGATAATATCTCATGTAATAGTTCGATTCTATACCTATCAATTTTGTAAACGCGTCCTTAAAAATCTTGATTATGAAGATGTAGAAAACATGTTAACAGGTTTATGGTAAACACACACACACACACACACACACACACAAACACACACACACACACACGCACACGCAAGCGCGCGCAAACATGCACAGATGCGCACACGCACAAACGCATACACACACTCACACACGCACACTGCCGCCACACACACACACACACACACACACACACACACACACACACACACACACACACAATAACAGTGCACACACGCACACCCATTCACACAAACATACACACACACACACACACATACACGTACACATACGCACACGCACACATATGCACACAACACACACACACACACACACACACACACACACACACACACACACACACACACACACACATACACACATACACAGACACACACACACGAACGCAAACATGCACTCAGACGAATACCTTATGTCGCCGTTGCCACCACTTCCGCTACAAGAAGGGGCGTTGTCGAGTAATTCGTTAAAAAAAGTCGTTTATTTCGACCACAAGGATCATAGATGTTAGTAATAATACAAATCTTAAAACTAATTTTCGTAAAACTTAAAACTATTTACCTAATACTAAAACTATATATATAAGACAGGCCCGATTAGTCAGCGCGCGTGCACCATATGACAATGGTTCAGGTACTGACCTCAAACCTGTCAGAAAATGCCCTCAAGATACCATTGGAACTGGCCCGCACCCTGCGCACGGGGATGTGCATCGTTTACGCATGGTGGTCTAGAAACAATCCACACGCGCATCCGCGAACATACCCGGCGCATTACAATAACGAGGTAGACCAAACAACACCCTGAATGCATTACATAACACGCATTTAATCTGTAGCTTGTACCGCCAAAGATACGAAACGGCATTGTCGCGGCTGCATTCAGCCAATCCGATCGTTTATCTTATCGTTTGCTGTGCTCTGATTGGTTCATTTAAATCGGATCAACATTTTCCGTAACCATCGCAAGGTAGATTTGTATATCGGATCAACTTCGGCCAATGCTAGCAAACAGTCTTGTGAGTGCAGATGTTGATCCGGTTGGAGCCCCATTAGTTACCAGAGACGCATATTGGATCAACAAAAGGCGCCGGATCAACATTTACCGTAAAGAGATCTATATATATATATATATATATATATATATATATATATATATATATATATATATGATATATATATATATAGAGATCTCTTATATATATATATATATATATATATATATATATATATATATATATATATATATATATATATATAGATCTCTTTACGGTAAATGTTGATCAGACGCGACTTCATGCGAGCACTTTGTTGATCCGAAAAGGCATGTTGATCCGGCGCCTTTTGTTGATCCAATATGCATCTCTGGTAACTAATGTGGCTCCGATCGGATCAACATCTGCACTCACGAGACTGTTTGCCAGCGTTTGCCGAAGTTGATCCGATATACAAATCCACCTTGCGATGGTTACGGAAAATGTTGATCCGATTTAAATGAGCCAACCAGAGCATAGCAAACGATAAGATAAACGATCGGATTGGCTGAAAGCAGCCGCGACGTTGCCGTTTCGTATCTTTGGCGGTACAAGCTACAGATTTAATGCGTGTTCAATATAATAATGCATTCTGGGTGCTGTTGGGTCTGCCTCGTTATTGTAATGCGCGGGGTATGTTTTGCAGATGCGCGTGTGAATTGTTTCTACACCACGATGCATAAACGATGCACATCCCTGGTGCGCAGGGTGCGGGCCAGTTCGAATGGTATCCTGAGGGCATTTTCTGACAGGTTTGAGGTCAGTACCTGAACCATTGGCATATGGTGCACGTGCTGACTAATCGGGCCTGTCTTAGATAAATATAGTTTTAAAATTAAGTAAATGGTTTTAAGTTTTACTAAAATTGGTTTTAAGATTTTTATTATTACTAACATCTATGATCCTTGTGGTCGAAATAAACGACTTTTTTTAACGAATAACTCGACAAAGCCCCTTCTTGTAGCGGAAGTGGCGGAAACGGCGACATAAGATATTCGTCCGAGTGCGTGTGTGTGTGTGTGTGTGTGTGTGTGTGTCTATGTGTGTGTACGCGCGCGCGTGCGTTAGTGTGTGTATGTGTGTGCGCGCGCGCGGGTGTAAGCGTGTGCTTGCGCACGTTGGTGTGTGAGTTTGTGTGTGCGCGTGCGTGTGGGTGTATGTGCGTTCATGTGTTTTCGTGTGAACGCATGTGCGTGCGTGCGTGTGTGTGAGTGTGTGTGTGTGTGCGTGAGTGCACTGTTGTGTTTTTTGAGTACGTGCGTGTGCGGCAGTGTGCGTGTGCGTGCGTGCGTGTGTGTGTGTGTGTGTGTATGTGTGTGTGTGTGTGTGTGTGTGTGTGCGCGCATATGTGTGCGTGTGCGTATGTGTACGTGTGTGTGTATGCGTGTGCGTGTGCGCGTGTGTGCATGCGTGCGTGTATGCATGTGTGCGTGTGTGCACTGTTGTGTTTGTGTGTGTGCGGCAGTGTGCGTGTGTGCGTGTGTGAGCAAAATTGATAGGTATAGAATCGAACCATTACATGAGACCTTACCTCCGGTCTTGATGGAGTGACCTCAAAATGTTATTCAGGATTACTACTGAAACTCCTGGACTAGTAGAACTAGGTATGCCGAGTTTGGTTTTTTTTTGTTAGTTATGATGAAACCGTCACAAAACAAAAGTTATTTTCCCTTTGTGTCTAGTACCAATAGGTAGCCAAGCTGATATTCTGAAAAATGGATAATCTCGTAGTAACACTTTTATGGGCAGTATCGATATCCACTTACCAGCCACACTGTTTTTCGCTGTAACCAACTGTCCTTTATGTGAGCCTCACTTGCCCTCACGCGGTACCCACTTTACTGCACTCCAGTGCACCCACCACCACCTCTGCTACCTACGCCTCCACATCTACCACCGCACCCCCTCTCTATGCCTTCGTTCTCCACCTCCGCTACCTCCGCCTCCACCATAAACTCTGCTCCCTCCGCCTCAACAATAAATTTTGCTCCCTCCGCCGCCACCACCACCGCGCCGTCAATATTCTTTCCGCCTCCAACACAATCTAAGGTCGCCCCACTTCTGACCCCGCTCTCCCCGTTTCCACTGTCTCCGACTTCACCACAAATTCCTCTCCTTCGCCTTCACAACAAACTACGCTGCATTCCTCTCCGCCTCAACCACGTCTCCATTCTCCGCCTCTGTTTTCTGCGTGCGCACACACACACACACATACACACACATATACACACACGAACACGCACTCAGACGAACACACACGCACATACACACACACACACCCGCACGCATGCACACGAACGCGCATACACACACGCGCGCGCGCGCACTCACATAAACACACGCACATACACACGCACACCTACACACACATACTCACACAAACACACACACACACACACACACACACACACACACACACACACACGAACAACAGTTAACACACGCACACACACACACACGCGCGCACACACACACACATACACACACACAAACACAAGCAGACAACCGCACAAACACACGCACACTGCTGCAAACACGCATACTCAAAGAAACGCAACAGTGAACACATACACTCACATACACCTACACGAACGCACACACGCACGCGCACACAAAACGCGCACACACACTCGCACGTATGCATCAGCACACACTCGTACGCACACACAAAACCAAATACACGCTAAACCGCACGCACACACACACACACGAACAATAGTTAACACACACGCACATACTCGCACACACACACACACGCACGCGCACGCACACACATACTAACACCAACATACACCACGAATGCACACGCACGCACACACACATACACACACACACAAACACACACACACACACACGCGCACACACACACACACACACACACACACATGTACACATACACATAAACACAAGCAGACAACCGCACAAACACACGCACACTGCTGCACACATACGTACTGAAAAAACGCAACAGTGCACACACGCACAAATACACTCACGCACACACACACACACACGCGCACGCACATGCGTTCACACGAACACACATGAACGCACATACACTCACACGCACGCGCACACACGAAGTCGCTTAAAACATACAACACACACACACACACACACACACACACACACACACACACACACACACACACACACACACACACACACACACACACGTAAACACACGCGCGCGCACTAAATGGCACCTCCCACCCTTACACACACACACACACATACTCTTGATAAATTAATTTGTAATAAAGCACTATCCATCATCTTCTAATTGCTCTATGACAAATGAACAAAATAACACAAATTCACTCACACGATAACAAAAACTCGAACAAACGTCTTTCCACAATAACACCTGCCAAAGTTTGATCCACAAAATCGGCAGATAATGCATTTTCTTACCTTATTACTATAACGAAGTAGCCTACTGGGTTCTCTGTCACACACAGAACGCGACGTTGCCGCTTCGTGTTCGAGTACCTATTCGTCAATTATGGCTCCGGATCCACTTAGTCTAAGTAAATGTCGCATATAAATTAAATATACTCTGGATCTAAAAAATCATATTAAGTATGATTTTTTCGGCCGTTGACAGATCAACAAATGGTGGTCAAATCGCTGACGAGTATATTGAAAACCTGTTAGCGCAGATCCACCGACGTCACACGCGCATCAAGGATATATCAAAGTATATCAGTTTGTGCGACGAGGAGCTGAGCAAACACGTCAAATAGGTGGATCAACAATTGTTCTAACTTCTCACTGGATCAACATTTACCGTGAAAGGATGATTATATATATATATATATATATATATATATATATATATATATATATATATATATATATATAATATGTAACGTAATTAACGTACACCCTCAGACACCCCGATTAGTATATTATCTTATAATCATAATACGTACACTGAATTTTTAGTGAAACATTTTTATGCACTGATTATTTATCAAATTAGTTATACTAATTCTGGAAGAATGTTGTGGTCATAGTACAAATCCAAGAACGCAGACTTTAAAGTGCTTGAAATAAAATTCATTTTTCTTTATTTTTATTGAATGACAGAATTAGTAATAATACAAATAAAATTGCACTCTTAAAAGTCTTATTACCTTAAGTTATGGTCCATTTCAGTTTGTTTTGACTGTACAGATTTAGTGTGACTGTAATTTACGTAGTTTTAATTATTTTGGGATAAAAATTACCTATATCAAAAATGATTGGAATCGATTCAGTAAACGATTCTGAACAAACTACTTCTAACTCTCAACTACTAACTAACTCTCAAAGTGCGTTAATTATGTTACGTGTTATATATATATATATATATATATATATATATATATATATATATATATATATATATATATATATATATATATATTCTATGCATGGCAAGTTAGTTTGCACCGCAGCTTTTTATTTTTAGTCGTTAGGATTACGCTACTACCCTATTCCTGAATTATTTCCCTCAGACACCTCTATAAAATCACCGTGATCAGCCTAAAAGTCACGACGACTAACCACTTCCTAAATTAATAACGTTGTTCCTTCGCGCCGCCACCGTACTATTTTCGCCGATACTCCTGTCACTGATTTAACCAAACAAAAGTAAAGGTACTCGTAACCTTGTGTATGTGTATCAAGGTACGTGTACTGGCACGGTACACCGAATGATCGGCTAGAATAGGTGAAATTCGTATATTTCAAAAATAATAATTAGAATGGTATTTATAACATAGCCACGTTTTTAGTTTAGGTAAGGAAGGTAATAAAAAAATCGACTACTGATATAAAACCTAATTCCAAATCTAAAATGCTTATTTAAAGTCACGTTATAAGTCGTTCCAATGTTTCAAGTGGTTATCCAAGGTTATTATCGTGACCACTAAACTCTTTCGCTTGACAATAGGTCTGACTAAGTTGGTCCGATAAAATGTCATCAAAAAATTAGAATCTAGTTATTTAATTACCAAGTTATCAAAATTAAAAAATTTGATCGATTTTAAACTATTTGCAACACAATGCAACATAACGTATATTCTTTTTTTCTTTATCAAACCTTATGGAAATATCGTACTTGTATATATAGAGGTCAATGAGATGAAAGAATTATTTACAAACCTTTGTGATTTATAGATGTTATTTTACTTCTGCTTTCGTATTAAACTTTGAAATAATAAATAAATTAAAAAAAACTACATTAGCACAATACCATCTATCGTTGACAGTGGGTAACTATTGTAATTTTTTAACAAACGTGTGTACTTCACTCGAGTATGCCTCGTGTAAAGGCGATACACGTGATACGGGCTCCAGACTCCTGTGTGATTCACGGCGTGATTTCACGCCGTAATTTTGCCGCAAACTCGTCGCGAAAAACACATCCCTCCACATTCGCTATCGTTCACAGTTTAGTTCGCGCGCTCGCCGAGAATGGACGCTAAAATATGCACTGCTATCGCCGTGAGCTATGCGCTTTGGCTCACAACAATTACGTGTATATAAAAGATAAAAAAAAACCGTATTTGTAGTTTTTTTACAATTATCGCTTTCTAGAAAAGCATCGGTCACGTCAAAGGCAATTCAAATGGGTTTTTAAATTTTGTCGCTGCCAGTCTTCCTTTCAGAATCCTTTACGTTTTTTTTATAATTTCTATAACTGGACATTAACTCTGCCTGCAACAGGAAGCACGGGCAACTAACTTTTCAATGCTTTTTGTTGCTGCCGGTCCCAAGCCCGGAAAAGAGGAGGGAACGGTTCCGCCGGAGAGAGTGGGTGTATCCGGTGGACTAACACACCCACCTGCGCTAGGACCTGCGCAGTTGAGCGCCGTATGCGGGGATGAAGGAGTCCTGGAGAGTTGAGCCGATCGTCACTGGGGTATATAGTGTCGAGAGGCAACACGCCCTCTTTGGTCCGGATTTCAAGCTAAACGGTGGCCTTATCTGCTAGCCACAGATAAGGAAATGGTCAAGCGTCCCGTCAGAGGGTCGCAGGCGAGGGATGTGGGGGGCTGCCTAGTCTCCCTGAAAAGGGCTAGGTGGTGGTAAAGGCCATGCTGACGGGGCAAGTGAATGTCAACTCGGGCAGTGGGGATGGGCCTTTTTCAGCTCTATCTGCCAGCTGGATCGAGCTCCCGATGTCGCGCTGTGAGTCAACTCTGCGTCCCTATATTCCCCCCGGTAATCCTAACGAATGAAATTCTTTTAATAAAGTAGGGCGTTCCCAAAGGTGCGGGCTCCATGGAGGGTGGGAAGCCGGGGGTACTAATTATTACACATGTCAAAACTATGGAAAACACAAGGCCCATTAGTAGAGAAGGAGAAGTGTAACCGGCCATTCCACTGACTGTACCACCCAGCGTAGGTGGCCCCACCAAGGGGGCAATTTCCGCGCTGGATGTCTCTAAATCCAGTTCCAAATCCAAGGAGCTGGACGAGAAAAATGAGCAAGGGGCCGCGAGTAGCAAAACTTCTGCGGAGCCCCAAAGGACCGAAGACCTTTTCTCCACTGCCTGCCAAGTGGTAAGCCGTAAGGGGAAGCGCAAGACACCCAAAATGGTGACTTGCCGACCCGACGCACCATCAGGTGGGTCTATCCCAGCAGGCAGTAGCGCAAAGGTCAAAAGAAGAATAAGAAGCAGCGAGAAAAAGGCCGCAGAGAAATAGCCGCACTCGCTGCTTCCAAGAGCAAGACTCAGGGAGCTGGGCAAGCTACTGCTACTGCGGTGCTTGGGGATGGAACCAGTAGTCGTGCTGAAACTGGGTAGGATGAAAATCCAGCCCGAGCAGTGGGCACGGCTGCCGGAACCGGCTCTAAGAAATCCGCCAGGAACCAGAGAGCAGCCAAGCGTCCTGGAAAGAAGGAAAGAGCAACCAAAAGATTGTTGGAGGAGTCCACCTCGCCGAGAGGAGAGCACAAAAAAGTGCGACTTGAACAGCAAACAAAGGCTGCAAGAACAAGCTACGCTTCTGCTGCTAAAGCAGATTTGGGTGTGGCCCTAACGTGTGCGCGTTCAGGTCACATAACAAAGGAAATAGCTGATGAAATCCTCGTGGCCATACAGAGGAAGATGATCAGCGAGGCCTGGAGTAACCAGGACCCTGATGCGTCGGGCCCGGTTTTTAGAGGCAAACCCGTTTACACGGAGGGTGTCCTAAAGCTGTGGTGCGATGACCAGAAGGCTCTGGACTGGTTGAAGGGGAATATTAATACCCTCGACCTCAAATCCAACACCTCGCTGACTATTAAGAAACAGTCAGAGATACCACAAAGAATCAAATGTGGTATCCTTATCCCGATGCCCAAGGTGCCTGGAAGGACTCACGCGACATTGGTCGTGTGCTTGCGTACCAGAACCGCTGGGTAAATATCGAGGACTGGCTTCTACTCAAAGCGGACAAACAGACGGATGGGTGGTTCCTCGTTGTTTCGGTGCCGGAGGATCATATCCCGACCCTGATGAAAGCAGGGCGCCGTCTCGCATGTGGGGCGGTATACGTTAAATTCCAGGGTCGTGGAGGAAAATTCGTTGATTCCCCCACCTAGCAAAGAGGCAGAAAAGGACCCTGAAGTCATGGATACCGTGGCCATGGTTGCCGGTACATCGAAATCACTGGATGTCAAGTCCAGTGAAAAAACTGCCTGCACAACCGAGCCGAAACCCCCAGTGAAAACTGGGCTCAGCGGCGGCTCACTGAGCGACGAAGAGGACAGCATCTTGCCGTCCAATTCCGACTCGGTGGCTGACGATGAAACCCGAGATCTGCTGGCAGGCTTATTTTTAGGCGGGGACGGGGATGACGCGATCGATGATGGCGTGCCCTTCGACCAAAACTAGCCTAGTGCAGGCCAACCTCCACCACTGTGAGATAGCGTCGGCTCAATTACGAAAGTGGTTGGAGGCACAAAGGACGGCCATAGCCCTAATCCATGTGCCATGGGTTTGGGCCGCTAAAATTAAAGGCCTAAACAACCTAAGAGGTGAGCTATTCTACAACTCTGAGCACGACAAGCCTAGAGCGTGTATTTATACTACTAAAGATATCTGTGCAAAACCACTAACAGATTTCTGTACCAGAGACATGTATGCCGTAGCATTACAAAACACACAGGAGGAAAGGTTAGTCGTGGCCTCGATCTACATGCCTGAGGAAGACACCCATCCTCCCCCCTCACGACCTCGTAAGGCTGGTAAATTTCTGTGAGACGGCTGGACTAGAGGTTGTGATCGGGACGGACTCCAACGCGCATCATCCCCTTTGGGGAATGGAAAAACCTAATGAACGAGGTAGGGTTTTAGTTGAATATTTATTTAGCACTAACCTAACCATATTAAACACTGGTTCTGAACCAACCTTCATAAATAAACGCTGTCGCACAATAATCGACCTCACACTTGCAACAGAAGGAGCAGCTAAGCTAATAACGGGATGGCATGTGTCGAGGCCTCATGCTCAGACCACAGATGGATCTGCTGCGTACTATAGGTCGATATCCCCGCTATACCACCATGGAAAAATCCCCGCAAGATGGATAAAACAAAATACCTCAATAGGCTGACGTCTTCGCTCGCGGGTGTTGGGGGAACTAATACCATAGCAGATCAATCGCTCCTAGAAGAACAGGTAGCAGCTGTCACTAAAGCCATGATCGATAGCTACCATGAATCATGTCCAGTAATCACTCCACCAAAACATGCTGAGCAAAAGCAACAGTGGTGGGGTAAAGAACTAGACAGGAAACGTAAGAAGGTAAGAAAAGCCCTAAATAGGGCAATGAATACCTCAAAGGATGAAGACTGGCTTCTATATAAGAAAGCTAAGTCTGAATACAAAAAATGTATCGGTATCGACACTCAACAGGGTGGCGCAAATTCTGTGGTAGCATAGAAACCTGTGAACAAGCAAATCGGATAAGGAAAATCCAAGCTAAACAGAACACGCCGGGATCTATCTCTTTAAAGAAACCCGGCGGAAGCTACTCAACATCGCCGGATGAAACCCAACGCATACTAATTGATACTCACTTCTCAGGTTGCTGTGTAGTTGAAAGGATGAACCGGCATGAAAATGCACTGACACCAACAAATGAAGACTGGGAATTAGCACAAAGAGTGGTGACGATGGACAAAATCCATTGGGCCATTCATAGTTTCCAACCCTATAAGGCAGCAGGACTTAGCTTATTCCCGGCACTTCTCCAGTGGGGGGGGAAGTCCTAATAGTCAGACTTGTTGCCATAATGAGAGCATGTCTGGCTCTTAAATATTTTCCTAGGGGATGGAGGGAAGTGAAAGTCACGTTCATACCCAAACCAGGTAAGAACGACTATACAGACCCTAAATCCTATAGGCCTATTAGCCTCACATCCTTTCTCCTAAAGACGATGGAGAGGATGTGTGAACGGGAGTTAAGAGGGTCGGCGCTAATTAACTTATCGCTACACGAAAAAAAACACGCCTATAGCTTAGGTAAATCAACAGAATCGGCACTTCACCAGGTAATAACAAAGATTGAAGAGGCCATCCAAAACAAAGCAATATGTCTAGGCTCCTTCATAGACATAGAAAGTGCTTTTGTGTAATACGTACAGAAGATACTTCAATAATTTACACGCTCAGCTTTGGAAAACTTTAATAGACTGTAGACAAGCTAGGGAGGCCCTACCTGAAATAAACAGTCGACTAACCAAGGTTCTAATGAGACTGAACAAGCCACAGATCAGGATAGTAACAAGTGCTATCACAGGACATGGCTCTTTTAACAAACATTTATTCACCATAGGTGTTACTGACAGCCCCCTGTGCAGGGCATGCATGGGAGAGGAAGAAACGGCGGCTCACATGTTGCTGACATGTCCAGAAATCGCTTCATACAGGGCTAAACATCTCGGCACGCCGGGATCGCTCCCCGAAGTTGCTTGCAACATCAAGGGACTGCTTAGCTTCTTCGGGGGAGATATCATGGCTTGAATAAGCATATTATTCCTGCCCACACGCAAAATACGCGCTTAGACGTGGAGTTGCGGAAAACAGCCCGTCGTAAACTAAACTAAAAACTAAACTAGACATTAGACTTTCTTTTTTTTTCAATCAGTCACTTCAACGCTTTTTGTGGTAGAGCCATGCTGCAGCTATATTAGCTACTACTAGTTGTAGCACGAATGGGTAAGCTCAAACGGGGAAGGACCATGCTCTCACAGAATACCAACGTAAAGTAGTAGCTTAATGCTGCTGTGTTTCGTATGGTGAGTGTAGAGAACCGGAGACTTTTTTACTGAAAATGAGGCATTTCATTCTAGTCCTCACGGATGACAACGCATTTGCATTTTGATTCGTAATCGAGGATAGATGTAGACGTCTATGGAATACAGCATCCACATACCATCAGGTGGACTTTGTGCTCGTTTGTCACCCTATCCTATAAAATAAAATAAAATAATATTCATTATTTCCTTTATTCGTATCCATGCGTCATGTACTTCCATTTTATTTTTATGATATTTATGTTTAGCATCCCATAAAATGGGTTTGGCATGATAACACTCGATCAACAAGAGTTCCTGCTCGTTCGTCCAACTGACGCTCATTTGACGCACCGTCTACGTAAAAATACAAATAAGCACTACCTCACAGCAACGAGTCTCGTGCGTTACTGTTTTCACGCGCCAGTGTGGATGCGCTTGCGTTCACGGGGGAGGTTCACGCGTCGTAAACCCTTTGACGCGGGCACAAAATACCGACACTGAACGGGAAACAAGGCGTGAAAAGGCGCGAAGCCCGTGAACGGGCGCGAAAGCCATCCACATTCGCGGTTCACGCCTTTCACCGGTGTTCACGGCGCGAATGTGGAGGCGCTTGACGTATTATCGACGGTGCTGTGTTGTTCCTAGTGTGGTCACAGAATAAATAATAGTACTACGTACAGAAGTTACACTTTTTTGATGTTGACTGCTTGCCGACTTGGCAGCCTTCATAATTATTATTAGTTGGATAAATTGCGCACGCAAGCTAAATACAACTTTATCGCTGCGCGCGAGTGTCCATATTACTTTGCGTCTTTTCCCCTTCGCCGGACTTTCCGTGGTAACTAAGGGATGTCAATAAAAAGTAAAAAAATACATTACGAAATGTTAATTTAGTTACTTAGGTGAAGTACCTATTCTAAATATGATCAACTGACCATATTTTCGCCCCTATGGAAATTCTAAGATGCCTAAAGCCGGAAACAAATTATCAGACGCGGCTGACGGACGCGAATGAATGTACACTGAGCTGTACAAACTATCGGAGGTAAGTCGTGGACGTAACCTTGGACAGACCTTAAGCGTTCGGAAGTCTGACAGAAATCTGAAAAATGTTTTTGTCAGCCGAAAACGTCCGTGGACGGTATGCACGGGGTGCGGGACACGTCCGTTCGCCAGAAGGACGCGGACTACAGGAGAGCTTGCATGTGCGCATCTACGTAAAAATGGATAAACGAATTATCGAGTGTGTTCGCAATCAATTATGTATATTAGTCTATGTTCGCAACAGCGAATAATTGAATAATCATAAATTAAATGTGGATACGAAGTGTGGAATTCAGCAGACTGTTCTTTCTTATTTATATCTTGGACCCAAACGCTTCTTTTTGTTTTCTTTCTGAGTAGACAGCATAAAGCACCGCCGCTAATTCAAGAAAATCATCCTCACTTTAACTTCTCCACATGATTCTTTGTCTACAGTTCTTTGTGGAATAAACGTTGTAATGTGTCCGCAAGCAACGCTCCTCGAAGTCTGTGCACACTTATCAGTCGCGGCTGTCAGCCGCGTGCGTCAGCCGCGTACGATAACTTGTTTCCGGCTTAACGCATACACATTGCAAGGTCATTCGTCGGGAATCGCGATGCTTGGTTCGGAAGAAATGGTAGATAGTGTAAACAACAAATAAACCCAAAGTACGATTCCTAACAGAAATATGATCTATTCTACTTAGTTAAAAGTCTTGTTAGTATACAAAGCTTTAATTTCAGTATTTTGTGTAATTATAACTTAAAATGAAACCTTGAGCCATACTGTGTATAGAAAAAAGACCCATACAGATAGATACTTAAACGGTGATTCTCACCACCATCCTTCACAGTTAGCTACCGTGGGTAAATGTTTGTTTCCGTGAGCACGAGGGATCTGTGACAGTAAACACCTGGCTGCCGAGCTCCAACATGTCAAGCAAGTTTTGCATGACAACAAGCTTCGGGTCCCGCGCCTACGTCACAGAGAACGAGTGAAGCCGGCCACAGTCGAGCGTGTACCTGCTGTACTGCCATATGTTAGAGGAGTCACTGACAAGATTGGCTACATCTTGAAGCGCGCTTCCATCAAAACATACTTCAAGCCGCTGAAGAAGATTGGTCAGTTTTTTACCATCAGTCAAGTGTAACGTCCCTCTGCAAGATGCAGGAGCGTACAAGCTTGATTGTGAATGTGGTCTCTCCTACATAGGACAAACTAAAAGATCAATTAAAACTCGCGTCAAAGAACATATAGCTGATGTGAAGAATCGACGCTCCGGGAAGTCTGCAGTCTGTGAACATATACAGGATCGCCCCCGTCACTACATCAGATTTGATAGACCACAAATCCTCGCTAAAGAACACCGATTCCTTCCAAGGATGATTCGCGAGGCTATTGAAATCAAAAAACATCCTAATTTCAATAGAGAAGATGGCTGGGTGCTACCATCTGCTTGGGATCCTATAATAAATAAAATTAAATCCCAACCCAAGCATACAACTGCAAGACTCCATGATACCATAAGTTCATACTGTGTAGATCGGAACAAAAGTTAAATTTTAATCTATGGTAACCGCGGTTAACTATGACAGCTGGACGTTGAACATCTCAGTCCTTCCCGTGACCATGGGTGCTGTAAAGCTCTCGAAACGTCGGGTAAAAAAAGTTAAATATACGCGATAAATTCCGTAAAAATTAGTATTATTTAAAATGAAACCTTTTGTTGGTCATTTAGTATCCATCTACGCAACACTAATAGTAGGAACGACGCTTTACCATCATAATTTATCAAATAGGTAATATACATAATATATAATTTTTAAATTATATATTAAAACTTTTACAACTATTTTATCCGACAATTAAATATACTAAACACTAAACAAATACTATTTCAACAAGTATTTACATAAAACTATTTACGTAAATAGCGTTAAAAAACTTTACTTTACTACATTCAACGCTCGCCCGCCCCAACGGCGTATATCGCTCTGAGTGCTTATCGATTATGGGTAATTATTTCACGCAGGTAGCTTGAGTGACAGAGGCCTGGTGTGGTGTAGTTGGGAGTGATGGTGCTGGGATTAGTGGTGACGAAGATAGTGCACGTAATTAAGGGAGGGCGGAAGGTACTCTTAAAACTATGTAAAACACATCATTTTATTTCATTACGTGATAATAAGACAAATAATTTTAAAAACTTTAAGAAATGTATATTTACTTATTTTAGTTCTCATTCACCCATCAAATCGTTAAAAATGTTAATCATTTTCGTTACAAAATTATACAATGTACAGACACCTATTAAAATTTACATTTTTATTATATAAATAAATAATAAATAAATAAATCAATTTGACTTTATAAAATAAAAAATATTTACATACAAAGTAATTATTTAATTTTAATTAAGTTTAGGAAATCAGATGGGGATCAAGGCAGTACCGGTAGGCGTGAGTGAGTGACAACCTGGTAAACATGCGGGAAGTCGATGGATGCAGGTGGTTCAGGACCGTGCTTTTATGACACATGCACGTGCGCGCGTGTGCACGGCAAACTATCTTGGAACACATCTGTTGCAAACTATGAAGATTTTATTTTGCGTGAAAGAATCCGGAATGATGATAATTACAGTAGAACCAGAGGAGTCGCTATATCCCAACATATTAGCAGTCTGAATGGCATTGGGTCGTCCGTATAGCACGACTAACTACTGGTTACTACTACTGGGTACTACCGGTGAGGAAAAAAAATTTTTAAGTATCATCCTCATGTCGGCAAACAGAGTTTAGGACGGCCCTTACGACATTCAGTGACGATCTAGTAGGACATGTTCATTAGTATATATAGGCTCCCATAGATTACCTGATGAAGAAATTGTTGCCATAGTTACCACGCTTGGCGGGTCGATTATCAAACGCATGTTTTTTTCATTTTGTTATAGGGTAGATGCTGCTGCCTATCTCCTGGTTACAACGCAACAAGAGTAACACTCTTGTTGCGTCTTACGACACCCACAGGAGGATTTGGGGTAGTCTATATTCTAACACCGCCACTACATGGTAAAGGACCTGTTTTGTAGGAAAAAAGGGGGGGGGTATTCAGTAGTGACCTTTAATGTGCCGAAAAAGTCATTTTAAACCATTGCCATTTCATAAGCCAGTAAAATTACATATTTTGTGTAGTGGAGGCGTGTAAGGAAATCTAATGCCCAATGACATTATCTCGTGATTATTTTTTTTTTATAGAATAGGGTGACAAACGAGCACACAGTCCACCTGATGGTAAGTGGTTGCTGCGGCCCATAGACATCTACATCTATCCTCCATTAAAAATCAAAATGCAGATGCGTTGTCACCCGTGAGGACTGAGATGGAATGCCTCGTTTCCAGTAAAAAGGGTATCCGGTTCTCTACACTCACCATACGAAATACAGCAGCATTAAGCTACTATTTCACGCTGGTATTCTGTGAGAGCGTGGTCCTTCCCCGGTCGAGCCGACCCATTCGTGCTACAACTATACTACTAATATAACTGCAGCATGGCTTAAAAATATATCCGTATGTATACAAATGGAAAATAAATATGTGATAATAAATTATCGTGCGTTAGTAATGTAGCTACAATGTATGTAAAAGACGCCGAAATTATAGCACAATTTGTGATTAATCATATCTTCAGAATACAATTGGCACGTAGCAACAAAGCGAAGTTATAATTTGTTTTCAAAATCTCTTGAGGGATAATAAAATATCCATTAGAGCAGTTTGCCTAAAAATAATTGTCCTACATGCCAAGGATTTCCAAATCATTATATTTCTAATGATGGCTGTAGTGATTAGAGTTTATGAAATAAAAAAACTAAACTACCGTGGGTTAGAATATTAAGAGCTCCTTTTCGAAGTGATTTAGTATGGCCGCGCCTTCGAATCCTGCACGGAACAATAGTTAACCTTGTAAAATGTATATATGTAAACTGCATCCACGATACTAATATTTTCCATAATCGTCGCTAGCAACACCCAGGGGAAATGTCATTTAAAGTCATTGAGAAGGAAGAACACATGTTATTGGATGAAAATAAACGAATTAAATAAGCTTTAAGCGTAGTACACAAGTGACTCGAACAGGACGAAATGGGGTGATGGGTTAGTTTACGACACCAAGACACGTTATAGAATTACTTATTCTTTAAGTACTTTGCGGTCCCAGTCTTATTTTTTGTTGGTTTAAAATTCTGTTTCAAATTGTCTTTATGTATAAGTTAAATTGCATCTTAACTTTTTAATTTTCAACGATAGAGGCGAATTACAGCACCCATGGTCACTGAGGAGTTTGACGTAACGTTTTCAAAAGCTTCCTTCACCTTTTATACGTAAAAAAATACATCATTCAGAAGGCGGGCTCCACTATGAATATTTATATACCATTATTAAAGTTGTTAAATTTGCAGCTTAAATGATCTTTGATTTCAGTTTCTTTTATAATCTTCCTTTATCGTTGTGTAGAGAACCTTCACCTCCACGCTTTGTAGATGGATTGGAGACCGATTCACAAGACGCACGCCACGGGAAGGAATGGGAGTGACTCTAAAAAGACACAGTTAAGTTGTTCATTTATATACTAGCGAATGTATTTTTCCATTATATTTACCAATCGTATTGTATCCTAAAATAGCTTATGATTAAATTTTCTTTTGGTTTTATTAAGAAATGTTGTTGAACCTTTTATAAATTTCACTCAACCCCTCATTAAGACTAGTTATATTTATAGCTAAGCGAACCACGCCTTAGGGAAATACATAATTAATCATTTTAATTAAGTACTGAATAAACATTGTTAAATTTTTTACGAAGAAGCAGGTGTTTGATATTTTTATTCCAACAGAGATGTCCATAAAAAAAAAACATAAACACTCATGCCTGTCACCCAGAGGGGTAGGCAGAGACTACGGACTTCCATTTGGCACGATCCTGACATACCTCTTTCGCCTCCTTTACATCCATATATCTACGCATACATGCTCGTCGGTTAAGGGTACTTCTAACGTGGCCCATTTTCAAAATATCGCCAATTTGGTCGATAAACTTTTTCCTAGGGCGTCCCTTCCCGACTCGGCCATTCACATCTGCCATATAAATTTGCTTTGTCACTATTTCCTCATTCATTCTTTCTACGTGACCAAACCACCGAAGCATTCCTTTCTTAATCCTGGTCACAACATCATCTTGCATACCACATTTATCTCTTATCACGCAATTTCTCACCCTGTCATTCAGATTACACCCTAGCATATTCCTTAAAGACCGCATTTCTACAGCATTTATTCTACTTTCGTGCTTCTTCTGCCACACCCAGCTTTCACCACCATACATTAAAGTAGGGACTAACACAGCATTATGAATTACCATACGTGCCTGTTTTGACAAATTCTGGTTCTTCATAATAGAGTGTAGTGCCCCATTCACTCTATTCCCTGCATTTACTCGTCGTTCTATATCCCTATCATATCTACCATCCAGATGTCCATCTCTTGAGTTTTATTTGGAACAATGTAACCATACTTGAGACATGAGCAAACTATTATTGGGAAAGATTTTAAGTAGTAGAGCTACGCTGCAGCTAAGTTGTGGTCAGGTGAACTGTGTGCTCGTTTTTTTATTTTGTTTTTAAAAACGTTACATCTACATAAGGATCTATTCCTGTATCGTGCGGGTAGTTTACAAATATAAATTTCTCAAGGATAAACATCCAGACGGAACAACTAGTGTAGGCCATACAAATACTTGTTCCGTACGGGATTCAAACCAGGCCCTTGGCGCTGTAACTCATTACTAAGCCACTGCGCCACGGAGCCGTCACGTTTGTCACTCTTTTGTTTTAAGCAAGAAAAACCCAACTGCAGTGATTTTATTAAGTAGCTTTTTCACAACGCCTTGCCCGATTGAGCTTTAGCAACATTATATCCGAGCAGTGGTGGTGTAATCGACGGTGTTGCCGGTGGTAAGCGATTCTTCAGAAGTCGTAAGAAGCGACAGAGAGGGCATAACCGGGAGATAGGTGATAAATAAAGGACAAGTAATAATAATGTCCTCCAGACTGAATTCGGTTACGGCGGAGACTAGCCATCGGCGCAGGACAGGATTATAGTGCACGCAAGCACAGGTGCACTCTCTATTCCCTCACTCTCATAATCCGATGGAACGCTAAATCGACACGATCGGAAAGACACCAGGCGCAGGACCAACGGTTTCACGTGCTTTCCGAGCCACGGGGTTGAAACACCGGCAATTTCCTGACTCCGGGCAGCTAGGTACTAAGAATTTTTTGACGGAAAAACTCAATAATTGATTTTTTGGTCCGACTGGGGATTCGAACACAGAACCTAATGATCAGCAGGCGCACTACTACGATCACTAGACCAACCAAGCAGTCAAAAAAGGAAAAGTATGTACCGTTACCAATTGACAGCGTATATTTAACTAGTATAATAGTATAACGGAGTAATTTGGCAAGTGGTATAATAATATTGTCGAGTCATTTGACGCTTCATTTTAAACGTAAACCCTTATTCTAAACAGTTATAAGTGACACATAACAATTGGCAATAACGTCTTCCTAATAGCTATGAAAAAATAAAAATTTCAGTTGCCAACCCGCCCACCAAGCGTGACAAATATGGCAAATGTCCGCCTAGTGAGATTACCTCAAGGGAGGCTAATATTCGTCGGTGGAATTTTGTGGCTGCTGATGATAATTTCGTGAGAAATCACCGCATCTGATTGGGTAAAAACGCATCTGCAGGCTATTTTACTTCAAGTTGGTAGTAAGTTTCCGTTACGGTGGCTCTACACGTTGGCCAACACAGTGGCGAATGTAGTGGCAAATAGCATTGGCTATTGTTTAGAACGGGTGTTTGGGCTGCATTGGTGATTTAAACCTGATTTTAAATTTCATATTCACGCTTTGTAGGGTGGATGCCCCTATTACTAACCTTTTAATGTCAATTTAAACTTTAAATATTCCTATTACTTTAATTAGCGCGATTTAATTTTTTTAAACATTTGTTTTATTGGATAACCTATTAATCAAAAAAAGAACATTTATTTACAATTAGATTATTACGAAAACAATTTTAAATAAAAAAAAAACAACAAGCACGTCGTTTATAGGTGGTGGAGCCATGCAGTTAAATTAGAAGTATAGTTGTAGCACGAATGGGTCGGTTCGACCGGGGAAGGACCACGCTCTCACAGAATACCAGCGTAGAATAGTAGCTTAATGCTGCTGTATTTCGTATAGTGAGTGTAGAGAACCGGAGAGCCTTTTTTACTGGAAACGAGGCATTCCATCTTAGTCCTCACAGGTGACGACGCATCTGCATTTTGATTCGTAATCGAGGGTAGATGTAGATGTCTGTGGGCCACAGTAACCACTTACCATCAGGCGGACTGCGTGCTCGTTTCTCACCTCCTATAAAAAACGTCAATTTATTATAATTTAATCGTGTAAGTTTCCAAATCATCATTACAGTCCTTCACTAGTCCGCTACTGAACATCCTCCTCCACAGACTGCCGCAAAGCATGGTCCTGAGCCACTTTACATGTCATGAGTTTTTCATTTGTTCTAAGTTATAATTAGTACCTATTATTAAGTTAGTTTTAATTATATTTATTGCTTGTCTCAAAAAATAATTAAATTACCAAAAGTGTTTTTTATACAGTGTGTCCGGTCACGGACTAGCGATATTCTAGGTACTTATAATACACTTATTTTAATACAAAAATACAGTACACACTGAGGTCTAACCCCTCCCCCTCTATGTGGCAGCCATTTTGTTTTCTTCTTGAGATATTCTCTACGTGTTTACAAAAATATTCATATCTCTCAAAGTTTTGGTCTTACTGAGATAAAAATTAGCTCATTCGAAGGACAACAATATTGTCTATGGTTTCCGTTACCAAAAAAATTGTTCACATACTCGTAACTTTAAAGAAAAAAATTTTTACTTCAAATAAATATCAAAAAATGATGCTAATCGGCGAATTATTGTAAATTACTGCAAAAACAACCCCGTTTACCATTCTTATTTTTTTACTAGATCGACATATTTTGAATTAAGCTACAATAAAACATAAAGTTTATAGCTGTATGTTTATTATTTTAAGGTTTATTGTTGTTTGAACTTAGCGTATGCGCAAATACAAAAGGCCTTTGTTTAGTGACAACTGGCATTGCTTAAGTTACTTATTATAGTTTATATTTAATTGTTTTACAAAATTGACCTACAATTAAAATATCTAAAGAAGTTGCTCAAAGTGGCCACCTCCAGCTTGTAGACAAGCTAAAGCTCTATGTGCCACCTGCAATGTGCAATCCGTCGAACGCTTAGTCTGGGATTACTTGTTATTAGCCTAAGCACTTCTTCATCTTCGGGCGATACCAAACGAGCATGTTCATTAACAGTAGTTTGAATGCCCCTTTCCGCTAATTTCGAGTGCACGTCAACAAAAGTTTGGCGACATGGTGTAGGCCTGTTAGGGTACCTTCATCGATATTCTTGTACAGCTCGATTTGCACTTCCATTGCAAAAGCCATACACGAAGTGTATGTCGGCAATATGTTGCGATAAATATTGACAATTTGCCATATTTGTATCACACTCTTAAAGATAAACAGTAATACAGCATGTAAACAGCACGGACAATAAGTAAAAGTAGCGATAACAACACTGGGCAAGGGACACAGCACAGAACACTATTACTCCTAGGCAGGTAGTGCCTGTTATCACTAAACAAAAGCCTTTTGTGTTTGCGGATACGCTATGTTCAAACAACAATAATTCTTAAAGTAATAAACATACAGCTGTAAACTTTATGTTGCATTGTAGCTTAACTCAAAATCTGTCGATCTAGTATAAAAATAAGAAGGGTAAACGGTGTTGTTTTTGCAGTAATTTATGATAATTTGCCGATTAACATAATTTTTTGACACTTATTTGAAGCAAAATTTTTTTCTTTAAAGTTACGAGTATTTGAACAATTTTTTTGGTAACGGAAACCATAGACAATATTGTTGTCCTTCGAATGAGATAATTTTTATCTCAGTAAGACCAAAACTTTGAGAGATATGAATATTTTTGTAAACACGTAGAGAATATCTCAAGAAGAAAACAAAATGGCTGCCACATAGAGCGGGAGGGGATTGAACCTCAGTGTGTAGTGTATTTTTGTATTAAAATAGCTGTATTATAAGTACCTAGAATATCGCTAGTCCGTGACCGGACATACTGTATACACCGAATGTATGATAGAAAAGCAGGTACATCTTTTGCTAAACTTTAAAATCAAAACGCAATTTTAAAACGTAGACGAAACGACTATAACTCCTTTAACTTTAAAATAAATTAAGTTCTAATTAATGGTATTTATTCCAGTTTATGATGCATGTAAGAAATAAACCTAAATAAATAAATAAATATAATTCCCGTTTATGACAGCCCTGATTTATATTACATGGCTGAAATAAAGTACTTCTTATTAGGTACGTAAAACCAAATATCAGCCTGACGGCTGACAATATGCACTTCATACATTTTGTATATCTAAGTAAAGCCCATTAATATTCACTATTCTTTTATAAAAATGTTACCCAACACTAGGATTTTCTCCTGTATCGCGGAGGCAGTTTACAAACATAAATTGCACAAGGACACACATCCAGACCCGGAACAATTATTTGTTAGACATACAAATACTTGTTCCGTGCGGGATTCAAACCCGCGGCCCTCGGCGCAGCCACTCGTTGCTAAACCTCTGCCACACGCCTGTGCGTCTAAAATAAAATAAATTCGTCCGCACATTGGCCTGAACCGAAGCAAACTGAACGACCTTCCAACGTGTGGATGCCATCACAAACTCTTGGCCAATATCTTCGCCACTACATTCGCCACTATGTTGGCCAACGTGTAGAGCCGCCGTTAGCTTCTACTTACTTTTAGGTAAAATTTTATAAAAACAATGTGTTAACGCAAAAAAACGTGAGTTGCAAATCAGGGTTAGGTTTGGGTGGTAAAATGGGAGACTGAAAAATAATTTTCCCACCTACGTTTCAATTGATATAATAAAAATAAAGTTAATTATATTGTTATTTAAAATCGATGGTGCACTGCTACTCATAACTGGTGTTATACGTTTTCATAACTCACTTACGTAGTCTAGCAATGGAGAAGCTAAGCACTCTAAAGTTATAACTTTGTCATTTATCATTAATTTATTATAACTGTCGATAATCCTTCCCCATAGATGGATGAATGGAAGGATCGTCCTTAAATAATATAATATGATTTCTAGCTGTTTTCAACCAACTTCTAAAAGAAGAGGAGGTTCTCAATTCGACTTTTTTATATGTGTTACCTCAGACCTTTTCTCCACGTGATCCATTTCCGATGATTATTTTTTATTTGAAATCTGCTGCTTCTCTTGTTTATTCATATAAATTTGATCAAAATCTGACCGGTTGTTTTTAGTTATCTTGAATAATGCGTATTTTATTGACTTGGACTACGTTGATGATATTCTTATTTAATTTATATCTTGTACTAAATGTTTAATTTTATCACATTTCATCATCATTAAATTTAAAAGTTCGCTGCTGAATATTGGCTACCACAGCATATTTCCTCTTAACGAGAATATTTGCCAGAGTTGCCACGCTTGGCAGGCGGATTTCTTAAGAGTACGTAATAGGGATATTTTAATTTATAATATTTTTTTGTTTCGTTTCAATCAAGAAACAGTTAACTTTGGGATAGTGATGTTTATGTTAACTAAGTGTTAGTTTATAAATTAGACTCATAGCTTACATAACCTTTTTTCGTATATTTTTTGTATTTATTTAATTTATTTATTATTTTAATCTGTGAATTATGACTGAATATGAGTCGTTTCGCTCTTGAAAACGATTTTTTTATTTACACGAACCACTCAAAGGAGTTTTTAGGTCTTTTAAAAACCCTCTGAACGTAAATATGTCAGTACCCGGATGACCGAACTTTGCTTGTTTTTTTTTTTAAATTACATTTAGATACAAACTACATACCGATGAATAATATTTTTTGATCTTATTGAGATAGTAGAAAAAACTGAACTGGTTATTTGAATAAAAAATCATGAGTGCAATTAGTTTAATTAAAATGTTCGTATTTTTAAAAAAATACTAAAAAAAAGTTCGAGCATTTTTTTTATAATAGATTTTCTCACAAAAGAACGGCTCTTGAAAAAAAAAAGGAAAAAAGTCGGACCGAATACAGGACGCGAACCAAGGCATTACGATTTCGATATCCATCTGAGCTATTACGAACTTTAACATAGTGTCAAAATTTACCTTCTTATATTGTAGCAGTTTTTCATTGTCTGAAAAAACGATTTATTGCCCCCGAAACTCCCTGGACACTAAATTTTATGAAAATGGTTCTAGCCGTTTCCGAGATTACGATTATATATGTTATACAAGAATTGCTCGTTTAAATGTATAGGATATAAACGCTCAACGTACTCCGAGCCATTATACCGAACGCGAAGCTTCATTTTCGCCCGAGCATATTCATGCCATAATAGTGTCGGAAAGTTAACTGAAATCTCCTTTACCGTCGACTTTATATCCCCTACCCGGCTTTATGCTCATTAGGTTGGGTTAGGTTATGTTCGTTTTGGAAAAAGTATAGGTGGAGGTGTTGTAGCCATCTACCTATACGCATCAATTCTTCATAAACTTGTTTTAGCAGGTCCTTCCTGCTATTCTGCTTCTTCCGAGTTCTTATTTGTAGAATTCAATGTCAGGGGCTTAAGGATGCTTCGAAGTTACTTCGCCACTTTAGCTTTGGCTCTTATTGATATTTGTTCTGAGAACACACACGAAGGCCGGAACGCCTTCTCAATATGTGTATAAGATTTATTTTCGGGCTTCGTAAGTGTGCTTATATTTTGTAATATAAATCTCACTTTAATTGGCTTACAATCTGACAGAGATGCAATTCGAAAATATTTCTCGTATTTTTTTTTTCCATATTAAATGACCCATCTCGTGTCAACACGACAGTCATGACCTATGGATCTGAGAAATAGTCCTTCGCTGCTGACCGTGTAAGGAAGCTCAAAGTCGCTCAGCGAGCAAGGGAGAGGACTGTGCTCGGAATTTCTCTGCGTGATAGATAAACTTAGGAATGAGGATATCCACAGTAGAACCAGAATGACAGACATAGCTCAACGGATTAGTAAGCTGAAGTGGCAATTGGCCGGCCATATAGCTCGAAGAACCGATAACCGATTAGAAAAAAAGGTTCTCGAATGACAGCCTCTTATCGGTAGGCGAAGCTTAGGACAACCCACTAGATGGAGTGACGACCAGGTAAGACATACAGGAAGTCGGTGGATGCAGGTGGCTCAGGACCGTGCTTTGTGGCATACCTTGGGGGAGGTCTATGTTAAGCGTTGGACTTGTGAGGGACTGTAATGATGATCATGAACTACAGGCCCAAAAGTCTAATTCTCCTTTGCAGGAAATGTGCAAAATAAGTAACATAGGTGACTGGAAAAGAAAAAAATAATTTAAATAATCTCAAAATTCTGTTCTTTTTATCTTTTGTAATTCAGAATGCGTGGAAATGCATTATTTTAACTGATTTTCATTTTTAAATATATAACGTCTACTATTTTACAATGCACGCACACATTCGTAAGGGTCACTTGGTTGGTTAAAAAGTGAATTTAATTGCACACAATTGCACAACCAAACACGCGTAAGTGTACGCCCATAAATTACATTCAAGTTGGGATAATATCAAATAAATTTCCAGTAAGAAGCCCTATTTACTCGTATTTTCAAAAACTGCAATAAGTGTATATCCTTATTTAAATATTTGATCTTAAATATAAAATTTGTAGACACTTTTAAAAATAACCCAGTATAAAACTCACTGTACTGCCCTGATACGGAAAAAAGGCGGCTAAGTGCATTTTGTCGATTTTGAGCTTTCAGCACCACTAGACTAAGCAAAAAATTCTCTATCGACCAATATTGGAATTATATTTTTACGACTGATAGTTCCTGAGATACATTAAGCATTTTGGCGGTTAAGTGCAAAATTTTCTTTGCTGTCATATGCTAGAAATCAGTTACGATGCACCGTTACGCTATATAGCCGTTAAGAGATTTTAACGATTTATTTTCTTAGTTGAAATTTAATATTTGATGTTGTAAAACTAAGAAAAAATGCAGTTAAACACATTTTATAATCTAAAAGGCCGTTTAGCGTAAATAACTGCTTTATTACTTAGTTGCAGCCATGCTAGGCTATACCTAATAATATGCTAAAAAGCGGTAAACACTTGTAGTAGACACTAAAACACGGCTAAAAACACCTAACTGTTTTCAAGCGTAGAATTTAAAAAATATATTAAAATCTCGTACTTACCAAAAAAGCATTCACTGCTTTTTAGTGTATGATGAACCTTTGAATTATATTTGGAACAATATTTAAACAGCGGCAAAGTGAATGTGCTACTCTAAAAAGCGTCTAAGTGTAAGTTTAGCAATCGATGTGTACACATGAAGAATTAGATCGGCAAGTTTTAAGATTTAAAAAAAGTATGATCAGAACTCTTGTCCGAGTGTGTCAGAGGTATATTCTTTGGTTTGGGTTTTGATTTAAAAAACTGTATAATAATTCTCCGAAAAAATGTGTCTTTTCTGATGAAAAGGACTTTAAGACTCAATTTTCCCATTAAATTGCAACTAAATTAAAAAAAGGAAGAAATTTAATAGAATTTAAAGTAAATAAAATAGTTATATTTATTTTTAAAATAAAACTAGTTAAAAACTATTATAACGGATATTAACTTTTTTATATTCCCGACGTTTCGATTTCGAGCACTTTACAGCAACCATGGTCACGGGGGGGGGGGGGGGGGGGGCTGAGGTCTTCGGCGTCCCGATGTAATAGTTACCCGGGGTTATACACACAATAACATTATTAATTTTTGTTCCGATCTACACAGTATGAACTTATAGTATCTTGAAGTCTTGCAGTTGTATGCTTGGGTTGAGATTTATTTTTATTAACTATAGGATCCCAAGCAGATGGTAGGCGATCCTGTACGTGTTCACAGACTGCAGACTGCCCGGAGCGTCGATTCTTCACATCAGCTATATGTTCTTTACCGCGGGGTTTAATCGATCGCTTGTCCTATCTTATAAAATATGGGCACTATCATCTGCTTGGGATCCTATAATTAATGAAATTAAATCCCAATCCAAGCATACAACTGCAAGACTTCAAGATATTATAAGTTCATACTGTGTAGATCGAAACAAAAATTAATGATTTTAATCTGGTGGTTAACTATAACATCGGGACGACGGACATCTTAGTCCCCCCCGTGACCATGGGTGCTGTAGTGCTCGAAACGTCGGGAATATAAAAAAGTTAATATACGCGATAAAATTCGTAAAAACTAGTTTTATTTAGATGTGTAATGTTCGCGTAAATATGAGAAATCATTATATAATTATTTTTACAATTATATTTTCCACTCATTTTAAATTTAAGTTCATGAATTTATATGAATATTTTTTGAAACTGGCATCTCCAATGAAATTGCCACATAAAAACTTTACTTAAAAAGTAATCAATAATAGCACATTTTATTCAAATCTCCTCCTCTCTAATATGTAAAAAGAGAGTTATATTCATAACAAAATAATTTTAAAATACGCTACGGCCAAGGAGTGTTCAATTCAATTTTGAGGTCTGACAATAGTTTTCATTGTGCATACATGGATTTGGATTACCATTACACCAAATTCATAAACTAATTTTTTTCCTAATTTAATACTAAATCGTTTCCGAACGTATGGGAGCTTAGTTCTCCCTTCTTACATTACTTGAGTATTTATATATATTTTTATTTTACACCTTGAATAATGCCTTGATTTAACAAAGGCAGAAAGTTAGTGAGCGTGGCGAGAGAAGCGACAGCAGAAGACTGTAAATTACATTTAATCAGTGGGCACATTGAACACGATTGGTTCTCCGTTCTTTAATAATTGATTCACTTTGGTCTTGATCATACTCCATGAATCTCATAAGTGATTCTGAATCAATTTACAAAATTTTATCAACTCCAAAAGTTAAGCGGGATATTCAAACTTGATATCTCACAACACTAAAATAAAGATACACAATGAATTCACCTAACTGAAAAGGAATGAAACACTTGGTATATTTTTTGTTATGAAGAAATGGTACCATCTATAAGCGATGTATATAATTGTAATGATTATGTTATATTTAATTGTATAGTTCAATATAGCCTTTCGAGTGATGTCGGGACTGCTGTGATTTTGCAGTGCATCAGGGATGTAGTACTACGCCAACGTATCACGTCTCTTATGTGCAGAGTGCGAGGGAGCTTCGATACTATTCTGAAGGTTATTAGTGGTAAATCAGACTGTCCAGTCAAGGACACTGGGTATACATACATGGAGACACTGGATGTACACTCATGCGTATGTACCAAGTGCCACAAACTAGACCGTAAAATATTTAAATTAATGTTTTAGTGTTGTTTTTATTCTGTTTTACAAAGATAATTTGTAAACTCATATTTTGTACTAACAATTTTATGGACCAAAAGTCTGAAATAAATTAATTTAATTTTTTTAAGAATTGATCGCTAATAGATAAAAACTGTGTGCCACTGATGAACATGTCCCAGAATAACTCCAAATATGTCAAAGAGCATCGTTACATTAAATTAGCCGATAAAGATTTTAACTGCGGTGAAGCTTTGAATTCAGTAAACATGCCGCCGAATAGCTCCAAATTCAAAAATGTCTATGTCTATCTATAAGTAAGTCTGTAAAATTAGTTACTCCTTGCCATCTACAGCACGTCTTCCAGTATCAGTAGAAGAGCGACATTATTAAGAATAAAGTGAAGATTTTGACTCTGATGATTCTGTAAAAGAATGGACTATATACCGTCAGTGGAGATGTCGCAAAACAGTTCTGATTCCGAAGAAGACGATAATCAGTCGGTATCATACTTCGTGCCACCTACCAATTTTCATGATAAAAAAATCAGTAAATAAATCAGATTCGAAACTCAGATCGGATTTAGCAGAAGATCTAGAATTATAATTGCAAACGGTTTAGTAGAGCAGAAATCACATTCAATAATAAAAAAACAGGTTCTTTAAGAATAAAAAACTATCCCTTGTTTTTCCTTATAATTGTTTGTGCTAAGCATGAATAAAGTTTTGATATTCTTACTAAAGCACATTTTATTTTACACTTAGCAACTTTTCAAACATACTTAACAAAAATATACCTATGCTAATGCTAATCAAAAAAGCGGTTCCGTGAGATTAATGTACATTTAACTACCTTTTAGTTTAGTTGCACTTCTACTTAATTTGATTATTTTCTGATAAACTATACTATAAGGCAGTTATATCACTTAACAGCAATAAAGTGTAGTCCAAGTGTATAATTTAAACAAAGCTTCAAAAATTAAAAGAAAGTTAAAGTAGGTTAGCCACATTTTTGCGTATGATTATTGTCAATGCTATACTAAAAAACAGTTAAAGTATACTTAACGGCCTTTTATGTTGTAATTAATATTCAAATACAATGTTTCAATACTTACGTTAACTACATTTTTAGAGTTTAAAGAACAGTATGCCAATAATTTCATTCAAACATATTTATAAAAGATTCGTAATTTTTTTTTTACATGGATTCCAATAGTCGAAATATTTTTTTCGGTCATATCTATCAAGAAAACCAACTTCGCGCTTTTTTTTCAATTTTTCTCGAAACATACTTTTGTGGCTTAGCCGCCTTCTTCCGTATCAGGGCAGTGTAAGCACTCACTGCCTCGTCAACGCCCAGCCCAAGTCCTTGGTCCTAAAGAGCTGAAATTTTGCACATAATTCGCTTGAAAACGTAGACGAAAGAAATAAGAAAGGATTTTTCTAAATTGCCATTTTTGCTTTAAAGTTTCCATATTTCCTAACTATAATAATTTGATACTTAAAATTTGACATGTAATTAACTAATTATAATCAGTAACAACTGTTTTCAGGATTATTTGAAATTCCTACGGGAGAAAGAAGAAAGATGATTTATCTGAATTGCCATAGTTTCCGACAACACACGAGCAAAACCGTGGGCGGTATTAAATACAAACTTTCACGTTTGTATAGTATTTGAATTTTCGTTGCTCGGTCACCCATAAACGACAAAACGTATTTAGATGAAATTTGGAATTTGGATGAAAAAGTAGGATCATGCTTTTCACATGCAAAATAAAGGCGAGAAATGTACATAATTACAGAAGTAACA